>CM073772.1:60879914-61252322 GCA_037158775.1 Hetaerina titia | reverse complement strand
ATCTTTCACTGGAAACGGTGGCTAATGATTAAATCCACGTTTGAGCATTTTTCGAAAGTTACAACGTTAATTATTATTAGTGAGTCAAAAAAATGACAAAAAATAGAAAAAGTTCATGTTTTAGTGAAATTAAGTACTTATATTTCATATACTTTCATTCTGTTATTAATTTGAAGCGTTGTAAGCTATTCCAAAAGTAATCTTACAAATCATATATTTCTCAATAATAGAAATAAATTTATATATATATATATCAATTTTTATTCAAATGTATATATACATAAACATATATACATTTATTCAAATATATACATACATACGTTTTTTTTAAAATTGGAGAACCAATTATGAAAAATTAAACAAATTTCAGGAGAATTATTTTTTAATTATGTATCAATTTATTTCTTATATCCGAGTATTTCTTTCTTTCATTTATTTCTTATCTCGTATGCATAATATTAATTACTCTTAATTACTTTTTCACTATTATATTTCATGTAATTCATATAGCTTCCGTCTTTAAAATGATTCTGTACTTTTAATTTTTCCTTTGGAATCCTTGTTAATTTTTCCTCTCGACTAAAATAAGTCGCATGTAAGTGCAGTGTTGTAACTTCTCTAATATATTACCTTGTAAGTCGGCAAATTTAAGTTGACCCTCCTAGTTCTGGAGAATCTCGAGAAATATTTCCCTAAAATTTATTTATCCCCCACATACCTTTTGTTGATCCTGTAATGAATTCTGCGATTATCACAGTATTTTTCTGATAAATCTCCAATAGCTAGAATAAGCTTTACCTCCTGCATGTCTGATTATAATTATTATTATTATTAAAATATACATGTGCAAATAGACAAATGTCAGGTGGCACACAAGTCCCAAGTGTTACAATAAACTTGCCTTGGAAAAATAACATGGTTTCTGAAATACAATCAACGTCACAAAAGATAATACATAAAATCAGTCAGAAAAAAAGAAAAAAATACACTTTAAGGAAATTTCCAAACGCCAATCTGTAGTACATAAAAAAAAGAAAATCCCCATTTCATTAACATTTGTTTCCCAATCAACAAGAAAAAAAAAGCTGTTACCTTTAATTTTATACAACATATCAATCAAATGATTCCAGAAGTTGTTTACATCTTTTCTTAAAAGTTTGGACTCTGTTAGGAAAGGGCTTAAACATTTTTGCAGGTAAATTGTTCCAATCAACAATTGTTTTATTCAGAAAAGAAATTTTTTTTATTCGTTCTTTGTGCCCGGCATTTTACCTTAAAATTGTGGTCATTTCTCCCTATAAAATTCGGGTTCCCCGCCTATTTCCTTAGATCTGCCCAAGCCTTCTCCCCATTCAGAATGCGGAACATTCCACTAAGTCTGCTTACTTTCCTTCTGGTTTGTAAAGGCTCCCAGCCCAGCGTTTTTAGCATGTCAGACACACTCTCCATCCTCCTATGCTTCCCTAGTACATATCGGGCAGCCTTTCTTTGCACCTTTTCTAGTTTTTTGATTTGTCCTTCTTCATGAGGGTCCCAAACTGGAGATGCGTCCTCCACAGTTGGTCTCACCAAGGTCTGATACGCCTTCTCCTTAGTTGCTTTAACGCTGCCTTTGAGGTTTCTCATCACCCAATGAAGAGTTTTCAAAGCTTTCTTAAAAATGTATTTCACATTTAGCCCCCACCCTAAATCCTTGGTTAAATATACACCTAAGTATTTGCAACTATCACTTCTAGGAATGACATTTTCTGAGAATTTATATTTCCTATTGCTTCCATTTATCTTGTTACTAAAGGTGATGGATTTGCATTTGCTAACATTAATATCCATCCCATTTTTTGTCACCCACTCCGCCATTTTATTTATGTCCCTTTGAAGTATGTCGCGGTTTCTGTCATTTTCTACTATCCCACATATGATACAGTCGTCTGCAAAATGTCTTATCTGAGAAATAATATCTACTGGGAGATATTATTTATGTATATTAAAAACAAGAGCGGGCCAAGTACGCTTCCTTGTGGGACACCCGATGTTACCCTTAATTGAATCAGCTCCACATCTACTTCAGTTCCATACTGCAGTTTTTTTCCATAACTATCTTTCCATTTCCTCAACGCATGAATAAAAAACGTGGGTGATATTACATACGTTTCTACCTATCACTGCTCATCTCAAGATAGATTCTTAATTAAAAAGTATTTTTCAAGTTCATCCCTTATTTGATATATAAATACAGCAAGGGCTCCTTCCACAGTTAAATTATGAAAAATTAAACAAATTTCAGGAGAATTATTTTTTAATATATGTGAGATTCCAAATGAAATATGCAAAGAGATAATTGCGTACGCGTCGTTAAGCCTGCCTTCTAGTTCTTTGTTTAACCTGTGGATTACTTTTTTAACGAGCAAAACCAACGAAAGAGGTCAAAAAGGTTGCGCCAAGCTCCCGAGTTGATTCCGTTAATATTTTCCCCACAAAAAGAGCTGTGATATCTTAGAGCCTACTCAAAGGAGGAAGCGCCCTCGGTATCATACTCGGAGGTAAAATTAAGAACGTCTTGAAAGAAATTCCATAACTTTATTCCAATAGGACTCTTGCCTACTGCCGCCATGCTTTATTAATATGCCTTAAATTATCGATCCTATAAGCGGTTATGCTAATTGTTTTGCCTTTCATGAGTATTTTAAGTTGAAATGACAATTGATGATACTTGCAAAGAATTAGAAATAGTAATAACTCTATATTTTTCGAAACTGTATCAACAAAAGAAGGGTATCTAACTTTTGATGGTAACTTTCAAAGATCACATAGGTTACAGAAATGTCCCCTTGACACATTTTCAAACTATGTATTATAAAGGGTATAGCTATTCGCACAAAACACGATGATATAGTATGTCTATCGCAAGCACGTTTTCATCAATTAAAAAAAATCATTCAAAATAACTACATGTTCCTATCGATCCAGGATTTTCGGTCATTATATTGTGCACCGCCTAAATGAGGTTGTAAAATTTTGAGGTTATTTTTATGTAATTGCATCAAATTTCTTAATGCTTAAAGATCAACATTGAATGAATTCACAATCAATAATCAATGTCCATGCATACAGATATATACGTATCTCGTATAGTGCTGCCTGCAAGTTCATACTACAGTTATATGAGCCATGTAAATAACATTATCATATGAATAGGTCAGTATACCCAAAAAGAATTTTATTGTCCTTTAATTCTATTCGCTGAATAAACCACCAAGTTCTAATTAAGTCCACTCCTCTTACCAGTAGCAAGAAGAGTTTGCTTCCCAGAGTTACAGACCATGGTGGAGAGTTAATTATCTTAGAAAGCTGAAGTTCTCAAAGTAGGCTTCGGGAATGACGGAAGAGCGGTCTCTATCTCCCTATGGGTTCACCCGCTGACCTTTTTGCCACGTCCTAACTCCCCCACCCACTCCTCACCATACTAATACTTACCTAACTGAAAATCCTCTCGGAAGAAAATATATATACCCTGAAAACATTCCGCCAGAAAAACACGTTACCACGCTTATTAGTGAATAATTTTTTTCCCAACTGGAAACTACTCAATATTCGGATTCGAACGTAATGTGTAATCGATCTCAAGCTGCCATAATGGAGCTTATAGTATGTTTTTGTCTTGTAGATATCATCTAAAATGTTAGCATCAACTAATAATAATTTCATTGCCACAATCTTCCTAAAAACATTGAATATTCACTTAAAATAAATCTATATAAAATTTGGAGAAATACCACAAGGATGCTATTAATTCTAAAACGTTACACCTATACGGAACTATTTCACTTATTCTATCGACTATACTCATTAATATTATAGGAGCACATATCAGGACAATATGCGGATCCGCTTTAAAGAAACTGGGCTTCGTCAAACGGGTAGTAGGGAAATCTAATGAAAATGTTAAAGAGAGGTGTTATTTTGCAGTAGTAAGACCTCATTTGGAAAATACCGCAAGAATTTGGGATCCTTGGGAGAAAATCTGGCAAAAAGAATTAAATGAAATCCAGGGAAAATGCGTCAGATTCGTTAAAAACTGTTATAATAAGAAAACAAGTATGACAGGTCTCTTAGAGGATTTAAGCTAGGAGCCCCTTGAAATATGAAAAGAACAGGTGAGGCTTAGACTTTTAGAGAGATTCAGGACCAACGAGTTTAACGATGACACTAAAGGAATTATAATGACCCCACACTAATTAGGTAGATCAGACCACAGAGATAAAATAAGGGAGATAGATTTTAATATAGTTAGATTCTCATTCCTTCCCAGAACAATCAGAAATCATAATAGTAAGATACCAAAGCCACTTTAGAAATATCAAAAACATTTAATTTACAAGTTGGCCCAAAATTAAACATTGCAAAGATATTATATGTATCTTTAGGTGCTTGTGTTAGTTGGTAGTTTGTGTGTTTATATGTGTGTGGGATGTAAGGGTTCTTGGGTGAATGCATACCATGTTTTGTTTGTGGGCTATAAATTTGTGGCTTTTGGATGCGTTTTTTCTTAATTACGGGTGGTGCCCTAGCACCAAACACTAAATAGTTTTACTCAACTGCCAGATATTCAATTTTATTGGTTCCACACACTTGATCCTATAGGAATTTTTAAAAAATGTCATGAACGGGAACAGAATTTATGTACCAGGGACTATACGAAAATATAGTTTTTCAAACTTGAAGCATTTTTGATAGTCACTAAAATTCCTAAACAGACCTTAGTAACTATTAGTTACAGAAATTAAGCTACAGCAAAATTAAGAAATTTTGTTGCTTATTGCGAAAATAATCCGATAACTCACTGTTGAAAGTAGGCAGTTGCGAGATATAATTTTCCGCTTAATGCTTCTTGTGAATAATTAAATTATGCAGGAGGTAGTTTTATGTAATCGTCACCAAATGATTTGTTCTACAGCGACAAAATTACCAATTTGTCCAGTCTAAAATGTGTAAAGCGCTGGCGAAATGGTTGCTGTAACTACAGTTATTTTTAATTAAATTGATTTTTTAATGTTAAAACAAGCGCTAATAGATAAGTGTTGATTATTGAAGATAGTGGCTCTCACAAAAAGCTGTGTTTTGTGGAAAGATTGTTGATTGGGGGAAATGCGCAACAAAAGCGTAAAGGGAGAGAATCCTTGGCAGAAATACTGAGGCCGGGCTTCCGGCTGAAACAAAAGGTATTGTCATTATAGGTATGACGCTTTAACAAGAGAGAAAATAGGAGTGCTAAAATTAATATGCATGTTGACGTGTTTGGTAGAAATATTACCGAGGGAAAAATTAGTTAAGGAGAGAAAAAAGAAATTCGTTGAGGATAATTTGTTTGGCATTGCGGAGATTCCTTGTGCGAGATATAGGGGTTCCTTTCAATTACAAAGACGGCGAATGGAACACGGGAAAACAATGCATTGAATCACTTTACAATATCATAAATCTCCCAGGAAAAAATTACCAGCTAGAAACTTTTGGGCTCGAGCTCATCAGGGAGTTTCACACTGAATACGTTTTGAGAGGCATGGTAATTAAGTTTTAGGGAGACATGCAAAGGAGAGAAGCCTAGGGATCAGGCCGATGTTTTTTTCATTTTCATTGCGTGACACGAAAATCCTATAGCAGGAAGAATAGGTTGGATGGGCCATAGGGGTCTTGAGTTTTTCTCAAGTTTTATATGCGTATTCACAATTTATGGGGGTTTGGTGATATGAATTTATAATGATAAATTATAGTTTAGACGTAAGCGGATGGCATAGTAGTAGAATGTTTATGCGTTAACCGGATGAAAATATGGTTTTTACCATACAATTTTCAGAAATTGATTTCTTCTCAAGGAGTATATTGACTTTAATTCTTAAATCCTCGAGTTACTAGTGTTGAATTGAGGATAACTGTTTTCTATTATGAAGTAAATTTAAATGTATCCTCAATTTATAAATTAAAGTATTTGTACCATATAGCTACTGCATTTTTTATCGAAAATTAATTGTAAATAAAAGCGCAGAAATAAATTCTTCTCACAGTCTACCTCGTCAAAATCATCGCGTTTAGCTAGCAGTTTGATCCGATATCATTGAACTATACTTATTTCTCATATTCGTATTTTATTGGAGTCGGCTCATTTATCTATTATTATTGTGAATGCACCAAGCTAGCATGCTTTTAAAAACGTTTATCTAAATTATATATAAATAATATATATGCAGGGTGCGACATCATAACTTCCTTTTTGGAATATATATATATATATATATATATATATATCTACGAGACAAAGGGTTCTTCGGCGACGCGCAAATGTATTGACAAATATATTAACATTGATTATTAAAACACAGGAACATAAAGAAAGGACACTCACATATGCAGTTTTGGCGTTGCGATGGCACGACCTTCATTACGATTCTGATGATGACGGCCGTGCTGTCGAAACATCAAAACTGCATATGTGGGTGTCCTTTCTTTGTGTTTTAAAAATATTAATCATTGTGTATATGTACAATGTGTATACTTTCAAACCAATTTCTATCTTAGTGTTTCTTTATTATTCAATTTTGATAGCCAATCCATGCTTCACATTCTGCGAGAGTATATTTTCTTATTCCTCGTACTCAAAAGGAATCATATCATCGTTAAATGTCTTATCTGTCTACTGAGGGAATTCACTTCAACAATAGATCTCACCAGGACACACACAGATGTCAGTTGTGTGTAATTCAAAAATAATTAGTTTTACTGAGTACATCCTTCGCAGCGAAATTTAGATGATCATATCTCATTAGTTTAACTGCCTATTTTAATTTAGTCTTCTTCTGTAGTTCTTCCCATTCATTTCATTCTCTTTCTTTACAAGACTTGAACTTTTATCTCTTTTTTTAGTAAAGTAAATAATTCAATTCTGCATATGTTCGGATTTTTTCATGGCCATTACGAGCCTGCTTTTCTTATTTTAACTTTAGAATCTTGCACAGTTTTCAATTATAATATTGACTTGAATAGGTGAAATAGCCTTGAATTCATCCATTCCGAGATTAAAATTCGCTCATTTAGGGTATATTCGCAATTCCATTTCCTGTGTCTGTGATTTCAGAAAAACTTCTGGTATTAAATAAATCCCAGCGACCGTTTTTTTAATTATGTTAAACATCCGTCCGTAAATAGTCTTAACCTTTGCAAACATCTTCAACAAAAGCTACGGGAATCATTGTAAATGTGCTATTTAAAGAAATTATTTCTGGGAATATTTTGGAAGTAGCATAGGTTTTGATTGTGGTACAATAAGTTAATAGATATGACTATTTTGAAAATATTCTTTTTTGGCGTAATTTTCCAATTACTAACTCGATTTTAAAATTGGAAATTTTCTTAAATTTCTTTTCACACCAACTTTAATTTGTTGGAGATAGATAATGACGAGGACCCCCATTTTGATTCACATTTTAGTAATGTTACCTGCCGTCGCTGGCTCAATGAATTACACGAATAAAGGTAAGCCAACCAATCAGCCAAGAGGAGTAAAAGGGTACAGGAGACGTGAGGTGATTGTGGTGCCAATGACAGCAATGCGGTACGAGTAAAACCCGAAGCGATGTTCATGTTTGCCCTAGCTACTACCGATGTAGTCATTTAGACCTACCGTGGAAATTGTATGCTTCTCTCATTGTGAGGGATGTCGTTAATAGGACTTATTGCACAGCAGTTTTAGCAGTGGTGAGCATCGTGTTTTAATCGGGCGTGTTAACTGTGAGGAGCAGAGTGAAAAATGTCCTCACTATTCGGTAGAATGGGAATACCTCTTGTATCTAACGAAATGCAATGGAAACATCACCAGTCTCGGAAAATTAACGGCTAAAACAATTTCTGCCGTAACTGCCGACATTCACTACCACTCTCATGAAATTTGGCGATTATTTTTTTCTTTATACCGTAGAATGTTGTATTTGAGTCCATGGCTTTGTTAAATTGTGATGGTGTTACTCACTGAAGCAGTAGTGAAAGAAGTACCGTAGGTGTCGATGTTTGCCGATTATGTGGTTTTGTGTGCATGTTTTGAGAGGATTAGCGTGGGAATTGGTGTGGAAAAGAGGATTTTAGCAAGGCATTAGGAAGTTGTGAAGATTTAAAATGGAATGAATGAACTATAGATGGAACTCGCATAATATAACACTTCATAATGTGGTGATACCAGCCGTCAGGAGGTTCAAATAATTGGCTAAACCATCATCTGGGAGGGTTTATTGGAGGATACTATTACTAGAAGAATCCACTGGGGTTGCCTAAGTTTCAAAAAGGTGGCAAGTGTTCTTTGGTGTAAAAGATTTCCAACCGTACTATAAAGCAAAATATATATGGCGTCCCAGAGCTACATAAAAATGGAACGGAAACTTAGGCTATCACGATAAGGTTACAAAATAGAACAATGTAACTGGAGCAAAAATGCGAAGTTTGTGAGATGATGAGATAATATTGGAAGAATAATTGTATGACTTATCATGGAAAAAAGGAAAAGAAGCAGGGAAAGTAAAATCTCAAAAGAGCATTGACAAAGTCAGTTTTTAAATTGGCAAGTATATCGCACTGTGCCTGGATGAATACATTCGGTCATGAACAGATATTAATAAAAATGTTAAATCACAGAAGCAACCCCGCACGAGTGGGGCTCTTAATGTTACTCATGAAGAATATTCGTCTCTTTAATATTATAAATTTCTATCCGTTATATTTTTAGAGCATCTCATGAAGAGGAAAATCATTTAGAGAATTATAGACTCGAAGAAGAATGGGTGGTTGGTGCGCTATGTAACATAAGATTTCCAGCCAGACTTAAGGGTCAAAACACATAAGGCACATGAAACTAGCACAGGGTGCGGCAGCACAACTTGCTGAATTTCATAGTATTTGTCATTCAAATCTGTTAATTACGGTGTCACACCCTGTCCATAGTTATATTCCAGATACTGGGACTATTTTAAGAAGGCTATAAGATGAATGAAACCGATGTGAAAATGCTTAGATTTTGTGGGGCCTGGCGTGGAAGGATAGAGTAATGATTGTGACTTAGAGGAACAATGAAAATCCAATTTCGAATATTCAGGCGGGATATGATGCGATTGGAATATAATTAATATATTAAATAGTGGTAATTTTAAGCTTTATTTTAATATTCTACGGCTTTACGTTCCGTACCATCACATCATCACCAGATACAGAGTGATGCCTAGTGCCACCTTAAATGCAGTTATTCCCCCTTCTAAGGTTAAAAGGATGAAGATGGAGTAAGTAAACACGAAGATTATGGTGGTAGGGTGGTGATGGTTAGGCTACTTGACAAGAAGAGACGAAGATCATTCTTAAAAAAGAATAATAGGAAGGGTTTTCTTCCGAGGAAAAGGACAGAAGTAGGTCAAGGAAGATGTGGACTGATTGTTTAAAAGTAGATGTGACCGCATTGAACCTCAAAGAGGATATAGCCATGAATAGAAACTGACTGATATTACTGATCTACACCAGCATCCTCTCATGGTTGAAACAACAACACTGCTGAGGAAAGGAATCCGTAGAATATCTGACTTTTAAACTTTTTTTTAGGTTCTCATAAAAGTTAATCACTGTATGTTTTGAATTCACATGATCAAATTTAAAATACAATGAAAAGAATATACAAGTGCAATGAATCAGTGAAATGTATTGTGAAGTAAAAGGTTCTGACAAATAGTACAGAGAATTTTCTGTTGTGTTTTCGGAAATCAAAAAAAATGAAACAACAAGTATTTTATAATTCAATCACATCTGTTCCCAACACCTGTTTATTTCCCAGACTTGTCATTTGCTAAAAATTGCTCTTATGTTTTCAAACAGATGTATTTTTGACTTAGCCCCCAGGTGTTTTTTTAATGAAATTAGGGAAACAAAAACCTTACCTTTAGAGAAAGCCATCAGTTGGACCGATCGCCATTAATAACGGAAAGCCATGCAAAGGCACGCAACGAAACGCAAGAAAATCGACGAGCAAATATCGTTTAAGGGGCTGGATTGCTTCTTCCTATTTCTAAGGCCTAAGCGACATGGGGAGAGGATGGATGGGCCGGAACGACTAACAGACGGAGAGCATCAGAAGCGGCAGAAGGGCCGTGTTATGGCGCGGCGCACGCAGTGTCAACGTCAGCAAATGACGAGAGCGCACGTAATGCGTCGTGCAAACTGTTTCCAAGGTACACTGTTTACACCCATGAAGATTTCTTGACAATGGCGAGGATAAATGCCCATGGGTTTAAATTTTGTCGGAAAAAACGCTGATCCCCTGTTTTTTCACTTGTTTTCTTGCTGTAAAAAGGGCCTTTGAGACACATAGGGAGGGGAGGAATGGAAGAATAGGGAATAAGAGAATTGGGATAGGTAGGTGGTCAGGAGTGGTGGAAGAGGGCAGCACCTAAGTAGCACGGGAGCGTTTGTATGTTTTGGGAGAGAAGGCATTGCATGCACCTCTTTTGACGAGTGCGCAAATGCACCCTGCACATCGTCCCGCTTTGCAATTCACGTGACGCCTCGCCATGCACAACATGCTTTGGAGTCAAAGGCGGGAAGCGAAAATAACGTCGTGGCGTTTTGGCCCAGTTTCGCTTAATGCTTCCATGAATCAGCCGTTTTATTCGAGAAAAACACTTGAAGTCATTTGTTGAACTGAGCCCATACTTGAAAGAAAAATATTATTTTTAATTTTGTTTACGGAATGGCTTCTTGTATAATTATTTGAATTAAAATGGAATATAATTAATTATTTTTCCTTGAAATATTTAACCCGTGTAATTTATTTTCCATGTTTTTACTTTCTGCTTTCTTTCTCGTTGCGGAGAGAAAAGGTTTTTTTGTGTGTCTATTCCTTTCACCGTATTTTTTAAAAGTGGTTTATTTTTTAGTTCGTACAACTATATTTTTCGTCATGGTTATATTACCGTAACATAATTTTTATGAATTTCTCACCGAGCAGGAATTTACCTTTATATAATTAGCATGGTTATTAATTAGATCGGTTAAAATCTAGGGATAGAATGGAATAAAGACTTTGTGTAATTCTTTAAGAGGCATATCAATAAATACAGTATTTTGCACACCTTGTGTCTGAGCCAATTAATTTACAAAGTCAGCAGATTTTACGTTATTATTAACAGGTTATTCTTCAATTATAAATGCATAATCATGTCATATATATTCAAAATGAAAACATTTGATTATTATCGGCCAATTTTTTTGTCAAGTTAAATCGTTAAAACCAACATTTTTCGTCTCGATGCTAGAATGAATAGATTCTCTTGTATTTCAATACCCTCGTCGTATACAGTTAGTGGTAGGAAATATCCTAAAGTCATTGCTCAACTATGACAGCTACATGTGTAAGGTAGGTATGAGAGAGACAGCGTGAATACAATTGTGAAAGCGCATCATCTATCGGAAGATTTTTTTAGAATATAGCGCGATTCCAGTTGGCGACCCATTCATTCCATTCTCCATCACCGATTTCCCTGAGGGCAGCTCTGGCTTGTGATTTTACGTGCTAGAGTCGCGATATTCCGATGGAATCCTCCGATGCCTAGTCAAGTATCCGTGCCGTTACGTTCGACGGGCGTGCGCTCCGTCAAATTGCTGTACCGATGTCGTCGTCATTATCGGCTACCTCAAGAGTGAGTCCGCCTTCCCGAGATAATCACTGCGTCTCACTCTCCCATTACGTCGCGCGACTGCCACAAGGAGAGTGCGCCGGGGATAAGCAGTCCCGTGAAAGGATTGGCAATTACGAGCTGGACGGAAAAGTGTACCGTAGGGGCGAGTGATGTGGAAAATACGATACGCTTCGTTCTATTTACTCACACAATTAAGAGGGTAAATTCTCTCCTTCGGAAAATTTTGTCGACTGGAATTCCATGACATGCCATATTCCGCCATTGCGTCAATAAATCTCTGCTAGAGGAGAATACTGCATTCGTACTTACGTCACCGGGAATAATCTCTTTTGACGAACACCATTCCTGTTATGAAGATCTGAAAATGTGGGCTGATATTGGTTAATGATCTCTTATTAGTCATTTACTTAATGGTATTGATATTTATCTCAACTTAGGGCAATTTTTTTGTTTAGAAACCGAATTCTTATGATGTTTAATATTATTGATATTATGAGTTTAATTTTTCATGACACTAGCCAAGCCTTATAAAGTAGTCCAATACGATTTCGTATGAGTGTGGGACAAAATCATATTTATTATTTTTATACGAGCTCTATTGCCTTTCCTTTCATCGTACTGACAAATTTAGCTATTTTTAATCATATTTCACGCTGAAAACTAATTCTGATGGAGTAATTAACGTCCATATATGATCATAAAATTTCTTTTTTTCTTTATTTCATCTATTGTAAGTAAATATGAGATGAGTTATTTCAAAGAAATGTGGGGTGGCTTCTTTATTCATATCATTGATCCAAAGCTCGCTATTACATCATGTTATGCATCGCACATTGTTCTAACGTATTCACCCAACAATTTTATTTTTCCTCAGCCATTTAGTCTAAAATTTTGCTATCTAAATATCCAAATCAATCTTAATGCACTCTGGAATATTATAGGTATTCATGTGTTATGTTTAAACTCGTTGAGCAATATTTAAAAAAAAAGACTTGCTTTTTAGAGTGGTCGATCAACGCTGAAAGATAAATAATGCAACTGTTAAAAAATAAAATAATCAATCATAATTGCTCCTAATGACTCTCAGAACTGATTTTATGTAGGTCTTAACTCGATTTTCCCATCTGCTAATCGCTTAGGGTCATCATATAAATACTAATTCACGTCTATAATTATGTATTATATGTATTCAATCCAATGTTTTCAAACAATTAATTACTTCATGCACGCAGTTCAAAATAAGTTCAACGTTACTGCTACCTTTATGGCTAAATTATTTCCATTTTAAAAGTGATTATATTATATACCGCTATCCTTAAACTTCCCGACCAAATAATAGTTAGACGAGTACACAAATGTGCTCGCGCTTACTCTTAAACTGTTTTCCCAACAGTCATCAGAGTCGCGAGCGCATTTACAACACCCAGGAGGGCTGCCAAAGCTCGCCGTTTCCACGGTTTGTTATAGGCTGTCTTCTTAATGGAGGTTTCAGAGGTAAAATGTTCGGGGACTGTTGACCTATATCGTTTGCAAACTTCGCTTGATGGCCATCGCTTAAATCCTCGCCGTCAAACTTCATGCAGCAACAAACTGCCAATTTATTTCCAACGCATCGCCAAACCTCCCTCCCTCCATTTTAGGACCCTTAAATTTCCGTCCCAAGGGGCCCGTCCCAGAGGCCTCTCTCCCCGTCATAATGGCCCCACGGCGGCCGTGTCCTTGGCGTTCTCTTACGACAGCGGCCATTCGCACGGCTGTCAAGACCACAGCATTGTGGACATCACGCTGTGAAGGGAAGCCACTCGTTCAGTTAGGCGAGCCCTCTTGCGATGCCATTTTCATTTCAACCGCAGTGCAGTGCCTTTCGTGTGAGCGTAATTACTATCTTTTGCGCGTACCAACCCCGTTTCAGTTATAGTGAGGATTTTTTCGGTCTTGCATGGCATGGCAGGTGCTGGTGGAAGTCCTTTATGTGACACTTGGTGACGCTCCTTTCTATATGAGGAACCTGGAGGCAACATTTCCATGGTTTTGTTCTGTTTGTGAGAAAGCAGCTTCATGTCGTGTTGAAAATATAAACTCAGTGGAGTAAAACGTATGCTTAAATTATTCATTTAGTAGATGTTTGCCTCGGTGAGCGAAGTTTGTGCCCAACACAAGACCCGTCGTCCTGAATCTGGGTTTCCTTTAAAAAAATGAATAATATCCAGAACTTACTCCAGCTCTTCAGAGTGACTGTCTAGGAATTTTTTATTTATGACATTTTTTTTGTGCACGTGAAATGTAATAGCAGTTCGTCTGCTAGGAATAGTCAAAAGTGCAAAAAATGTATTTCTATTTTTTTATTTGACTTATGGTAAAGGAATTCCTGATGAAAATTCTGCTGAAGCTCTGAACCTGCGTACGCAAACCTGAATAGAATATATTTGAATGCAAAAGCAAGAAGTTGTAATGCCACTGACGTAGTATGTCCCCACATAGGGTAGTGCCAACATAATTTTAAGTGCATCTATTCAATTCTCCACAAGCAAATTCAGACTTATGTTTACATGAATATGAACATTTTATCGTATTATTTACTATTTGAAAGTAAAAAATCGTCCACTTCGTTTTTATATTTTAATATTTGAGTGGCTTTTAAATTCTAAAAATAGCATCAAAATTGACGTTTTTATCAGGGGACGTTAATTAATTTTTTAATATTTCATTCACTCGTGAAATGGGAGTAGTTTAACAGTAAAAAGGCCTCAAAATTAGGAGATGGGAGCCTCAAGTGCACTAAGGGGGTACACTCGAATTCAAGGAAATCATTTTTTCACGAGGAGGTTCAATTGGTTCCTACCACGTGGAGCCACTTGTTAAATTCGATATAAAAATCCTATGTGTAAAGCTCTATGGTTTGACCTTTTGTGTCCTTGACCTTTTGTTCAGCCTTCAAAGCACGTCGTTAGCTGTACAAAAATAAGTGGCTTCGGAAAAAATCACTTTATTCCTACGAAATCTGCAAGGAAAAATGTCAATTATCTATCTCTTCGGAACAGTCCACTTTCCCAATGCTTTCTTGCTTTTTTGGACGCCTTATGGAACCTGTGGACTAAAACAACGGTGAACAATTTTCTTTCGCGAATATAACGACATGGAAACACGTTACCTCAGCGCAACGTATTACCTTCCGACACCCTAACGCTCTTCGAACAGTCAAGGGTGCACATTGATCAGTTGGCCAGTAAATGTATGTTACAGTGCACTTATGCAATATCTTGTAGTTTTACTTGTGTATTTTAAAAATAATTGTTCATGACGTTACTCCAAGTTTCATAGCCAAAGCGTTTAAATCGAGGAGCTGCTCACAAACAACAAAATTGTGTGAAGTAATAGTTTTACATTACACGAATTTGTTGATGAGGAACTTGTATGTTGTTCATAATTTTCATGAATGTGCTCGATCAATTTGCTAAAGCATGTATACCCTCCACGAGTGAGTCGTATTTGAACAAGTAAGGTCCCTAATTAACATTTAAATGTCGAGTACATGTGTTGTAACTACAAACACTAACCCAATATTAATTTCATTGT
Source organism: Hetaerina titia (assembly GCA_037158775.1). Taxonomy (NCBI): domain Eukaryota; kingdom Metazoa; phylum Arthropoda; class Insecta; order Odonata; family Calopterygidae; genus Hetaerina; species Hetaerina titia. Next base: position 61,237,032 of record CM073772.1, on the reverse strand, counting down.
AAAAGAGGTGAATTAGATTAGTTTAAATTTGCAGTTTGGAATCTTTCATGCCCTTAAGGTGGACCAAAAGAGGCACCCTTCTACGTAATTTACTACCTCGCCTGGCCATTCACTAAAAACATTTTATGTGAACCGTTTCGATCTAACAGTGAAAAAAAAGTCATTAAATTTAAGTTTGATTTTGAAAATTAACAATAATTTGGTAATTAGTGAACGTACGAACACGGTGAAATACTAGGCTAAGGAAACTGGAAAGGAGCCATTTGGCGTTCATATTCGAGAGTTTTCAATATCAAAGGAGCGAAATCGCACTCCGCGCCTACCGATGCACCAACCTTCTTTCCTCACTCTCGGAAAGTCTCAACGCACCGTTTGGTATTTAGTCCTCGCGCCTCTGGGCACGGGAGTCATCAAGAGGACATCGAAAAGGATGGCACTACCGTTGAAATGGCGTCATTGGAAGCGGCCTTGACTCCTCGCACCACCATTCCGTCGCCGCCGCTCATTAGGAAATCGCTCCCCACACATTCACGCCCGCGAGCTTTCTTCCTCTCGCCACCAATTCGGCCCCCGAGGGGCTAAAAAGCCTTCCACCACCTCACCTCTCGCTCCTCTTTGTCTCCTGTTTGCGTGAACATGTGTATTTTTACATTTTCAAGAATTTTTTTTCTTCCAAGGACTTTATGAAAATTGAAGCCACCTCATCTAAAAGTTAAATGTACGTTTGACCTTGTATTTCGACCAGAGTCTGTAACAAAAGATTTGTTTGAGATCTGTTTGAGGGCATATGGCAGCTTCACAGTAACATTAGCGGATGGAGGAAAATGAGGTACACTTTTTAAGGAAGTCAAGTAAAATTTGATAGGGTTGTATTAGGTTTTATTCATAGCCACAGAATTTTACTTCTTGTTTATGTTCTTTAGATTATTAATCCACAGCAAATACCAATCATATGTTTCGATATGCTTGCATTGTATCGGTAACCACGTTACAAATTCGTACCGTAAAAATGTTTGGCTACTTGAAGTGTGATGATAAAATGCGACAGTTTCATTGGATTTATTTTCCACGTAGAGTTTAGTGCTATTAATCTCATTATTGTTTCTTCTCTGAAAAATTTTATTCCGTGAACGCTAATTAGAGTATGAACTAAGTTTATTTGACAAGAGAAGAGCATTTCCTCTTCTTTTACTCCTGAAATATCCTGGAAAAATATATTTAATTAATTTAATTCAAAGTCTTGGGAATGACGGAACATTTTACAATTATTTGATCTCTTAAAGCTTATCACAAATAATTCAACTTAGCTAACATGACAATGGGTGTGTGTGTTAAGATAAGATTAATATTCTCCAAGTTTTATGCTTTCATTTGTACCTGAATTGGCTATCAACTATGAAGTTTTCAAATTCATGAATAAGTACAACTGATTTTAATGTTCAGGTTAAAGAATGGATTTAGTCCTTAAGAGAACTCATTTTCTGAAATAAGAAGTGTGTGCTTGTAACCGCAGTTTGTTTGTTGTTATTTGTAAAAAATACATTTGAGTGGCGTAAGTTTTATCCTCATTTTTGTTCGAATTAGTGTACTTATTTTTTAAGAAACTAGCCTTTAAGAAACTTATAGAAAATTTTCATACAGACCAATAGTTTCCTCACCTTAGTGTCACCTAAACGTACTTATGTTGTTAAACGTAGCTAGTGTTACCATATGGTGGTTTTCATGAACTCTATCTCGTTTGTACATATTCTACTGCATCATTTGATTCCTTCTTCATGATCATAGCGTATGATTTCACGAGTTAGGGCATGAAATTATTGAGTTGAATAATTTACTTTCATTTATTTGAAAAATGTAATCAATGTGCTTAATTTTTAAGCACCATGAATTTAGTGCGATTGTTAGAGAAATTTTTCGAATTTTTAACGTGGATGTTTTACGTTCAAAAGAGCCTTTGCGTCAAAAAGCCGCCTTCGTGTTTTGGTGCGCATCCTCATCTCTTCCAGTAAAGCTTCCTTTCTTCTTTGCCGTTTACTCAATATCCTTTCTTCGGTTCATCCTAAAAACATTGGAATATCCTCTTTTCCCGGCCAATCCAAAATTAAAGGACTCCGTTACGTATTCGCTAACTCATGCCGCATTATTAGCTTATCTTTATAAAATTATTTTTCGGTGCAAAATACTCAAGCCGTCAAGGGCCTAAAACTTAACTTCCTATGCCAGAAAACCATTAAAATGTTCCGCCTTGTAAATAAGCAGTCAACCATGATAGCCTGCCTAATTAAAACTAACCTATTCATCGCTATCCCCGAATATAATATTGAATTGCTTTCGCTGGTTGAATTATGGAATAAAAATTAGTCTCATTTTATTGATTACGGACCATTAATAAAGAAAACTCCTATAGATTAAGTGCACTGCGCAATATATCGTAACCAGCAACGTCGTTTCGCAGTAGACTCAATCTTCTATAACGCCTTCGTAATTCGTATTACGCGTGACGGTGGTTGCTAACCAAATAAATTCAACACATGCACGACACTGAAAAGAACGCAGGCATGTGTCTTCATATAATTGTTGTGGGAATTCAAGAAATGTTATTTCTATCACTCTCCGAGGGAATTTCCTCTATATTTTTATTCTAAAGCTCGTGGTTGAGTTCCCGAATGGTGGCAGAATGGCGTTCAAGTGAGGGCAACAAATATTTAATGAGCTCATAAGGGATTCAACGGACAGAGCTAGTATTCTCCTCATGCCACATCCTTCCTTTCCCACATGCCACTCGCGCTTCAACTCTCCTCATAAATCCCCAAAGCTCTCTTCCCCGATCCCGACACCCCTTTCCTCAAAATTTCCGTCCATTTTGCACACTTAGCAATCCCCTTGCCGTTCTGTTGCCGTCAACCCCGACCCTCGTCCATCCGGACAGAAACCTCCATCGCCGCTTCCGCCGCTCTGGTCTTCTACACCGTGCGGCGGTGATACTTCCAGGTACAACTCGACAATGCCTTCCTCATTCGCCACCCATCCCCCCTTGAGCTTTTAGAGCCTCTATATCCGACGTACCATTTCCAGTATTTTTGTTTCAAGCAAAAGTTTTGTGCTCGGACAGAATATATGAGGTAATGTTACTTTTAGCTTCGCGTCATTACGACAGCGTGGATCCAAGTACTTCATATGGCAGTGTGAAAGCTGAACAAAAAATAAATGTGTTTTAGAGTATATCATCCGCTGGGATCATGTTGTAGCTTTATGTTATTAATTAGAGGTCAACAAATGAACTCAGCGGCCTTAGATTGAGTATCCAATCCATTAGCTTAGTAAAAGAAAAATTTCGACGAGGTAACCACGGAATATTTTTGACTTATAGGTTTTATATCCATCCAACTGCTTTTTTCCATAAAGTTCTCATTTAAAACTCGTCATAAATCTGGATTTGAATTTGAAAACTATATCAAACTGGAAAATAATTACATTGTGAAGGAATCTTGGATACTCGGTTTTCTATCTATATTCAGTCTTTTCTTCTCTTTGACGAATTAAACCCTCGTATTTACTGTTTTCAGAGAAACGCAGCTAACTTATTGGTAAGAAGTTATTGATAAAACTAGAAGGCACAGTGGAAATATTCCAAAGCAATTATAATACAAAGTATCTGTGCTTCTGACTTCAGCCAGTTGACTTGATTTTCCCTCTTATTTAATAATTGTGAATCCTATATGGTGTTGGTGTTTAATTCAACAACCCTGACGAATTCAATAAAAAAATATTTGTAGTCGGAAAAGATCACGGCGAGGGTTTCCTATGAACTCGCTAATGATGTTACAACATTCCTCAATAACAGTTCAAAATAAAGACTTGCAAAGGCCTTCATGACTAAAAGATACCTGACGCCACTCCGTTTTTATGGAATTAAAAAAAGCTCGGCATATAATAGCCTAAACCCTGTTCTGTTCATTCACTAGAAAAATAAGTGTCAGGGAGGTAAAGACATTTCCCAAATGTGGTAACTTACAAACTAAAAACTATCACCAGATTAGATTAGCATACTCTGTGAAATACGGCTGGAACGTTTTACGAGTTATTGTAAAATATATTGATATATTATCCACAAATGATGTCCACAACTAGATTAAATACTTTATGGGTTACTATAAAAAATATTTGATAGAGGGACTGGAGAGAGGAATTAGAATTCAGTGGTAAGCGAAGGCGGGCGCAAATAGAAGAACATAAATCCAAAATTAAGATGAGTAAAAGGAAGTAACAAGAGTCTACCAACTGACTTGGGAAATGGACGCAAAGAAAAAACGTAATGGATTGTGCTGTGCGAAGATATTATGAATATTAACAGGCAAAAATGGGTTTACTATACATGGAGACAAAGATGCAGAATATAACTTGAAGAGGATTTATGAAATGGTTTTAAATTGATAAAGATTGACAAATCTTATTCCTATTAACAAAAATAATATTCTAATATTAGGTGCTTCTTTGAATAGCACCCCTCATCCCTTTAATAACACCTCCATCTCTTCCTCTAACTGCTTTTCTCGTTCCATTTTTGAACTGCTCATGGAAAACAGGATGAATGTATGCTATGATAAAGTTCATACAGGTATGTTTGTTAATTTCTCTGAGTGGTTCAGGCATGAATTATCATTGTCTCATTAACTCCATCGAAAGAGCTACTATTTTTCCAAATTCGACTTGGAGGAACATCAAAATAAAAAACGTTCGGTAATTAAAAGGATAATTGTAAAATTAAATTTTTGAACTTCGTCTGGCAATGGTCCATGTAACCGTTCAACGTAAATCAACGTGGGAACTGTATAAAATGTCAGACTGAAAAGCTTTTTGAACATGGGAAGCAGTGAAACGTGGAGGCGGGAAGGAAGAATGAGAAAACGAGAGAGATGGTTTATTTAATGGTGTAATGCAGAGAAAGTTTGGAGAATGAACCAAGAGATGAGAAAAGAGATGTGTGCGAGAAGAGAGTGAGGTTAATGTCTACTCTCTTCCAACTGTCATTTATCTAAGGTGGAAAAAGTGTTGCGATTCCATGGGCTTTAGAGTAAGGTAAGGATAGGCAAGGGCTCAAATGTTCCAATGGAAAATATTAACTTTCCCAATTATATTTTATTTGATACCTAAATGACGGAAACATTGAAAATTATAATAACCAACTAAATGGCGAGTTTAAATCAAAAAGGCTAGAACAGATACGAGGGAAACATTCATAGTTAGTAGCAATGTGACGTCGGAGATATTTAGAGAGGATTTGATTTAGGTGAAGTTGCTGGTTTTTTAACTTATTAAAGGGAAATATTATCGGTATGGTGTTCAAAATACTTCATTCTAATTTCGGGTGTTGATTTTTTAGTGTTGAATCAGTAGGGGCTTAGAATTGAAGCAGCGTCTTGTATCAGGGTCCATTAAAAATCTACCTTCAGCATTAGGTTATTACTGGTAATAATAATTCAAAATTCATATTACGGCAGTTTAGTGACTAGCTGCGGCTGGAATAAGCTTTGTAAGAATGACTAATGAACAGCATGCTTTTAATTAATTCAACCCACCCCGAATTTTTTTATACTATCCTACCGGACCGTTACTTGGAAAATTCTCCTCGTAGCAAGTGGTCCTGATTTTTGTAGGTAACCTTACATCAGACCGACCATTCTATTATGCGGCCTTTAAACTTTTTGTCTATGAGAAAAGAATATTGTTTAATAAATAATGGCTCCTCGCTCCAAAGCTGGTGATTATCTATCTTTACTCCAGCGGGACACCCTGATTGCTGATTATAGGATCAAATGCTTAATTAATGAATTGAATTGTATAAATTTAAGAAATTCCTCTGAAATGAGACTGCCTTTGAGAATATCAATGGAAAGAAAACGCATTAAAACAAATTTTCTCAGCGTTATAATTTTTGTTTTTGCGCACGCGCGACCACGTTCCCCTTCTCATGCCTCTAATTTTTCGTCAAGAGAGAGCACCTTATCTGCGTTCCTCTCTTCTAACCTGGGTACATACTTCCGTCGAGAATCAAAATCGCGAAACCCCTTAAATGTGGTGCCTTTCCCCTTTTTATACTCAATGGGAGAGAATACCTCCCAAAACGGACTGGATGGGACCTTCACGGCTGTAATTACGGTCCCGAGTGCACGCAGAGAAAGAAGAAACCCACTATGTTCTGTCGTTTGAATTATTCAGCGACAAAAAGTCAAGATAAAGGAAAGGGAAGGGAAGGAAGAGAGGCAGAGAAGGAGGGGAGCGTGAAGAAATGGAATAAGAGAGAGAAAAAGACTCCTTTTACTAACTTTTATGATTTGCACTCTTAGCAGTGGGGAGGGATCACCATTTAGGAAAGGAGGGAGATAAGACTTTGTAATCCGCAGACATGAGCATTTGATAGGAGTGCGTGGTGTACGGGAAGAAGGAAGGCAGGTCATGAAATGATGAAACTAAGAAATGCATAAATTTTTATTTGAGAGAGAAGAAGGAAATAGTATCGTTTTTTTAAATTAATAGAAATTTATCTAAAAAAACGGGATTTTTATAAAGGGAGTTTGCAATAATTATCTCTTTAAAACTATTAGCTCTATGTAGAGGTGTGAGAACGCTGTATATTGCATTAATTACGCAATCTTTTGTTATTTCCTTCATTAAAATGCGAATAACCTTCGTTGATTCCAGGATACTATATACCGTCAGAACGATATACTACCTTGATCAAAAGGTTCCCGGAATTTATTCAGAAAATTAAAAATACAAGTTTATTCATCTAAATCTATATTGTCCCCTTCAAAGTAATCCCCATCGACTGCAACACACTTATGCCAGCGCTTGATCCAATCCTCGAAACATTTTTTATATTCGGTTTTCGGTATGTCCATCAGTGCTTCCTGCGATTTTTCCATTACTTCCTCTCGGCTGCTAAAACGCGTTCCCCGTAATGGTTTTTTAACTCGATTGAACAGAAAGAAGTCACAGGGAGCCAAATCAGGTGAATTCGGTGGCTGTTGGATGGTATTTGTTGCATTTTTCGTCAAAAAATTACGAATAATGATAGCACTGTGCGACGGTCTCGACGCACTGTGCGACGATTTCTGGTCTCTTTCGGCGAATTGCTTCACGCAAACGTCTCATAACGCCCAAATAATACTCTTTGTTTACTGTCTGGCCTTCTGGCAAAAATTCATGATGCACTACACCGTTGTAATCCATGAAAACCGTCAGCATTGCCTTCTTTTTTGACTGAAAACGACGTGGTTTTTTTGGTCTCGGCTCATTTGGTGAACGCCATTCACTTGCCTGATGTCTGGATTGCGTGTCGTACTCATAAACCCACGTCTCGTCTCCAGTAATGATCCTTTTGATGAATGTGGGATCGGATTCAGCCTCGCAAATCATGTCTTTTGCGAAGTCAACACGGTCTCTTTTTTGCATGAAATTGAGGTCTTTTGGCACCAACTTTGCTGCTACACGACGGAAACCCAAATCATTAACCACAATGTCTTGGGCGGATCCATAGGCAATGTTCAAGTCCTCCGCTATTTCTCTGATGGTTAATTTGCGGTTATTGACCAACATTTCTTTTACTTTATCAATTTTTTCACCGACTTTCGATGTCGATGGTCTGCCACTGCGTTCATCATCTTCGATTGACTCACGACCACTTCTGAACCGCTCGTGCCACTGGTAAACGACCGTTTTTTTTTAGAGAATCGTTGCCGAAACACTTTTCCAACATTTCCAACGTCCGTGCGCCACTAAATCCGTTTTTTACGCAAAATTTAATACAAGTTCGTTATTGCAAATTTAAATCCATTTCTGCAATTGTGAAAAATCGCCAACACACACAGAGATAGATGTACTCTTGGCTACGTAACTTTTGCAAATGTCAAGTTATGACACTAAGATTTAAAGGGAATATCAGCAACAGATGTACCAATTTAACAAAAAAAACAGAACTCAAATCGGAACGATGGGAGCGCCACACGGTGGTTATTCCGGGAACTTTTTGTTCAAGGTAGTATACCTGTATATATATATATATATATATATATATATATATATATATATATATATATATATATATATATATATATATGTAGATATCGATGATGCGGAAGTACTTACGAGAGCAATATAACTTTTGGACGGCACAATAGAGCACAGAATAAAACAGATAACACGTAAAAGGACACTCACACTCTAAATGATTTAAGCTTTCGGCCTACTCCGAGGCCTTCTTCAGGTCAGACTCTGAGAAGCTTAAATCATCTAGAGTGTGAGTGTCCTGTTACGTGTTAAATGTTTTATTCTGTGCTCTATTGTGCCGTCAAAAAAGTTATATATATATATATATATATATATATATATAAAACTTAGACAGTAACACACAGCACGAGAACACATAAAAAGAACACTCACAATATTATCTTGATAATTTCGACGGACTTGAGCTCCGTCTTCTTCGGAAGATAAGATATGACTCAAGATCTTCCGAAGAAGACGGAGCTGAAGTCCGTCGAAATTATCAAGATAATATTGTGAGTGTTCTTTTTATGTGTTCTCGTGCTGTGTGTTACTGTCTAAGTTTTTTATTCAACACTTCCGTGTTACTCGAAGAAATCATCTATATATATATATATATATATATATATATCCCTCCCATGGACTACAACCTTGTCGTGGTGGAAGGGCTTGTGTGTTCCGATGACCCCTAGAGCTGTGCTGGCGGGAGTAATAATAATTACTCCTGGAAGGGTCACCCATGCCAGATAGGTCGAAGGTTAGGAGCCAGACGAAAGGTAGTCCACGCAGCGTCTGTTCCTCAGTGAGGCGGCTGCAATGGCGTCTGACCCCAGTGGGGCGGCCATTAAGTGATGGTGTCACGTTAAAAACACTATTGAGGAAGGCAACGGGAAACCACCTCAATTATGATTCCCAAGAATATTATGATGGGCACTATAGATAATATGAGTCCTGGCAACTACGGGACACGGCCCAAGAGGCCGTGTGTCGTGCCCGGCAGCGGGAGAGGCAAGGCTTCCGCGGTCGTCATCCCACGAAACCCTTGCAGGGAAGAAATAACTTCAGCAGGACAGAAGACTCAGAAGAAGGCGAAAGTAGTTAGAATAGGAACCTGGAACGTCAGGACAATGTTGAGGAGAGGCAAATTAGAAAATATTAAGCGAGAGATGGAAAGAGGTAACATAGATGTTTTAGGCCTCTGCGAGGTGAGATGGAAGGATAGCGGGGATTACTGGAGTGACAATTATAGAGTAATATACAGCGGCGGGGATGAGAGCCAACGAGGGGTTGCCGTAATTTTAAATAAAGGGGTAGGAAGAAGCGTAGTCAACATAGAGCAAGCGACAGATAGAATTTTACTCGTAGAGATTAAAGCAGAGCCGACGAACTTGGTCATTATTCAGGTATACATGCCACCGAGCAACCACAAGGAGGAAGAAGTCGATAGGATGTATGATGAGTTAGAGGATATCATCGCGAGTGTTCCTGCAGGGAAACATTTGATAGTGATGGGGGATTGGAATGCGACGGTAGGCGAAGGAAGAGATGGTGGTGAGGTGGGGGACTATGGGTTAGGCACGAGGAATGAACGCGGGGAGAAAGCAATTGAATTCTGCAGGAGACAGGGGTTACTCATCACTAACACATGGTTTAGACACCACAAAAGGCGTAGGTATACATGGAAAATGCCAGGTGACTCAGAAAGGTATCAGTTAGATTATATTATGGTTAGGCACAGGTTTAGGAACAGTGTGATAAATTCGCACAGTTTCCCAGGAGCGGATGCGGACTCTGACCACAATTTAGTTGTTATGAAATGTAATGTTCGTTTCAAGAAGATAAGGCAAGGCCGGCGGGTTAAAAAATGGAATTTAGAAGCAGTAAATGAATTAACGAGGAAGGAGTATCAGGAGGCTGTAGAGAAAATGATGGATGACGGTAAAGAACTGAGTGCTATCGAAGAAAAATGGGGATGTATCAAGAAAGGGATATTGGAAGCCGCTAAAGACACTATAGGAACCGTTAACGGGAAAAGGATAAGGAAACCATGGGTAACGGATGAGATGATTGCGAAGATGGATGAGAGAAGAAGATGGAAAAATGTAAACACAGAGTTAGGCAAAATGAAGTACAAAGAGTTAAACAATAAATTGAGAAGGGCCACAAATAAAGCAAAAGAAGAATGGTGGAAAACGCAATGCGAGGATATGGAAAGTTTACAGAAGAAGGGTGAAATTGGTGCTCTATACAGCAAGGTTAAGTTATTATCGGGAAGTAAGAAGGCAAGAGCTGTGCTAACAGTTAAAGATAAATGGGGTAAGATAATAGTTGAACCAGGAAAAATCCAAGAGAGATGGAAGGAATATATAGAAACACTGTATGGTAAAGAACTTAGGCCGACAAGGTTAGACATAGAAAGGGAACATGACGTAGAAGAAGATAGCTTAGGTCCAGGCATACTCGACGATGAAATAGAAAGGGCATTAAAGGAGATGAAAGCAAATAAGGCTGTGGGGGTGGACAATATTCCTGTAGAAATGTTGAAATGGTTAGGGAAAGGTGGGAAAAAGGCCATATATGGACTGATTCGTAGTATCTATGAGGAAGAAATCTGGCCGGAAGATTTTGTGAGATCGGTGTTAGTTCCTATTCCAAAAAAGGCAAATGCTTCGTCATGTGAGGATTACAGAACAATAAGTTTGATATCCCACGCAGCTAAAGTTATTCTCAGGATCATCAACAAAAGGATAGAGAGTAAGGCAAATGATTACTTAGGGCATGATCAGTTTGGGTTCAGGAAAGGAAGAGGTACGCGTGATGCCATTGCAGTAATGAGATCACTAGTCGAGAGGAATATAGAATACAATCAGGACGTTTTTGCCTGTTTTGTAGATTTCGAAAAAGCGTTTGATAGAGTGAATTGGGAAAAATTAATGCGTGTATTGCAGAAAATAGGAATGGATTGGAGGGACAGGAGACTGATCCGCAACCTGTACATGTCTCAGACTGCTCAGGTGCGAGTGGGGAACGGAGAGTCTGGATGGGCAGTGTTAGGAAGAGGTGTAAGGCAGGGTTGCCCATTGTCACCGGTACTGTTCAACGTATATGTAGAGGAAATGATTAAAGAGGCATGGGAAGAACTGGAGGTAGGAATGAAAGTCGGAGGGGAACTCGTAAAATCGGTTAGGTTTGCTGATGACCAAGCATTAGTTGCTCAGTCAGCCAAGGGGTTGCAAGCATTGTTGAGTGAATTGGAGGTTCAGTGCGATAAATATGGGATGAGAATCAATATTAATAAAACAAAGGTTATGCGATTTTCCAGAAAGAAAAAGGCTAAGCTAAATATTAAAATAGGCGGGGAAAGAATAGAGCAGGTAGAGCAGTTTACATATCTCGGAAGTGTTTTGGACCAATACGGTCAAAGTGGTAGGGACGTAAGGAGAAGAATTGCGCTAGGCAAGGAGGCTTTCTCAAGGAGGAGGGAGTTGATGACGGGGACGTTGAGTAGGGATGTTAAGACAAGACTCGTAAAAACTCTGATATGGAGCGTAGCTATGTACGGCGCGGAAACGTGGTCGCTGAAGCAGGAGGATAGACGTAGATTGGAGGCTTTTGAAATGTGGGTGTGGAGAAGAATGGAGAAGGTGAAATGGACCGAAAGGAAAACAAATGAGGAAGTACTGGAAATGGTGGGTGAGGAGAGGGGTTTGTTGAGAGAAATCCTATGGAGGCAGGAAAAATGGATGAAAGGCGTATTGAGCGGTAGTGGAATGTTGAAGAGGGTAATAGAGGGGAGAATGTTGGGCAAGCGAGGTAAGGGTAGGAACAGGATAGGGATGTTGGACGGGATGAAGGGAGGAAAGAAGTACACCGAGATGAAGAGGGACCTGATATAGATTAGTTTGCTAGGTGGGGAGTCACAAAATGTTTATTTGATAGTTGTGTCCATCCAAAAACCTACCTTAACCGGTAGATTACCTAATAATAATAATATATATATATATATATATATATATATATATATATTCAATCACGAAATCCTGCCATACGGTGAACAAATATTCATTCACATAGAAATATAGATAAGGAAATGGGAAAGGAACACACATAAAGGACGAACACGAGAGCGGTGGGGAAGGCGGACCTGAGCAGATGACAAATGTAAAAATATTTTCCTCGACCGGGACTTGAAAATATTTTTGCATTTGTGATCTGCTCAGGTCCGCCTTCCCCACCTCTCTCGTGTTCGTCCTTTATGTGAGTTCCTTTCCCATTTCTTTATCTCTATTTCTATGTGAATATATATATATATATATATATCCATACACACATAATTTATTTATTATTAGTATTTTACCGGTTAAGGTAGATTTTGGATGGACACAACCTACGTATACAAAGTGACAACGATACATTTCCTTGCCTGTCATAAGAAAACACAACCTTACATTCGACAATATTATAGTAAGCAACCTCTTCAATTCCTTATACTTCCGTTCTCCCTTCATTCCGTCCAACACACCTACCATATTTCTATCCCTCCCCCGCTTCCCTAAAATTTTCCTCTGTTTCACAGTCTTCAACATCCCTTGGCAAATCAGAATCCTTAGTAGCCATCTTTCCTGTCTCCTTTCGATTTCTCTCTACGATCCCCTTCACCATTCTTTCTTGTTTGTTGTTCTTTCCGTCCTTTCCCCAAATTTCTATTCTTCTCCGCGCCTACATTCCAAAAGTCTCTAATCTACGCCTATCATTTTGCTTCAACGACCATCTCTCCGCGCCGCACAAAATCACGTTCCATAAAAAAATTTTAATGAGTCTTTTTATTTATCCTTACTCAAGACCTCAATCTCATCAATTTCCTTCTCCTTGCGAAAGTTTCTTTGCCTAACGAATTTGCTTCTTATGGCTTCTCCTATTACGTTGACTATTTTGATCAAAACACTTATAAGGTAAATAAACATTTCAACTCGATAAAATTTATGAACTCTTAACTTAATATTTAACTAATCTTTCCTCTTTTTGGAAAATCATATAACCTCTGTTTTCTAACAATGATCATCATCACATACCTATTGCAATGACTTTCCAACGATAATATCTAGGATAGTAATTAAAAGTATGCTGCTTAGTAGCCATTCCTACTCAGCAATACTTGCGGCCCATTGGTAGCCAATCTGATCAAGCCAAGGCTTGATCACCCGCAAACCTGATTAATTTTATTTGCTCTCCATGAACCGTCATTTTTTTATCTATATTATTAAATATAAATTATAGATACTTCAATAATTTTTTTTCAGTTGTCACATGCAGAGATTTTTCATGCAGACCATATTTGGTAGATAGCTAGATACTGTATTTTACTCTCTACATCGTTAAGATGTTTTAGAATTTCCTATGAGTAACTTTAGTGTAACATCTATCAATCACTTTGCATCAATGTACCCATTAAATAGAAAAGATTAAACTATTTCTTCGAATATATCAATCTAATAGTTATATTATCACCAAAACTAAACTTCAATGTGATTACTGCGGTGATGATGATGATTTCAATATTTAAAATTAAAAAAGTATTAAGGTTGTAACGAAAATTTTATACGCATTCTTCGCTATTCATATTCAGTAGTATCTACATAATATATAATCGTAAACTGCGTTCTAATCTCAGTCAATATATTCTTTTTAAATTGTAATTAAAGTTATGTTAAAGAAAGGGGATAGCATTTAACATTTTTTGTAACTGCTAATAATAATTTTGGGCATAAATTTAAGTGATATGGTTTGTTTTGATGACTAAGAGAAGAATCCTTCTAGCCATATGAGATCAGGTCATATCAGGATGTTACTGTAACCAACGTCGTACATAAAGGGAGTTATCAGAATTTCAGACGATATCGTTTGAAAATACATTCAATTTTAAATTAATAAAATTTATACTCCACTTATAGGTTTTTACACTCGTCCTTTACTCGAATAATTTTAAATCACAACAGTAGAAGTTCAGTACTACAATTTTGGAGAAGACGGTATCATAGTTAACAGCCGTTAATGAACATCATAGCAACTACAAGCATAACTTAAGTCTGGTAACCTAACGTCCACTTTCCTATGTCGAGGATTCTGAGTAAGATCAGAAATAGTTTATTCAATGATGCTGAAGATTTGTACAATGATGCTGAAGATTTCACAGCTCTCAAATTTTTATATGCATATTCCCCCGTAGGAAAAATAAAATGGAAATATTACATATAGTAAATTTTAAAAATACGATGATTTGACCTGTCTTGTATTAGATATCTTGTGTTCTTTTCGAATGCATTTATTACCTGCTTGCCGTCCGCCACGCTGAGCAATCTATGTGAAAATTCTAAGAAAGACCCTCTTCTCTCTGCCACCTCGGAGTTCATGAATTTTTCATTTTGGCATTCCTCGCTATTCCCTGTCCTATATGTTTTCTGTAATTTAGCAGATGTGAGAAATCATCGCCACAGTTCGCGAATAAAAGGAGAAGCACCTACCAGTGTGAAACCACTCTCGCCACCATTCTTCCTTCTTCCCAACTCCCGAGCTTCGTTCCGAGCCGTATGCATCACTCAGAATCTCTGAGATTGCAGTCTTCGCGCTTTCAACTCCGGAGAGAATTCTCTTGCCTCTCTTCTCGGAGCATCCGCCAATCTTCCACACTCCCGAGATTCACCGAAACAATTTTCTTTCTCGTCCAATTCCCGCATTCCTCTTACGGAGCGCAATAGTTTTACATGTCCCCCTTGGCTCGTGTGTGTATGGATGGTTTAAGTGCTCCAACATAAGTTCCGGACGGCTAGATTGCTTAGGTACTGAGGGTTTTAGGATGAAGGAATTTTCGTACAATCTCTCTCTCGTTATGTGAAGGATGGATAAGAAAAGGGGAAAGAGTTTGTGTGTTCTACTATCGTCAGATGGGCTTAACCGCTGGAATTCTAGTGGCGTCCTCGAAAATGACCCCTCTGCTACAAGGTCACCGTAGCTGGAAAGATAACTTATGGGACGAAGTGCTCCTGAAATGAGAGAAGGTCTAGAAGGAAGACTAGAGAAGGGGAGACAGCGTCGGGAGGATAGTCATGGATTAGATGGCTCCTATACCTGCCTGCCCCTTTTGAAATATTGGATCCGCCACCTGAGATGCAATATCGGTTGGCGGGTCCCGGTAATTCACGGCGCACAATTGTAGTCGACTTTTTACCCGCCGTCGCTACATCTCAAAAGCGGCTTTTTATATTTATTTGCTTTGCTGCCGATGGAGGAGAAAAAAATAGAGTAAATTTCAATTGAATATTCAAGTAAACGCTCTCACAAAAATATCTTCTTGTTTTGTTTTACTTTCTCAGTTTTAAGAGAGGACTAATTTTATAGATATTAGTCCTTTTAGACGAACAGTTATCAAGTTTGTCACAAATGATAAGGTTTATCCTTTGCTCTGAATTTTTAAGCTGATACCTAATTCTTAGTTCTTCGAAGATGGCGTTAGACTCACCACGGTACCATATGCTGTTTGTAAGCTTCCAGCAGCATTTTCTTATCTGAAAAATTAAATATACTATATAATAATCTGATGAAACGTCTGGGAAAGGCCTTTTAAAAGAGAAATTATTATTTTGCTTTGCTTTGAAAACTCTTTCCCACAGATTATCGCAGTCATTCCCATCTGGATGGCATAAAGATTAATGACGTGGAGCCAAAGAGTGAACACTTTTTAAGTGCCGCACGCGGGAATGTCGAGCAGACAGCGGAGTGGAAAAGATCGAGGGTGGGTCAGAAAAAAGAAAGAGGCGAATGTCTTGAAACCTATATCCCCCGTTTGGATCCATTTGGCGCTGCGCAAAGAAATTGGGTTTCCCGAACAGTGCCACCAAATTGAAAATGAACCTAAAGGGCTTTTACGCGGAACCACTTTACGCTAGGAAAACCCTTCGCGTCCGCACACTCACCGCACACACGCACACACACAAATACACACGGGCTCATGCACATTTGCCCGAGCAAACATGCGAGAGGGGACGTGGAAGAAAAGGACGTGGAAACTTCGGTGTTGGCTAATCTCGTTATTACTCGCACATGGAACGTGGAAGAGCAATGAAGGGCGGAGATGCCAGTCGGAAGGTTGAAAGGAACGATACAGTTGAAGCGATGTGAAAGGGAGGTCATCTGCCGGAGGAAAGGGGGAACGCATGACATCCTACGGATCTGCGTCGAAGCAGTCAATCTAAAGTGAAGTGATAAGGCCTGGGCTGGGGCTATAGTGGGGGTCTAATGAGAGGATAGATAGAGGTCTTTATTTGGGCGAAATTGAGACCAAATATTATCTTCTTCCATTTAACCCATCACTATATGCATAATATATTAGGCATAACATTTATAATTACAGGTATACACACACGTAAGTAGATAGACACACATGCATACGTTATGCTCAGCTTTGCACATCGAAAAAAAATATATGTACTGTTAAATATACATTTATATATATAGATGATTTCGTCGAAGTAATTCGGCAGTGTTGAATAAACAACTTGGACAGCAACAGGCAATATAAGAACACATAAAAATAACACTCACACGTTATTTCTTAATAATAAGGAGTACAGGAGTACTGAGCTGAATAGTTTCTTCTGAGGAAGATGGAGCTAAATTCCGTCTAAATTATTAAGAAATAACGTGTGAGTGAGTGTTTTTATATTGTTTGTTGCTGTCCAAGTTTATACATACATATATATATATATATATATATATGTATGTATAAACCATAAACACAGCAATCAACCCGAAGGTCGGTTTAGTAGTTGATGGTAGAGCTCACGCATGTACTAGGCCCGACGGCGTGTGAATATTCACACATCAGGGTAGGGGGGCCAGTTCCTTTCCCTGTGCCGGTTATGGTTTCCCAGGAAGATCTGGTACCCGAAAAATCAACTAGCTTGGGTGCAGGTGCCCAAAGGTCCTTGCCCGGGAATCGAACCCGGGACCCTCCGGTCAGTAGTCCAACGCTCTACCCACTAGACCACCGCGACCCGCATATATATATATATATATATATATATATATATATATATATATATATATATATATATATATATATATATATATAAATTAAGTATACACCTAAACATAGACACATATTCAAGGTAAATGACACTGAAGAAAGAGGACAGTAAAATAGGGAAAGTCTAAGCAAAGAATGAGGTTTGTGGGAAAAGCTAGGGAGAGCGTGGCATTGCTCACCTAGTAAAAGCCCACACAGGAAAACACCCACGAAGAGAAGGGGGTTGTGAAAAACCTGCGAAACCCCTATAAATTAGAAGAAAAGGACATGCTTGGGGATGGGATGAGGCCGGCGAGATAGGTTCATGTTGAGATCCGTGCTGATCCGGAATGAAAGTAGAGGTAAGCCGTGAGAGAGAGAGAGAGCCATATTCGAGAGAGAAATGTGAGAGAAAGATAAGTATGCAGTGATATGGGTGAAGAAGTAGAGGCTGAAAAGAAAATGTAAGCCGTATCATTTCGTCATTACTTTCGAAATATAAATCGAACTTTGATTAGGAGAAACCTATCTCAACGAGAATTTATTTCCTTTTTTATCTCGGAAATGTTTTTTAATTATTCATCACAAATGCGCTCTTGATGAGGCATACTTCAGAGGATAAATTAATTAAGCTGACAGCAGAAAGTTTAATGAAAATAAATTCAAATGTCATTTTAATTTTTTGGAAAGAAAAAAATTCATCGGCGTTTCTCAGAGATAACTTGTACTTCGCGAAGAATACATTGGATCCTCAATGTTTCGGCCGTCAAAAACCTTTGAAATCAGCTCTGTAACGCGCTCGAAAATTTGGGTCAATACGCTCTGTTTGCAGCAAAATTCCGAACACCTGGATTTCATAAATTTCCTCAGTGTGTAGGAGGCATACGGAGGAGAGAGCTTTAGGTTTTTCAACTGCTGTCCAATGTTAATGTGAATGTACAGCCAGGGATGGATGTTATGATATTAATTAGAAAATATGAAAGAGAGAGACGGTCCATTTTAGGTTTTAAATTAGTACAATGAGTAATACCTCATTTGGATCGTAAATATATTGTATATTTTGAATAATTAGTCAATTATTATATGAGGAAATAAAAGCAAATGCGCAACTCATTTAGTTGGGAAGTCGTCCAGTCGCACATTTGACATTGTAAAAATTTTAAGTCTAAAGAGAACTAACGGGCAACTTTAAAATGAGACTTATTTTGATTTCCGATACTAATACTTTCTGAGATTGCGTATTGACGTGAGCCATAGAAATCAATAGAAATATGTGTATTACACAGTACCCTTAACATTGAATAGTTTGGCGGACTATTTATTAGAATAGAGGTATATGCTAGTGTGTTTTTAGGGACTAAAAGTATAATGGAGTAAGAAAATCGGACCTTTTTGTTTTTTTTGAGTAGTTGTCAATTTGAAGGGGAATAAAAATTTTGTTCAAGTAAATTTATTCAATGTTAATGGACAGGTAGAAGGACTGTAAACGTATTGCGGAAACACAATAGTACTCGTCATATATTTAAAAACGTAATGCACTAAATTAAATATATTCTATTTGATAAATTTACATTGCTCAGCAGAATTGATAATTATCAAACCTCATCTTCCTAACTAATCATGCTCCAAAATAAATTAATGGTATAACTTAAATAATTTGTATATATGTGTGCTGATATATCATTTGGATTCAATGCCCAATCTTCAAATTCTTCTTCTAACCCAATTTTTTTCTAAAATTCTCTAACCAGCAGCATTCAATTAAAATATTATTAATAATCCAGAAAATCTTCCATTTATTGCTATTAAATTTTTAAATCGCCTATACACATTTAGCCAATCCATTAGTAATTAAATACTCCTGGCGATCTTTGGGTTATAACATCAGGCGTTCTGGAGGGAAATATTTAACTGAGAAAGGATTTATCCCATTGCTAAATATTATTATAAAAACTATCGTTTAAGGTGTTTTCAACGTGTTACTATAAATATTTTCCTATGAAACGTGAATCGCGACGTTCCTTACGCCAGAGTAAAAATAGAGTTTGATTATTTTATAACGGGAACTCGGTATCACTATTTTATGTTTACCGAATAGATCAGTAAATCACCTGGAATTCCTGAAACATTTATCTTTTTGTAGTTCCATGCACATTAAATGAATGAATATATTTCTCTATATATTTAAGGAGGTTGACAATCGTATTGAAATTAATAGCCGGTCACAAGGAGTGATCGTGGCCCAAAAATTCGTTTTTAAATACATCAGTTAATGAATGAAATGAGATACTTGTGGTGTATTCATTTTCCCGATATAGAATGATATTTACATGTAAGCATACAGAAATCTCGTATTTAAAAGTAAGCAATACTAAACTATCTTCTTCTTTTGTTCTCTTCAAGGCATTATTTTTGTGCTAAAACCATTAAACCAAGACACTCTAAAAAATTATGTGATACAAGCAATACTAAATAATTTATTTCCTCGATAATCGCGTCATTTAGTTAGTAAAAGAACTTTATTTTTTATATGCTGTATACTTTCTTTACTACTCACCGATTTTAAATCAGAATTTGAGTGGTCGCCTTATGAAGAATTGGGTTTCGATAAAAAGACCCTGAGTCTTATGATTTGGATACCATGTGTGTGTTTTTATGGATACGGTATTGATCAGGTAAACAATTGACGCTGAAGTGAAAGATAAGGCCAGCAAACATTTCATGAACCGGTTGTAGGCGACAATTTTGTCATTAGAAGTAATAGTAAACCTGGAATCGTGAGATCATCAAAAATTAATTAAGGATACTCTTTACCCAATGACCACGTGAGATATTACTTCCATTGTCTTTCGCAATTTGCGGGCCGCGCTAGAGAAATATTACCTGCTGCTTCAAAATTCATCTGAAAAAAGATGACTCAATAGAACTTGGGCCAGAATTTTTTTTCCGTCTCGGTACTGTTTTTGCAAAATGCCCTCCAGCGTATTCCAAAATTAAGATAGTAATGCTGTCATCTGATGACTGATGGGAAGTTTTTTTCATCTGACTTTATCCGCCTTTCACTCTCTCTCTCTCTCATTCAAAAAATGAAATGGAAGCAATGTTCATATAAACTCATCGACAAATCAGTTCCGCTATTTTGCTCTCCGCAGTACCCACAAGTCTACGAGTGTTGGCCGAGAAATTCCTTCGTTGGGCTTCTGTTATTTTATTCTCTTTCCTTTTGCGCTCCACAAGTCTCTCAAAAGTACTTTTCTTCCGAATAATTCTTAAAGGAGGCGGGAAACCGATGTTGTAAACAGGAAAGATGAGAAAATCGACCGGGAGAAAGGACTTCTGGTAGAGAGAAAGTAGGGAAAGAAGTAGGATGGCAGATGACGCAGAGGTCGTGAGGTGAGAGGTCGTTGAGGGGGTGGTTGATGGGATGTTGCTGATTGGGAGGTGAATAGTTGAGGCATTGGTCTTGGGTTAGGTTGGGCGAAGTTAAGGCTCTCGCAGGTATCCGCAGCTTTTGCGGTTCCTCCGGACCATATGGGGATCCCAAGATGACAGACATGGACCAGCCAAATGCGACCTCCTGTTGGTTTAGTGCAATGTCAGGGGATTAGGAGGAACGGCAAGACTAGCCATCCAAGGATATTGGTGAGGGATACCTGTCATTGTGGATGGTGTGGGGTAGATTGTCCAGGACGCAATGTTTAAATTCCCAATGATGATAGCAGAGAAGTAAGCCTGCGAGAATTGCTGTGATTATCTCCTCCATTTCAGTTCAATTTCATCGCCTTAGGGAGAGCACTTATGAATGGTATATATTGAATATATACATATATTGAATATGATATTAATTAGAAAATATGAGTGAAGAATACGGTCCATTTTAGGTTGTAAATGAGTACAGTTAAATAAGACAAATTCCAGGAAGCACACACCACGACTGGCAAAAGCGCTGGTATTAGTGTTACAATGCACTCGGTAATTTTTTGAAGACGTTTATTTTTTTCATTCTGATATCTAATGCTTTTTTTCCTGATTTATTTCACTTATTTTTGGGACAGATCAAGTAGTTGTATTTCTCTCGCTCGTCTCGCTTGCCTTTCACAGGCTTCAACAACTTCTCGCCAGTTAAAATGCTCTATATCCATTTTTTCTGCCTCCTAGGATTTATCCTAATAATTCTTTCCTCTCTCTCAGCATACTCAGCATTTCCTTCTTTGTTAACCTTTCCGTTCATCACATCTTTTATATACTTATCTATACCCATGTCTCAAAAGCCTCCAGTCTACACCTACTGTCTTGCTTCAACAACCCGTACAAAACCACGTCCACATCCAAGTTTTAACTAGTCTTTTCCTAATATATCTTAATCAACGACACTATTATTAATCCCATCTCCTTGTGAAAGCAGAAAATTTGAGTAGATTGGAGAGATATACGACTTATTATGAACCTGAGAATGTCTCAGACTGCTGAAGTAATAATTAATGTTCTGAAGACGGTATATTTAATCATCCTCCATATTTCCAAGGCTCCTCATAGTAATCCAGTTTAATGTGACTACATTTTTCTTGCCTTTTTTCAATCTAAGAAAGTTCAGAAGTATTTGTAATCACGTTCTTCAAATGACCTTAGCAGCAGCAATCATCACTGCTTCCGATGATGAAAAACGTTTTCCACGGATTGTTTGGAAATGTGGTCTTTGCGATGGGAATGGCGTTGGAAAATTTTCAGTACATCCTACTAGTATGCTCCATTACATTTGGGTGTGCCGAAACCACATTCTGTATCGCCATTCTTTCCCAGCAGTAACCTCCACTTAAATTTTTGTTTTTCATGATACCGAAGATTTCCACGAATCTTTGTTTTTTGCTCTTAAGATCACATCGGTATAGCTGAGTTTCATTTTCAGCGATAAACTTTGAAAAAATTCCTCATCATCCTGTTATATAAATTTAAATAGCAAACAATCCTGCAATTAAAACTCCTGTTGTTGGGTTATGGGGTATCTCCGGAACCTACCACTTCTTAAACGCAATTTTAATGTCGCCAACGTGTGTGTGGTCGCTGATAAAATTTTCAGCTTTTCCTATATTGCTCTTAACATCATGTGACTATCTTCTCTCACAATTTCAGTAGCGGTTTCAATGTTTTCTTCCGTTAAACCAATGACTGTAGCTCCAAATTCTTTCTTTGAAATTATCTTTCCTCTTTGAGTATTTTGAACTATATTCTTTTGGTGCTCTTTGGTACAATGGACTCTCCGTAAGCCTTCTTCAGTGGTTAATAATTTCTTCAAGCGGAAAAAATTCAATTCTGCGTATTTATTGATATCCGTTACATTCATCGTTGACACAGACAAACTGCGCGTTTCAACTACCTTCAAGTCTGCCGCTGGCGAAATACTGAATAAAAATTAGGCTTAAAATTACACATTGCTGCGTCGTAAAGTATGCGAATACAATTATATGATCACATTTTATTAAGCGATTATCTTACATATCTTCATTTTGTTTAATTTCCTTTCGTGTGTACAAGGTATGGAATCTAACATTTTTCACTAAACAAGATGAGAGATTGTTCTGCATCTGGATTTTACTTTAGTAAGAACGTGAACGTGGTCTTGGACTGAAAACCAGAATTTGTGATTCCTCCATTTATAATAAAATACCTATATTTATTTAAACAAGTGTCCATGGTAATACATGAGTTAAAAAATTCGTAATTCATCAGGAAAAGGAAGGCAGGGTTTTAATAAGGAGCAGTCTATCATTTTCAGCTATAAGTACTTAAGGAGGTGCCCAGCAGGTATAATGTAAGCCACAAGGGATGCTGATTAATTAGTTGGAGAACATCAATGAGAATGCCGTGAAAGTCAGGATCCCCGCAGGAGGAAGCTGCTCTCATAGAGTTTTTCGCGAATGAACGAAATGCAATGGAATGGATATTGGATACAGTGTGATTTGAAATTCCCCTGTCATCACTTTTTAAGTAATGAATTACGGCCTTTTCCCATTGAAATCGTAGATTGTTCGTTCTTTCCTAGCTTTAAACATTTTTACTTTTGATTAATTAAGATGAGTAAATTTCCAATGGGTATTATAAAAAGTGTTCAAGCATGGTTCTCAGTGAATAAGCAATGTTTTATGTATGAGTAATGCGCACATTCACACCTTGCAAAATGCTTCCTCCTTAAAATTTCTTCCCGCATTAAATTCTGCTTAGAAGATTACATTATTTGCTATTTCTATTTGACGTACAGCATGTACATTGAATTACTTCTAGTAAACATTTCATGGACTGGTGGTAGGTCTAAGATCCGCCAGTATTTTTTAATAGGAATGAATGCTGCCCGTCACCTATACACTCAATTCTTGTCCACCTAATTTCATTTCTTTGGCACTTCCGTTTTTCTTTATTTTTATGTCTAGTCTAATTGACTTAACGAAGCTATTTACCTCCATCTTACGTTGTTTCGGGCTGTATATCCTCCACAGCCGGATACTGGATAAATTATTTTCCCTTTAATTGTCTTTAAATATCATTCATGCCTTTTACAAACAATAAACTTCTGCTTATTGAACCTGAAGTGACTTTTGAACTATTACTGCCTCTTCGATCGTAAGTACATTGTCCGGAATCAATAAAAAAATGTGGACTGATTGATTTGTGCTACCCAAGTGTAGTGACTTCGAACTAACAATCAGACCTCGACTAATTCACGACATTAATTTTGCGTATGGAGCAATTTCGTGAACCACATCCCACTTCAATATCACATCTCAAATTATTCTAACGCAATTTCTCGTGGAAATGCTTGACCCAAGGCAGAGAGTTAAATCAAACCTGAGGGAGAACATATTAATAATAAACAAGCATATGTTTACGAGTTCTCGTAATTTATTTAGGAAATAAATTAATCTGGCCTTTACTAAGAATCTAATATCAGAAAGGGAAATGTTTTTTTCTTGAAGAACACTATTTTATGCAATATAAGTTCCCATCACTAGGTTGACCTCAGAAGAGCACCATTTATTGAGGTTGTAGGTAAAAACTAAGAGTTACGTTATAAAAATTTTATTTTAATATGAAATAACTCTCATATGTATGTTATATTACTTCATACGATCTTTATAATGTAATTTTTGGTTAAAAGATAAAATGATCCTGTCCGCACTTTATTTTTCCCATTAATTCAATACCATTTCATCATTTGATTTAAAACTCCTATTTCATTTTGCATATTAATATTCAGGAGGAATGCAAAAATTCATCATTTTATTACTTCAACTTTATCAAATCAAGAGTTACGAAATATAAACAAAGTAACCTCGAGTACCACCTTTAAAAACAGAACGATATTACTAAATCATTTTAATCCAAAGCGATAAATTATTCCAGTGAATTGTTAAAACAAAACCATGCTTGTCGTATCGAACCTATGCTTTTGAAATCAATCCACTTACACGTACTTAAATTACGAAAGGGATATTGTTTCAATATAAAAACTGATACCAATGAATAAATGATTATTTTAGTCTAAATAGCCGGTTTCTCTATTTTAAGCGGCCATTAAATTTTTCTCGTGATATTTTCTACGAGTATAATGTTAAATCAGCCAGCATTTTTATTACTGTTATGAATATTAGGGTGTTATTATTATTCCAGCTTTTGTGCAAGGTCTCCGTCAACTTTAACTTTAAATGGCCCCGTTAAGGGACAAAATTATATATTCTAATAAAACAGAGACCGGTTTTTCGCTTTCCAGTAATCCTGTCTCCACACCAGAGACTTCGCGCCTTTCAAAAATTGAAGTAGCGTTCCAAATAAGCCCCGCCGCGGCTCCCATAAATCACGTCTTAATCCTCAAATTATAATTCCAAGGCATGAATTTATTGAGCCCTTTCGTCTATTTTGTGGAGCGTCACTCGTCGGGTTGCGTCGCCTCGACATCATCATTCTTCATGCTTGCTTACTCAGTCTCTCTCTCTCAAAGGGACGGCCTCACCGTCCCATTCTATTTCGTAATTTCTTCCTCCATAAGGTCTTGTTGCTTTTTCCTCAGGTATCTTTCATGTGATTCAAATCTTTCTATCAATTTGTCAACGTTAAATGTTAAACTAAATATACAGAAACACGTGCTTAAAGAATTTATCATGAACCCGTAACAACACACAAATAACACTAATATGTGTGAATTTGATGGTTTAAGACACTACTTTGAGAAAATTCATGATCAATGAATAAATAGGCTTGGTATTCTTTCACACAAAATGTGTGAAAAAAGCCAAGTTTATTTCTCCAGTGACCTCTATGCATATTGATTGACACCTGGTACAACATGCACAAACGAGATTATAAACGTACAGGCTTCCCACCGATAGGGCCCGGGTTCAAATCCTAGGGACAACAAATATTTTTCAGTGGTATCTCGATCCCTACTTGAGGTGCTTTTTGGGGAGCACTTTGTGTGAGTACGACGTCCGTCAGATGGGACGTTAAACGGCGGACTCCTTGGCGCCTTTCGACAAGAGTAGACTAATGCCGATGCCGGGTTATTGCTATTGCGATAAACTATTGATTACTATATACTACTGTCAATATTTTATTACAAAATACCTTAGTGACACGATCTTCATAATATACAATAGTAGTATAAATTCAAAATTTATACATTAAATATTCATTCTGGTCCTGCTAAGCCAGCCAGTTCTGGCTGGACAGTAGTTGCCCCATAAACAAAAATAAGGCCTTAAAGTGCATAATAGCCAGTCTTATGTTTGCCCTTTCACAAGATTTTGTGACTGTAATATTTTTAGGTATTTCACTCAAAAGTAGAGGTACAGGAACCTCCAATTTCCCTCTACCTTGATTTACATTCAATTTTTGTTTTGTACTTAATATCGTCCCTTAATGGTAATTCCTTTTTATGTAAATCAGGTATTTTATATTTGTTATAAAAATAATTTCCTATTGTGATGGCATATCTATACAGCCTGTCTACAGGCGGAATTCCTAATTTTTTAAAGATATTTCTTCCATCTAGAAATTTTGTATTTTTTTACGTAGCCACAAATATTTTCTCTAGGATTTTTAGATCCTTAAATGGTTATTCCATATCTTAAAATACTCTAAACCAGTGCAAAATACACTATTTGTATGATATTCAAACTTACAAAACTAGTAATGTAGTGAACTTGGCGAAGGATATAATATAATTTATTTATTTTTAAAATATATTCACCAAAGTTAATATTTTGATAAACTCCAAAGTAATTAAATTTATTCACATGTTCCAGCATGGGCAAATCACAGTTATTGATGGGGTAGTGTGTCTATGATATCAGAGGCTTCGTGTTTCACAAATATGACTTGGGATTTTTTCTCATTGATAGCAAAATTAATATCATGTACGCATTTACTAATATTATTTAAGTAAAATTTCATACTCTGAATAACTGCTTTTAGTTCCCTATGCTTTGATATGAGTACTGCATCATCAGCGTAAGAACCCTAGATCAAGTTTATTATAGAGGTAAATATGTAGTGAAAGGCATGACTTTTAAACAAAGATATTGGATCACTACATAGTAGCTGGTGGATTTGATGCTTGAAAAACTAAATATTTTAGGGCAAAATGTGATAATGAGATCAAATAAATAATATGTGCTGTAAGTCTGTTACGAAGTTACTATCTCAGTATAATTGGAGTGAAATGATATTGAACTCAGAGCCTGACTCACTCTCTGAGGCTTCTGTAAATGTAATACTGGACATTTATAGTAAATAAAAATACTAAAATGAGGAGTATGAATATGCAGAAGGAGTGAATGATAAATAATCTACCAGCAATGATAACAAATAAGGATTAACTACCAGAACTATTGGAACTATGTCAACAATGACAGAAGGAAAGCTAAAAATAAATTTTATACACATCAAATTAATGAAAATAAGGATAGTATGAGGCAAATATTGAGTACTGTAAACAGTTTATCAGGAATAAAAATCAAGTGCAAATCAGATAAAGATCTAATAAGATATTTTGGTCATATGAATTCCGTTGAAGAGATCACTTCCAGCTTCTCTAAACATTTCACAAAAGAAATAACTTGCCTGCAACATAATTGTAAAATTCCACTGAGTTTGGTAAATATAAAGAACCAAGTAAATATCATAGTAATAAATTTAGCAATGAAGGATGACATACATAAGATTATTAACAACATGATATGAAATCAATAGATCATGATGGTATTAGAATTATGAACCTGAAGAGGTGTCCTAATATAATACCACAATTAAAGGATATTGTAAATCATTCGATATGCAATGCAATCATCCTTAATGGTTTACAAAAAGCTGTCATAAGACCTATTTGCAAAGAAGGATCTCATAAAAACAACTTGAATAATTATTGCCCAATGTCAGCACTACCTGCCATTTCAAAAATCGTGGAAAGGTTTATGTGAGACAAATTACTGAATTTTCTGGATAATAATGAAGTAATATCAAATTTTCAATTTGGTTTTCAAGGAAATAAAAGAGCCACACAAGTCATTAAAATAGCTGTAAACAGTATCAGAGATGGAATGGATAGAAGGCTTAACAAAGTAATAACATTAATAGATGTTAGAAAAGCTGTTGACACTGTAGATTACAGTATATTCTTTTAAAAAAATATACTGTATAGGAGTTCATGGACCAGCCACCTTTAGTGTCCTAATTATTTAAAAGATAGAAAATCAGTCACTAAAATAAATAGTGTATATAGTGAAGATCATGAGATAGAATCAGGTATGCCACAAGGGTCTATTCTTGGCCCTTTACTATAAAAAATATATAAATGGCTTATTCAAAGGTGTCATTTCCGCGAGTTGATATTGTATGGTGATGATGCAGTACTCATATCGAAGCATAGGGAACTAAAAGCAGTTATTCAGAGTATCAAATTTGACTTAAATAATATTAGTAAATGGGTACATAATATTAATTTTGCTATCAATGAGAAAAAATCCCAAGTCATTTTGTGAGGCACGAAACCTCTGACTTCATAGATACATTACCCCATCAATAACTGTGATTTGCCCATACTGGAACATGTGAATAAATATAATTACTTTGGAGTAATCATTTACCAAAATATTAACTTTGGTGAACATATTTAAAAAATTAATTAATTAAATTATATCCTTTGCCAAGTTCACTACATTACTAGTTTTGTAAGTTTGAATATCATCAAAATAGTGTATTTTGCACTGGTTGAGAGTATTTTAAGATATGGAATAACCATTTGGGGATCTGCTGGTTCTATAAATATTAATATACTAAAAAATAAACAGCAACAAATCCTAGTGGATAGTTATTCAGTTAGGACCCCATAGAACCATTTAGTGGCCATCATATCTCTATAACTAATCACATAATTATCATTTGTATTCTTAAGATTGATAGTTATGTCTCCTATAAAAATAAATTCCTTCAGACCTTCATTATCAACAAAAGAGTTTTCAAATTCTACAAAATCTTTTATACTTAAATGTGGTGGCCTAAATATACTCATTAAGGAAACAAGTATTGTATACACAACTGGAGATCTACTTGTAGATGGTTCAGAATTATATTTCATTCATACCAATTTTTTTCTCAATTATCTTATCTGTACATGTAGGTGCATAATTAAACCATTAAAATTTTGTTTGAAAGAGGAATGTCATATGAAACATGATGAATATTTAGATTTTTATCTGCTAAAAACCATTGCAATTAGAGTTAAGATCTCACAATAATGTTTTAGAACCATTCAAGATCCTCCTCTGACCTTATCCTGATGGTCTTAAAGTTTTCCGATCTCTTTGCTAAAATTTGTCCAAATATTACCCATATATATCCCCTTTCCTTTCCCTTTTCTTTTGTTTTCCATAACAAGTTTTAATAATTTGCAGTATGTGCCTCATTAAAAATTATCTTGCCAGAAGATTTTCCATTAGTAATATCACTGTTATCAATAATTTTCCTTTTGACAGTCCATTTCTATTTTATGTTTTTGATTTTGTAGGACACAACCAGTTTGGTCTTTTTATCGGTAGACCTGCTCTTAATGAAAAATGCATCATCAACAGTTTTCGCAGTGGTCTTCTATGCCAACTTCTTTGGCAATCTTTTCCATAACCAAAATTGGTGAGATATCAGTGTTATTCAAGACACGACCCACAACTTCCAGCTTGTCTTCCATGAGAATTTGTTCAAGTTTGTTAACCCTAGTTTGTGTATCACTAACTTGTCTGTTTTTATTGAGTAGTTCCTCCTTTAAATGGTTGATTATGTCTTTCAGTTCCTTAACAACTTTTATATTTTCCCATAGTGCGTCATATTTTTTGCACATAAAAATAGGTTCTTAGACACATCACTTACAGTTTTATCGAGGGAATCAAAGCGTTGAATTATTTTGCAACGCCCATAAATATCTCCGTTGTTAATGTCCCATTCTTCCTCCGCCATATTGGCCAATCCAAGGTTTGTTCGTTGACCAATTGTGTTCGTTTTCTGTGTAGTAGCTTCATCATCACACATTGACTGTGATCGCCGGCAGTCAGGACATTTCCACTCCTGTTTCTTCTCCTTAGACATGTCCCGCCAGGGACTTTCAGATAGTACAGAACAGGTGAAATGTGTGTTTTTATCGCACACAGTACAATTAACATACGAACCGTCTTTCGGAAGTGATTTACTACATTTTCCACTTAAAATGATGGTCAATTGTTTTCGGATCAAATGTAGGCATAAAATATTTTTGCCAATATTAGTTATTCTAGCATGTATACACTCACACGAAAACCACCGCCAATTCCAGGAACATTTAAATTGCAAATAACATAAAAAAGTCCGCTGTATGAAAAATCCGAGTATGTTACCACTTAATACATATTTCTCTCTATTCGAAAGAACTACTCCCGATGCCTGAATGTTCGCTCATTTCAATTAGCGCAAACGAATACAAACGACAATAATCATCGTTCTTCATTTTCTATTTATATATATTACCCCGTTTCACACAATAAACAAATAAGTTCATTGATAACGGTGAAAAATTAATAAGTGTGAATAATAAATTTGGGTTTCTTTAACTACTGTTTATTCTCAGAGACCTATTTGAAAATTCAGGTTCAGTTGCCTAATTTTTTTAATGCTAACCGATGTATCTTTTCTTCGTTGAGTCTACTCCTAAGATTTGAAAAACAGATTTGTGTTGAACAGCCCACAACTTTGGAGTATAGTACGCATATTTATTTGATCTTTCTTTCCCAATGAACCACGTTTTCTAATTCACAGGATATTGAAGCAGTATTGTTCAAATATTGGCCACTAAAGAGCTTGTCTCGGGGAAGGAATCTCTAAGTAAAGCTAAAATATTTTGCTTCCTGCCCTGGGCTTATTTTAAACTTCCTCTGACGAAGGGTGTTATTTTTAAAATGCTCGCATCCCACTCATTTTATGATTGACGTAGGTTTAATTGAGGAAATGGTCGGAAATAGCTGCTTGGACCATCGGATGCGAATCCATCGAATCAAAGACTGTATTTTTTTGTCGAGGCATCTTTGACACTCAGCCGTGCTCATAGAGGTGAGGGACATTTCAAAGCTAGACGTTTCCGCTCGTGTGCCGTTCATTGGGTGGAACGGTTGCTGCTTATTTTCTCCCTTCTTGAAGAAAATTTTGACTCTTTGTGAAACTGAGTTCCTTTAAGAAGAACATTTTAGACGAAGTGGCTGTAGTTTAACGGGAAGACAATAGCAATCAGCATGGCTTGGCATATCGTAACAAATCTATCGATTCTGCCGAAAATGTAGCAGTCAAGAGTGTAAAAATATTTTTGAATCATACTAAAAGAAATATGTTAAGGATGTAAAAATAAAGACTTGTGACTTTGTCGTGATAATATTTAAAATAATGGGGTTCAATAAAATTAAATAAAATACACCGACGAACACGTTCATTCGGTGCCTATTTATAAAATACTCTCCAAGGTTTTCTTTCTCATGATTACTAGTTCGATTGTGCGTTTCAAAATTACTATAGTTTACTGAAAATTGCCCGTTTCATTGATGAATTTTTAACTTTTCATGATCATTTAGAACAAATAAAAAACTGAATTATTTTTGTAATTTTAATTTCGAATAATTTACTTAATTCGATCTCCATTGCTAACCTCTCTATGGCTCCTCGAGAAAATGTAGTTTTTTTCAGCCGGAACACTTTGAAATATGCTTATAGGAAGGACGAGTTTTAGAAAGGGCGTTGGTATAGAACATATACAATACAAATAAATGAGATATCTATCTTTGAATAATTAGCACTTAGATTTTTGCTCTGGCTAAAAATATGAAGAAGAAATAGAATACAAGTTTTTGCTTTTGTGGCATTTATTGTATCATTAATTTTAATCTCACTCTGGAAATAAAATATTCCCAAAAATAAATATACATAAGGAGAAAATCAATAAAGATTCAGTTCAATCAAATAATTGGGTCATAGTTTTGAGTAATGGTCAAAATTGAATGGCAAAAGAACAAACAGCTATGTTAATTCCACGTAACGTAGCTGTTGTTTCTTTCCGTAACGGATAAGTTCCACAAAGTCAAGCCTGAAACTACGAAAATTGAGTGTGAATGAAATAAAAGATAGCAGATCCAGTGAAAATATATTGAGAGATACGTAGAAGAAAGTGATTACATAGTAAAAACCAGCAAAATTCAATGCCCAGATAGAAAAACAGAGAAAATAATGCGCGCCTCTATCACTATAGCGTCGGCTAAAAACTGCCAGGCGCAGTTAACTGTAGCAAGGAATGAAACTATAGCGGTCTAAATGGTAACCATTGATCTACTGAATGATTGTGACTAATATAAGAGTGAGTAAACGGCAAGGAATACCGCAAGATATTCCTTGGCCGTTATTTTCATCTTTTGAAACTCTTTGCTCGGTGATAGTAGCTTTCCAAAAAGTTGTATCATTCAACGACCTCTTGGGCTTTTTTCATAGCTACGGGATATTCTTACTATTTGAGAAGGTCTATACTCCATGGCTCTAGATATGCCCTGAACTAGTAATAGCATTGCACCCAGAGACTCCGACTACGTTAATATTTAGTGGAATAAACACCAAAACGCACGTGCGCAAACAGGATAACTATGCAAGCGCATGTAGAGGTCATAATGCCCGCGACGGTGCACGTAAAAATCCTTTATACTATATTAACCCGCAATGCGTCTCATCTCCAATCTCTATTGCCTGGTACCACCCCACGCCATAACAGCTATTTTCACAGATATCACATGACAATAAGCCACGATTTCCGATATCGATATCTTAGCGTTTTAGAGTGAATTTTTATCCTCAGAATGAGTACGGTTTTTCCGGTCGTCACCTTGTCCGCAGATTGAGCCCAAAGATATGCGAGGCTTTGGGAGTAAAATTGACTCAAAACTTGGCGGAATATTTACTCAGGCTATACGTACGTATTTACATATTTTCAGACAGATTTTATGATAATTTTTATTACATACGATTGGTTACTTCATAAAATAATACATGGTACTGGCAGATGTTAAGAAGATGTAAATATTGTAGAGAGATGCTAGTGCAGATTTCTTATACGTTGTACAGCCATAATGAATGTACTTAGGAATTATTAGGAATTGAAGGTGGCGGTTATACTATGTACATATTACACAATGAGGTTCACCTCTAGATTAAAATCTGATAGTGCAACATCTCGAAAAACCTAAGTCCTACATAAAAATTGAAATGTTTACCGTTATTTTTGCATGCAAAATATATTTCATGACTTGTAAGGAACAATTTGAGAAGTTCCTGATGCAATTTTCTGGAGTTGAAATGTATTAAAATTTAATAAAAGTTTTACTTAAGATAGTATTTTTTACGACGGCCTGACCCTGGGTCTTTTCATAATACAATTAATTGAAATGTGTGCATCATCATGGGTCCAGGAATTGGCTCGCCAAGCTATCCTATTCCCTACCAATCTTTCCATTTCTTTATAGTTCCTTGCGCTGACGTATTACATCATCTGCCTCTCTTAATTTATGCTTGAAATTCCGCAGTAATTCTTTCACCTTAGGATATGATATGTTTCCTTCAATTACGATATTCAGTAAACCAACGTTAATCAGGATGATTAAAATTCTCTTACCTGTCCTTTTCACCGCACAAAGATAAACTCCATAAATAAGTTTTATGGTTTTCCTGTCTATTATCTTGAGTTATTTCTTCTGATGGAAAGCCTACCTCGCCATCCATAATTTACTTAATATTCTCCAACTTTCATCTGTATGGCTGGCCGGCTAAATTGCCCCTCTTTCACTTGTTTCAGCGTGTTTCTTCAGTCTTATTCGGAGTTTATAGTTAGTTATTAGTTTTTGGGGGAGGCGACCGACAGCTAAGGTCATTTGCGTCATTAGGAATGAATGGGAAAGGAAGGGTGGAGAGAAACTCGGCGTCAGTATTAGCCTACCCTTAACGAAAGGCGTCAAGGGGTCCGTTTTCTTACTCTGAGTGCAGACCAATTCTTTAATTATATTCTTTTTTGCCTTGATGTTTTACTTTTTGCTATAATTCCTCTTTGCTCCGTAGGTTCTCCGCAATTATAGCAGTGCCATTCTCAAATACCAGTACGCTTATCTTTCTCACGCGTACGTATACATCCTACACATTTTATCGTTTCGTTGATTTCATTAATTTCCTTCTCAATTTGTCAAAATCTAAATTGTTTACGGAAATAATTTATTCCGTCACAAACAGCATATTTATTAATTCTTATGTTTCGTGTTACATTTCGGAAATATTTACAATATTTGAGCATTTTTTGTTACCTGAATGAACAAGTAAGAAAATAGAAACAGCACTTATGTAAGCAAATTTTTTAGACGTTTGCAAATAAAAATAAAACGAGATCATTTTAAAGGGTAGTAAGAAAATCCATTCCCTAACGTCTGCATTGACGCTACGCGATAAGCTTGCTTTCCTATTGTGCCGCTGTATTTTTTTCAATTTTTTCCTTTCATTTTTGCTCCAATAGTTATTATTCCTTTCCTTGTCATCTCTTCACTTGACTTCGGCATGCAGCGCTCGCCTAGCCCATCCTTTTTTGCCCGGCTCTCCTATCATCCTGTTTTGCATCTCCACTCAGCCGTCTCCCCGTCAAAGCGCCCTTCTCTTTTTATCGACGTTCGTCCACGCGAGAGATTGTTTGCTGAGAAAACTGCGGAGCGGAATGGAGGCGAGAAATCGTAACGGATTGATCTGGGAGGCTCAGTGGTAGTTTACATAAAGGCAGCGCGTTGTTTGTGAGAGTTTTAACATTCCTAACCTTAACTGACCTCCGTA
The DNA here is from genome assembly GCA_037158775.1 of Hetaerina titia. Taxonomy (NCBI): domain Eukaryota; kingdom Metazoa; phylum Arthropoda; class Insecta; order Odonata; family Calopterygidae; genus Hetaerina; species Hetaerina titia. The sequence goes on along the minus strand of CM073772.1, from coordinate 61,202,525 downwards.
TGAAAAGTGTACCTAATAAGATCATTTGTCATTACGTCACTTACCCCACGTGTAAGGTTCTATAATTCTCCTCAAACATAAAGTGCGCTGCGAAAACATTAAATTTAACTTGTGACATGATGAGAAAACTGCGTTCAAGTTTATTTATTTAACATTAATCCGAAAACAGCATTTTGTTATCTTTACGTTGTACTTTTAACAATTATCGATATTGGGTATGCGAGGAAAAGACAGTAATAGGATACGGATGTTGGATGAAAGGAAGGAAGTATATGGAGTTGAAGAGGGACACATTGTAGAGTAGGATGTTGTGTCGTGTTTGTTAGGAGAAAGAAAACATTTGTCACTGTACCGTTTGGCAGCTTGCGACCATTAAAAGTCTACCTTAACCGGTATATTACCTAAAATTATAATATAAAGCAATAGACACTACAAACACCCAAGTCCTAAGCGGAGGAAAATCCACGTAGGTGGGAATGGAACCTGCGAACTCTGGATTGGCAGACGAGGACCAAACTCACCGTCTCGGTGCCCGGTAGGTTATTCATATATAGAATATACAAGCAATGTCTCAAAAGTAGTAGGACTGAGTTGATTAAAAAATAAATTATTGCCAGAATCGATACGGTCACTCAAAACACTTCGAAGTAGTGCGTCCACACGTCGCTGCCAACGGGTTTTCCAAGCCTTGTACGCCTTCTGGAAGGCGGCGCCCGGAATGCTGCTGAGCTCCTTTGTCACGGCCAGTTATAACGCTTCCACCGAGTCGTGGTGACGTCCTTCAGCACAGAGGAAGAAATCGGGTGGGGCGACGTCAAGGCAGTGGCAGGTTTACTACGTTGTGCTGGACCAGGTAGTCCGTAGCTCACTCAGAGTACTCGCGGCACCAACATCGCACACAACTTTCTCATGCCCATGTTTTCGGTCACAAGTTGATTCACCTCACTTTTAGGTAAAAACCATCCGAACACTCAATATGCGATCCCTGCCCAAAAAAACCTTTGCTCTTGTAAGATTTTCTTCACTTTTTGAGGTCGAAGGGTGTCCTGATCTTTAGGCATCTTCCCTACCCTCCCGAAGAACCTGTGCCACTCAAAAACACCCGATCTACCCATGGCGTTATCGACATAGCTGCCTTGAGCATATCATGAGTCTCTTTCCCGGTTTTTCCCATTTTCACGCAGAATTTGATGGCGTAGCGCTGCTCCAATAATCGGTTCATGACGGAGCGTAAGAAAATAACGTTATAGAGGTTACGCAAACGAACGATCCGCACTCCGCAAAGGCTAGGAACAATTTCCACCGGTCTTCGGCCTTTACCGAGACTCCCCTCCCCCGAACCCAGCCGGAGAAACTGCCTGCCGTTCGTCCGTCTAACGGGGAAAGAATAAATCATACTACCGTCGAAACTATCAGTTCTAGGTTGTTAACTGTTTAAAAAATGATGATGATTATAAAGCTTGACAACTATCATTGTCGATTAATTATTTACTTTTTACTCTTTATAAAATAACTTTCACGTCGAAGGTATTGGAGTCAAATTAGCATTTGATTATGAATTCTCTTCGTATATTATTTATATTTTACATCTTGTAATATCTGAATATGAAGATAGGACATTAAAGTTGTAACCAATATTCGTTTATCGATTAACCCTACTGCATATCATTAAATTCATATTTTTTATTTTTTTTTTAATTCCGTACATATTATTTCCATGACTTACATTAAAATCATTCCCTGGATAATGATAAGTGTGTATTTAGTATAGAACCCTAGAGTATTTATATAAATAAAATTAATAATACACTAGGAAATAGCAGATACTTGTAAATACTTCAGTAACGTAATGTACTATAAGTATAAGTACAGTAAGTGTTTATATCATATCATTTTTGGACGTATCTGTGGAGTATTTTGGTCATCAGTCCTAATTATAAATGCAAAGAAATCGGAGGTGTTGGTACAGTTGCTATAAATGGAACACTAGTTGTAACGTTTGTTATAAGCCATGCTTGCTAATGCACTTTTTAACAATGAATACTGAACTTTGGTGAGATAAAAACGTCCCTCAGACTTCAGAATTTCCATAAGACTTACTTACCAGTATTTTCTAAGACGACAGATATTTTTCCGTTTGCAGCAGTGCGTAGGCTAATGATTCACAGTCAACAGATATTGCATCTTTATTACCTTCAGATTTAATGTATTAATGCTGGCATATATTAATGCTTTATCACTTTAGATAAAAACATATTTTTATAAATATATTTATTTTACGTCAACCTTGACTCTTGAACCTCTGATGTTAGATTATTTTCTCTAAATTCCCAAACGATCGAAGTAACATCTTATTATACCCTCTTCAAAATTTTAGGTTAGAAAAGGAAAAATATTTCAACACTTTTATTACGATAGTTATGCTTATATAAATGTTCACTTTGGGTTTGAAAATAATTTTTATACACTTCCATTGGGAATTATTGTACCGCTAACCAGGAAAGTCAATGTTTTCCGGGTTGTTTTACCGATGTGTGCCTTCATTCCCGTTGCGATGTTTCGGAGGCAATGTTACTTCCTCCATGTCCAGGAATCTTTTGCGCAATCATTAAGGTGTAACCTCGTGCTGACCTGTTTCAAGCTGTCTTTTCAGCTCACTCTTAATTTGTTTTTTTTTACTTTTACCATAGATTTTGTAATTAATTTGAAGAAGTTGAGGTTGACTTTTGTTAATATTAAGTTTAGAGGCATTTATCAGGTTAACTTCATCAAGTTTGCCTATCACTACGTTATTGAATTCGTCCATTTTTCAGTGAATGGGTAAAATATTATGAAAAATAATTATTGGTATTATTGGTAGTCTACCGTTCAAAGTAGGTTTCGAATGGGCAAAGACTGATTATCGCAGAACTTCTTAGCATACTCAAATTCGACACAATCTAACCAAATACTCAATTTCCTGTATCCTGTATTAACCTAACATCCAAATTTTCTCTATCCAAAATTCCTGCTTCCAAATATCCAATATTCTTGGATCTCTGCCAATAATTCTTCCCTCATCCCTACCTCGGCTACTAGTTCGTTTGTCTCTCTTTCAGTCCATTCTACTTATACCAACGTTTTCCTAATCAACCTAAAATCTTTACCTAAAATTCCAAAACCAAGTTTCCGGACCGTACTTATCAAAGTTTTTAATTAAATAATATTTTTATCTATATCACGGGTTAATGGTAAAATAAAATCTCAACCTTGTGAAAGTAAATTACAATTTGACCAAAATGATGGCACTAAAGCATAATTCAAGCGACAGTTGTGAATTTCTAACTTAACCTATTGTTGAAATTATATTTAAAATCAAATCATGAAATAATTATAATATAATGATTTTGCATTAAACTTACCGATATGTAAAATCGAACCATTAACCAAGTCGGATTTTTCAACTGTTGCCCGACTTGTGCCTTAAAATCGTCTTTTTGGTGTGCTTAGAAGCACTTTTTGTGTTTTTTCACAATGCTGATATTTCCAATTTCCGTACCCCTCTAATATTGCATCTTCATAGTCTAAATATTCTATAAAACCTGAACATTTCGGCCATATTCCGCCTACCCGTGAAGTTTAATTTTTTTCCCAATTCAACCGCTCTCCCGTATACGATATTCAATCAATATATTACGAGCAGATGGAACTGAATATTCATCCCTTCTGTTCAGTGAACCGAAACCTCGGGTAGATTGAGAATTGTAAAAATTCCTTATCGCTATGTGTTGCCTCTGTTATATTCATTTTCAAATAGTAACCGACGTGAGTGAAGCAGTTTTCTTTACTAGAAATTCATCATCCTTTATACATATTTCGTTACAGGACATTCATATTTTGAAAATGGTAATTCATAGGATTTTTGAGATTTTTATTGCTCCATCCAATAACTTCGTAGATTGAAAAATGTGCGAAACGAATTTTTTTCTTAAATATTTGATCAAAGCATTACTCCCGATTATTCCACGCTCAAATTTTTCGCTTCAGGTGTCAGGCAATTTGGTCTCGTTTCCCATTTCAAATTAAATCAGTAACAGGCCGAAGACCAAAGCGTCAGAGTTGCCTGTCGACGTGGATTTCCATGGTTGGTTTGATTTAAAATTTACTTGCCACCTCTTGGCAGTCATACCCTTCGAACTTACTGGCTAAATTTACTGTGACATTCTCGATGTCTTTCACGTGTCATTTTCACATCGGGTCAAGCAGTGGCTTTCAATCTGGCTGTTATTCAAATCATAAAAGGCGAAAGACATAACCCTATCATCAGTGCGCAGAGGATATGAGTTGAGTCCTTCCCCTATGACTACAGTTTTCACATAAAGGCGTGGAAACCGAAATAATGAGATGGTGTTATTTTTGGTTATGTTACGGTACCAAATTCATGTCTTATGGACACTTCATGTTAGGTTAAACCTTACGATTGTTAAGTATTAGAACTAGGGTATAAAATTCCTCTTTTACCCTAAGTATTAGAATTTTAATCTCCTGAGATTCACGATGACGAGTAAACGAGTTCCATCCTCAACTCACACCAAATGTCCAGGTGAAGAATAAGGTTTTGATGGACTTTCTTGTACTACGAAACTTCTTCATTGTGTAACTCAAATATCAACTTCCTTTCTATAGATTATTGTTGCTAAAATTTAGTTTCATCTCTGACAATAACTCATATACACATACGTATCCACAGTTAGAGTAAGGCCATACAACACGGCAGAACTCAGCCAGAATGAAGTCCAAACAATGTATTACCATTTTTTCGTCTATGACTGGTATCTGGTACACTGGTTCTAAGTTATATTATTTCTAATTACATTTTACGCTTGTAATATATATTTTTGACATTGAAATCCATTAGTCATTTATTTGTAATGGAATAACGAAATTTTATAGTTGAACCTATTTTCTATGGTGGAGTTCGCTGATCATTTTCGCCGCTATTTGCCAATCCTCTTTTTTTTAAACCACATAAGATTACTTTTGTATAATCTGCACGAACTATTTTAGAAAGATTAAGTCTTTGTGACAATAGATGAGAATTTAATACATTATGGCCATGATTTTTGTTACCAAAAAGAACTCTCCAAAAATTATAGGCGGAAAGGCTAGGAGTGGAATAACTTCTTCCACTTTTACTGCTATGAATAATGATTTGTGAATATTACTTTACATTCTGTTATTTCTTTTTGTACAATGCGAAATTATATAATATCATTCGCATTGCATTTATTTGAATTTTATATGGATTAAGGAATATTTTTGAGGGGCGAAACATAAGTAGAGATGAAACAAGTGCTCCAGAATCATAAAAAATCAGCTGGAGAGTCAAAAGTGACACCCAGTGGCTTGTCGATTTCAATTAAAAATTTTTAACAGTCGATAATGTTGCAAAAGAATGGGTTGATTATTGCCTTCGTTCGGGAAATTTCAACTGGTTGCACCTAAGTTTGCAAATGAACTAAGTTTTTTCCACCTAATATTTTTAAGAATTTCACAACCGAAAACAAAAAAATGCGAATGAATTCGAACTATCATCCAGTTGGCATTGGTTTCATTACATTCACCTTTTGATGCATATTTGCGAACACGCATTCGGGGGTGAATGATGCGGTTATTCCTCGAAACAGATAAGTAGCTTTGCACTAACCCTGCTCCTTCTCAATTTGCCACGAAGATAGTATTACAATTATCTCTTGGAGGCATTCTAGCTCTGTTCTCCTAATGAGTGTCAAACCTTGAGTCTTTTAACCTCCCCATCTCCTGCACCAATCCTCTTTCTGGGCAAGGTTTATCTGAATTTTAAGACCACTCCTCTCCCCAAAAAAAAAGAGCGTGGACCGTGTTTGTAGCACGTATACCATCCGCACGGGGACAAATCCCGTTTCTCACAACACAGTCCAATCCCCACCCAACTTTTATCGTCCTCTCGTTGTGTCCATCCCCATCCCTTACCCTCAATCTTTCGCCCCATGCTTTCCCTTCCCCCGCACTCACCCTCCGGCGCACTCCCTCCCCTCATCTATTTTTCACGACAAGGTTGGGATGTGAAGGACGGGGAAAAGGGGGTTTTTGAAGTGTAGGGGCGGGAGGATAAGGAGCAGCAGCGGGGGTAGGAGTCTACCCCCATCCCACGCCTCCTCCACACCGGCCGTTTTCACTTAGCCGGAAGGGCCTCGGCAACTCAACGATAAATTTCAGCGAGCCATCTCTCTGGGATGAATGTGTGGGTGTGAGGGGAAGAGGAATAGGGGAAGGATTGGGAAAGGAGATAGGGGGGACGGTCTGCAGAACGAAGGAAAGTGGTGTGGTGGAAGGGTTGTGGGCAGAGAGGAGAAATGGAGGAATGGGGAGGGAAGGTTGGAGACATGCGTGGGAGTAAACGAAAGGGTGAAAGCGCAAGAGGGTATGTGGAACGGGTGAGGAAGATAGGGGTAGGAGGAAGGGGTGGGTGGTTGGGGTGAATGTGGGGAAGGGAAAGGGAGGTAGGGGTGCTGAAATATTGACCCACGCCGACAGACCCCCGTCCTTCCCCTCTGCCCCATCCCATCCTCACCCTCGTTCGCCACAAACTCCCCTTCCACCCCCCCATTCCTCCCATCTCTCTCGAGAGAGAGTTATCACGGCATGATTTAAGAAGCGAGATTCACCACCGTTAAAATGCCTTGCTGGACCCGACTCCGCGACGTTGTAATCGCTCCATAATGGATTTTCCTGTATAATTCAGAGGTGTGTCAATCGTAAAACCCATTAGAGCACATTCATTAATAGATGGTTTGATTCGCTGAGTGAGATTTCCAATCTTTACTGAAAAGCTTGTTCTTGGATGTGCGTGGCACTTTAACAGTGCTTCAATGATGTCATTTGAAAAGTGTCATCGTACTCTCATTGCTTCTGGTTTTTTAATATTATGTTGGTTCCGTTGAACTATTCTCTCTCTTGATTGAATACTCTTTATTTAATATAGTAAAATTATTTGATTGAAATTCAGAGGTTACTGCCATGCATTGTATTGAAATGTGCAACACATTTGGCAACACTTGCATGTTTGCTCGCTTTTACGTTTCGTGAAAAAATACCGGTTGCTATCTGATGACCTATTTTCCTCACTTACTAATTTCAAAGAAACAATATAGGGTTACCGGTTTTTTAGTTTTTCCCCCTAAATTCTGAGATCATCCACTTGTCAATACATTTGTACAAAATTCATTGCACCACTGAGAAATTGCCGTGAATCAAACTGGTGGTTAGCCAACATAGTGTGCAATCAGCCAGCAAGTGTCCCTGCACAACGAACTACCCGGGTGATATTTGTGCTATAGATCGGCGAGGTGAACTGAATAGTGTAATTCAACCTCAGTAACTTAGGTTCTATCCACAAAGATTTGCGCACATGCAGTATTGTGGGTAGAGCACGTCAAAACGGCGGTATTTTTCGGGCCTCATGACGTGTTACATTCAAATACAATGATTTTGCTCACTTTTTACCCACAATCTTCCTCTTTCCCATTCATGAAACGCACTAAATATTTAACATTTCGTGGCCATACTCCAAGTAAATTATTCTTTCATAACATTATATAGCAAAAAATCATTTGTCTATTTCTAATAGTATTACAAACGCCTTTAGTTTCATGCCTATGTTATTGATGCACTAACCCTAAAAGTAGAACTGATATTTGGATTTAGGTTATTGCTGTACAATATCAATCTGGCATTAAACAGACTATTTTTTAAAATATTTTGTTCACTTCCGCTGAGAAACCATTTTATGTCACACGATATTTATCATCTTATCTCAAAAATTATGCAGTAGCCGAGAGTGTATAGAGCACATGACTACTGACCAGGGTGCCCGAGTTCGGATTCTAGAAGTAATGGACGCAGTCATCTTTGCCAGACTTGTTTTATTTTGTGTTGATGCAAATCGTCTTGGGAAAACGCACCCAGCCAAGAAAAAGGAACTGGCCTTCCTAATCTAATGAGTGAATTTTATGTACAATATTACTTAGTACGGGATGAGCTATACCATCTTATATCAAATCTTACTAGGTTGATAGCCGTAGTTATTATCACTGTAGAAAATTTAGACTTGCTGGTTTTAAAGCTAAATTAAATCGAATAAAATATTATTGTCTACCATAAATTTTATTTGTTTTCTGGATAATATTGACTTACTTCACGATCGGGGGTTAATTCTTAATTGTGTGTTTTTAGTTTACCTTTAAAAGTAACTTTGGTTCCTATGGTATAAATTAAACAAATGAGTCCTAATATACGTGCTCCTGTTTTTCCACCCCTAATGGTTTTATATCATGAAGTTAGACGTGGTAATTTGGATTAAACGTTACGAGAAACGTTATTCGGCATATAGTAGTAGTTTTTACGAGAAGCAACCGACAGCTAAGGTCATTTGCACCATTAGGGATGGGAGGGAAAGGAAGGATGGAGAAAAACCTGGCATCGGCATTAACCTACTCTTGTCGCAAGGCGCCAAGGGATCCGCAGGTTAAAGTCCTATCCGACGGACTTCGTACTCACTCAAAGTTCTGTCCACAAAGCAACTCAAGTAGAAATCGGGATACGTCTGAAAATTATTTGTTGCCAGGGTTTGAACCCGGGCCCTCTCATTGTGAAGCCTGCAAGTTAGCCGCCGCACCATTCTAATCTCCAATTCTAAACATTAACACAAGAAACATTTACTTTTATGTTTGTAGTTGTGTCATACAGATAAATATACATTAATGCTGAGGGAATGATATTTTTAAGTTCTTCTCTTTACCTTTCCAAGGAATACTCCCTCTTTTCTCTGTCAGGGGGAAGCATGTACGTTAGCCACCGCACCATCCAGATCCCCTTAGTCAGTATGATCCATAAAAAAGTATTTTGGAAACATACCAGATGCTTCGTTACAGCTGTTTCCCTGCATTCATCGCAAAAAATATATAAAGAAAACTTCTTTATACGTTTCTAACTAAGACGTTCCCTTTTAAAATTTACTATTAACTACATAACAATGAAGTGAACATGAAAAAGTACTCAAAAAATTAAAAAGCTCTCTATTGGTAAAGAAATTAAGTATGTGTGTATATATAATTATATATATATATATATATATGTATATATATATACACATATACATATATGTATATATGTATATATATATATGTATATATATATATATATATATACACACACCTTCACGCAAACGACCTTGGTTCCTTTTATCTAAAATATAAGGCTATATAGTTCAACAGAAGATTTTAGGGAAAATAGAAAATGACATAGTTCCTGAATCAAAACAGTTATTTTCAGCTGAAGAATGAAATCGCAGTAGTGTTATTTTTATATTTGAATAAAGTCACAAAGAGTCACATAAACAAAGACCGAGGAAGAAGAGTTGATTTTGTATCCAAAATTCAAATGCAGATATTTTCTAGAGGGAGAAAGCTATAGCATACCCTGCATGATTGCGGAGTCGCAGGCACTACGGGGCACATATGCTTTGAAATGCACAAAAGGAGATTTTGGAATCAGCTGCCATATTAAAAAAGAGCGAAAAGACTAGGCGAGAATGAAAGGACTGGATTATAGACTGTCACGAATCGAGACAGGGGGATTATGATGCCTTTCCAGCTTCAACTACTTACTTCCCAACTCAAAAAAGCGGGTTTGAATGGATGAGATTTCGGATAAGAATGTGCTTAAGATGATTTTAATACCAAGTACGACCTTTTCTTTCTCGTCACGGCTTGAAGCTCGAATGCTCTTACAACATAGAACAAGTATGATTTAGGCTCATTGGAAGCCTTCATTAATCCTCAGTAAATATAATTCTGGAAAAGCTATTTTACTATTGTAGTGACATTATATACAATTATCTTTAGCATTACTAAAAGACACATATATGGATGATTACAAAGAATTTAGAACTGTCACAGATTTTCCAAATTAAAATAATAGTTTTATTTCTATTCTAATAACAAAATAATATTCTATTAGAATATTATTATCTTTTTATAATAATATTCTAATAACTTCACGAGACTTTTTTTTGTTCACAAAATGTAAGTTGGTAGTCACGTGTGATCTATAGAACAACTACTGAGAGATATTTTAATTGAAAACAAATCCGTTGATTGACTATCGTTATTGTGTTTCATAATTGTTGGTAGTATCACATTATGACTGCAAAAATTTAAATCTTTTTCCAATATTTTTTCCCAAATTCCAGCATAATGCTTCGATTCATTCATATTTTTTAAATTTTTATTTTATTATTTATCATTTTTATATTAATATATTAGTAGAATTAAGAGCTACCAGGGCTCATTAAGCTTCTTCTCGTGGCATTCCAATGAAGACCAAAATTGTTGTTAGATTTAAATCATTGGCATTTTATTGGAATCTTCAAACATTTGAGGTCGTTGAGGGAATAAACCAATAAAAATTCACTTACAATTTTAATTTGTAACCTAAGTGCACCCAGAGTTTTATTTGAGTTATCAGGCATGTACGACTTTATTTTTATTATTTACGTAGAAAGCGTGTTAAAAATACGCGATCGGCCCCGGTGGCGGAGGGGTAACGTCCTCGTCTGCAAACCCAGAGGTCCCGGATTCGATTCCCACCTAGGTGGTTTTTCCTCCACCTACGACTTGGGTGTATGTATTTGGCAAATTCTTATATCAATGTTCGAACTCCGATGTAAAGGTCGAAGTGCTGTTTTCGGACTAATGCAAAACAAATAAATAAAGGGGATCGGGATGGTTCGGTGGCTAACGTACAGGCTTCCCACCAGACGGCCCGGGTTCGATTCCCGGAGGTGGCAGATATTTCTTTGAGGTGCTTTGTGGAGAGAACTTTGAGTGAGTACGACATCCGTCGGAAGGGACGTTAAGCTGCGGATCCCTTGGCGCCTTTCGACAAGTGTAGGCTAATGCCGACGCCTGCTTTCACTCCACCCTTCCTTTCCCATTCATTCCTAATGTTGAAAATTACCTTAGCTGTCGGTCGTCTCCCCTAAAACTACTACCACTACTAAAATCATCAGTAGCACCTGTAAAATACACATCATGGAAAACGTGCACTCCTAATTATTGATGTTATTTTTTACGATTTTAATTAAAAAATTTAGGATGAATTTATTCGTCTATTATGCTCCCTTTTATAAACTCTACGTTTACATTTTATTTTGACACCGAATTTTTATGTAAGTTGACGGCAGCGTAATATGTTGACCCTATCTGTTGAGCAATCTATATTTTTTGGCTTACTCATATGAGTGGAATAAACCCAAAGTTTTACAAGTATAGATAGGTTCAATTTAGGAAATACGTGTGGTACTATCCTTTTTAGATATGTTTAGATATTTGAAAGTTATCAAACTCACACGCAAGTCCATTGTATTTTTGCGAAGTACCACTGAAAAATATTTCGCTGAATGTTTTTTTACAAGCCTATGTTTTTTTTCGGGTTAAGAGGGGAGGTGGACAGGGACTAAGCCACGCCGAACTGTTCCTTCATTAATCTGTCTGTGCCTAATTGGCGCGACGCCCTAGCAGGTCCAAAACTCTGCACTCTCCCACTCCTCACTTCTCCTCTCTCTCTTGCGTCCCCCTGGGTCCCCTTGGCAAGGGAACGTGTCGTTTGTTTGCGTTTGCTACAGCAACTTCATCCATTATTCCCCCCACCTTCCTCTGTAGTCAAACTACATAGCCATCCTACAATGCAGGGTAAGAGGTAGCTCGTCAAACAAGCCCATTACCTCTTGACGGCCTCAAAGTGCCCCTTCTTGCGTTCTGAAAACCTCTGCAAAGGGAGTGCCGAGTGTCGAAACCTGACTGCCCCGATTGAAGTGGTCAGTGCTCTTGCGGTTTTGAGTATATCCTTGCTGTCATTGGAATTTTCTTCTCTCTTTTGTCCGAAATTTCAGATAAAAGCGAGAGTGGTGGAAGTGGAAACAGAAATAAGAAAAACGGACGAAATATATTTGAGATCATAACTATATCAATTAGAATGCCATAAAGATATTCGCAATTAAGTATGATAATATCATATCTTTCTTGCGGTAACCTCAAAAACATTTACGGTCTTATCATAACAATATAATTGTTTTTTAATAAAAACACTAAACTTTCGCATTAATTAACAAAATAATCTGTATGGAGAGGATGCTTACGCATCATTGGCGGTTAAAAAACGTAGTCCCCAGTCATTGTAATATCAAGGTGATATATTTTACCGTGGTAACTGAAATAGTTATGTTATTAAAGAGAATGGAAGAACAGAAAGAGTATTTATTTACAAATGTGGGATTCTGTTATCTTAACAGGTCTTCTATTAATTTTATAACTGATCAGTAATTGTGCATTTCATTACTTCGTCCATTATTTCCATTTCTCAAGCTTTCTTGAAATAATCTAATATTTTTCATTACTTATTATTTTTCATCTCGTGTCTTAAATTTTATCTGTTTTAGTCGCTGATTAATTTTTAAATTAATGTATTATTTATTTTCATTGTTTAAAAAAATTTAAAGGGTATTATTTATTGTGTGTATTTTCATGGTTTGAATGCAAAAAAAGCTGAAAGTAAATTAGAGCTTTGGACACAATTGTCACCTCTCAAATAATTTTTATTTACAATAAGTTTTAACTTTCTAGGGGTTTTATGTTCTATTCTATAGAAATGGACTTGAAAGGAGGAGAAGAATTTTATATTATTTTCCAAATTAAAAGTCAATAATCTTCAGTGAACAGGATGATATGCAATGACAAAACATTTCAAAAGCAAATATCGTCGAGTCTCTAACACATAGAGGATTCAATTACCAATGATTTTTAATTTCAAGTTATAAGTGTATAACTCAAAGAAATAAGACGTAATATTTTGGTTCTGATTTATGAATTTAGGAAAAATGCTCGATTTTAAAATTAAAAAAATGAGCAATAAGAACGCAATCTTCGAAACTCGCCCAATTAGTTAAACATCTACTGATTAAACTGGATCAAAATGGTTAAAACAACAAATAGTAAAAATTCAAAATCCAGAAGGAATGATATTTTTTAAGGGTCATTACCTAAAGAGGTTGTGTGTTTCTTGGAAACCGTTTGTTATAAATCCCCACGAGAAAGTTCGGTAGATATCTTTCCTGAGATCGGGAATAAACTGATTTCAAGAAACTGTAACAGTAACTTTAACGGAGTCACCCGCTATGTGTGCATTATAATGCAACAATTTCAGAGAGTAAAAATCATTCGCCTTGACCGGGATGGCGAATCCCGGTCCAGGCGAATGATTTTTACTCTCGGGAATAAACTGCTTCATAGACTAATACTGTAATATTTAATTTATTTTACCAAACAGTTGTCGCTCAAATTAATATGAGAAGGTATCAATTTATTTAATTAAGTCATGTTCTTGTCAATATTTAGGTCTATGGTCATCAGATTCTCTGGAGAGTGCTCTCGCGAGTCTCTTCTGTTCTGTATTAATGTGTAATTTGTGAGTAATTAATCGTAGGCCACTGGAAAACAATTTGCTAACTATTTACTTAAAATTAATATATTCATAAGAAAAAAACGAGTTTAGGATATTTATATTTTAGAACTAACTTGGTGATTATATTAATGTTGTCTTCAGGCCATTCAATGAGGAAGATGGAAGTAGACGTTGGAAGTTAAATAATGGCTTCGGCAAAATTGCATAAATTTAATACATATAGCCATTCAAAAAAAATAATAATAAATGGCACGTTCCCTGGCCGAAAATATAGTAATTCCCTTTCACTCTTTACAAACATGAGTCTTGAGAAAACACCCAATCTATTTCTAATAAACATTAAACAGTTTTAAATTTCAAGAAACTGTAACAGTAACTTTAACGGAGTCACCCGCTATGTGTGCATTATATTGCACACATAGCGGGTGACTCAGTTAAAAAGTTACTGTTACAGTTTCTTGAAATTTGTCTAAGGTATGAACAGCCTAAGTGTTTGAAATTGGCTTTATTAACATCGTGGACTGTGGCGCGTCGCGCACGACTACGAATGCCTGTGACATTGTATGTACGGTATTTCGTCGGTCGTTTCGGTAGCTTAATTGGTTAAAGCACTCGGCCGGATATCGAGGGATCCGGGTTCGAATCCCGGTCAAGGCGAATGATTACATTATTAAACAGTTTTAAGTTCACAGGTGACCATACATGTACTATAATTTGTCTACGCCACAGTATGTATACGAGGCATACTCGTATAGATGTGTACTTTTGGCTTGATAATAAGTTGATTAGCAAATTCGTTGATTAGCAAATTCAACTTGATTATATAGTATTGTAGACTGTAAAGAACGGATAAACGATTACATGTGCAAATATGAGAATTGTATGTTTGCGACTCAGACCCTTAACTAATAGAGAGTCATTCTCTCTTCCAATCACTAGTTTCAAAAGCGTGAAGGGATTAATATTCTGAAACCCTACGTATTATGAAAAAGTAATACTTTAAATATTGGTTACAATGTATAAATGTCCATTCATGAGTCTCCTGGAGAGAATAATTCATACTTACAAGCATTTAGGTTCTATTAACCATCAGAATTTTCATTCAGATACGATGAATATTTGAAAATTCAAGGCTTTTTGATCATAAAAAGTATATGCTTCAGAAAACATTATTGACGCTTTTAATTTTCCACAATCCTACTTCACTTTTATAAATAATCGCAGTTCACTTCTAAGAACTTTTCGTAGCGCTGCAGGAGCCATCTTTTATCCCTCAGTATAGAAGTTCGCCGCTTGCGGTCTTGGGATACTCTTCGTCTTCAAACCGTTACCCACCAAGCCACAGTTTCGAGTGCAAGAAAAGGAAGCAGTCGCTAGGTGCAAGGTCAAGTCATCTCCATTTTGTCGATAGTGGTCCAAAAACGGTGGCCTATTAACAATATTTGCTCTTTGTGTGGTTGGTAAGAATTTTCGGTACCCACGCAATTTTTGTCATGTTTTCCGTAACAATTGTTTAAACAGTGGTGTGTCCAATTTTATAATTTATCAGCCAGAGCACTAATTGTCAATCGTCGATCAGATCACAGTTCTTGATCCACTTGTTGAACGATTTCATCGGTTTGGATACTAGGCCTGCCACACCGCTCTTTGTCATTTACATTTTTGCGACTAGTTTTGAAGTCTCGACACTGTTGTCTAAAATTTCATTCACTCATTACTGTAGGTCCATAAACTAGGCAAAAGTTTCGATAACTAAATGCGGCTGATGATCCTTTTGCACACGCTCGTATCACAGCACGCACCTTGCAACTAGCGTGAGAAACGATTTCCATGGACATTGTTATTTTCATTCAACGTCAGACAAATGACTACTGATAAAAACATTGACTTCAGTGACTTAGGAAACTATTAATGCTGCATACGTGAAATTTTGTTCTCAACTGCCAATATTTATATATAAAAAACCACGCTCCTTTTCGAATATGCTCTGTAGCACAGTAGCCAAGCAATTTTTCCATTTTATAATACAACAATAATGTACCTATATCATTTAATTTTTCTAATTCGCTTTTTTACTCCAAATAATATTGTATATGCAATTTAAATGATGAATGCACCCATATTTTCGTGAATAACGTACGAGATATTTTTTGTGTCCAAATCCGAGGATTTCCATCCTGGTTAAGTAATAATAAACCATCTATTGCAAGTTTTCCTTTAGCTTGAAATGAGACAACTCTAGAATGAGACTCTCTAGTTAAATCGAAAGAAATCGCTTATGCTAAAGAAATGTTGCCATATGCAAGTGACTATATGACAACCATGAGACACGATAGTATTGAATGTGTATGATAATAGAGTAAAAGAGTATTTATCTATCTATGTATATTTAGAGTATCTATTTTTAAATATTTTCCTAAAAATCTCAGTGAACTGCACTCATGTGGAACTCGACTCTGTCAACACAAGGGCTAACCATAGATTCTTAGTAAGGTCAATTGAGTTTAAGTTCCTACCTACGTTAAAAAAAGTACCTTAAGTATTTGAAACCGATATCGACCGTAAAATTGGTAACGGATTTTTCACTTATGACATAATTTAATGATTTTTTGATAGCAAATTTGAGGCATTGCCTTATTTGTCCGTAACTGGAAATTGTTAAACATTTGTTAAACTGGAAACATTCTTTTGTCTCAATCTAATTGGGTAGAATAAAAATATTTACTTTTGATTCTTAAGTATTTTAAAGAATGACTTGAAAAATGTACTGTTAAAATCGATTTCAAAAAGTGTAGACCAGCTCAGCGAAGAGTGTTTTGAAACAATAAACACTATCGTGAAGTAATGCGCAACATTAGTAGCATCAATACCTACACGTCAATTATCTGTTCATCCAGTAGTGCAAAATGTCAACCGAAAAGTTTGTGGAAACTTAACGTATTCAGGAAGTCCTATATTAACTGTGACACAATGATCCTGTTATCCTCTGGATCGGGAACTCTTTGGCAATGAGTAAAACCTGTTTGCCTTATTCGTCAGTTACGTCGTCTCATTCGTCGACAGCAACACCGTTAAGGAAGTGGAAACGATAATTTCGTCTTCGTGTCCCAGCCTCTCTTTCGTTGAATGTGAGGAAAGGACACCGAGGGTAGAACGAGGCAAAGGGAGAGAAATAGAGCGTGGGCAGTGAACTAAAACTGCCGTGCCCATCCCAGTCGCGATTTTCCAGAAGGGTTCTGCTTCCCTTGGCGCCAAATCAAAGATTACACTGATAGTGTGCGAACGTTGAATGGTCAGAAAGGAGTAGGTGAAGGAGGAGGTCAGTCTAAGGTCATATTTGGCGCACTTCCAAACCAGCCTCTTCTCTTCCAACCTCTAGTAAAGGTTTTCCAGGACAAAAATGCGATGAAAGTTATCGGCTTCATTAAGCGAGGGTTAATCAATTGGGGCAAGTAGGAGTGGCAGTGACAAATGCTCATTTCCTACACACGTAATGCTTCGACCTTCCCCTCTCATATCTCTCTATAGCATGCATTCCATTAAGGGAAATGATGAGGATTCTGGGGTTAAATGGTGATTCTATTTGGGTCGGTTCGGGGAAGAATGAAGGGGATAGAAGAGAAAGAGTTAGGGGGCGGGAGATACGAAAAGAATGGGGAATGGCTTTGGAATTCAGCGATAAGGATTGGAGAAATGTGAATTGAGAGAGTTAAATCGAATGCCATCATTCAACATTCCTGTTCCAGAATTTTACGTTTTGTGTATGTGTGTAAATATATATATATATATATAATATATATATTTTGTATGTATATGCTAACTTATGTATGTATATATACATATAAGTATATATGCATGTGTTTGTACATATATAAATGATGGTTTTAGTGCTCATAATTGATATATAATGCCTGAAGTTAGATCTGCTATTTTTAGAATAAGATATATTTTTAATTATATGTCAAAATAACTATTCGCGTTAATTTCATTTTAGAAAATTCACACAATCAAGCAATAATGAGAACTGAGAGAACTTTGGTTGGAGAGGATAAATTGGTTGATTTGTAGCAATAATCAAAGTTTCAGCTTCAAGAATGTCCCTCCCTATTTGTCCATTGGATGACATTATTATACTGAAAAATAATGTTTTCTAGTGGCTTGATTTTAAAACAAAATCGTCCCATTGATAGATAAATACTGACTAAAGCAATCAATGTTTCCACATCGCTATCTCGTTATCTCAAGCTTTCACAAACACGGAAAGAATTTCCTCATTTCAGATTCATTTTCTCCCTCGAATGCTATTTAATTACATTATTTTGGTCATTAACACAAATACTCGTATAACAAACACCATATCTTCAATGAACATGAGTTTGCATGCAATCGCTGATTATTCAGTCTCTCTCATGACTGAAAAATATGATCAGAGTCCCCACAGTATCTTTAAAGACTATTGTATGAAGCCAACAAGTGCCAATTTTTTTTATTACCTTCACTTGCGTGGCGTCATAAAAAATAATTCTCTTGGCATGTTTGTTATCCCAGATTTACACTTTGGATAAAGAAAGAGACTTAAATCAAATCGCGCCTGGAAGAAAAGTTAACTAATTTAAAATTATCATGTAAATACAAAATAATTGAATTATCAAATACAAGAATACGTGTTCTCCCTAATACGTTATCATTATAACATTATTAGGGAGGGATATATTATATCTTTGTCAAAAAAAAGTTGGAAACGCATTTATTAGAAATCTCAGCGAGACTTAAATCGAATCTCAACATATTTAACCCCAAATTTATCATAAATAGAGTCCATTTTTGTGCAAAATGTTGTGTAATAAAATGTTATAGCTTTATGAGAGATCGTGATTATAATAGTTTATTATGTATCTATTCTTTAATTACTGCATTAATTTGAAGGCGTACTTTGCGCATGAGATTCTAGGTGGGCACGTTAATTTCCTTACAGACCAATTGACAGTTGTCATTAAATATGACACACAATGCAATGTTGCTAATGTTCACAATGAATATGTTTGCGCAGCACTAATTTGGCATTTTTCGGCAAAAAGAGTGGGAAACGTTCCCTCGTTATTTTCCTGTAAGAGAACTATTTTTTTGTACTTAGCACTTCATTCCTTTGGCTGAAATTGTCCTCATGATACTAACAAAGATCAGTACAGACTTAAAACCGTGATACAAAATTAATAGGCGTTCATACTACGAGTAAAATAGCAATATTTAGAAAGAGTTACGTACTTGAAAAGTGATATATTTTGCAGAGATTCATGAGAGAGTACCCTAAATATTCGACATAATAAGTTGAGTTTTAATTTCATTTGTTGTGGTGAATTCTATTGTGTTCTCATTAATGTTACGGTTTTCAGAGTACACATTAAAAAATATATCGTATTTTCAATGCTTGTTCCTGGCTCTTGCCAGTCATACGAGACTTTTTTTTGGAGAAAAAGAAGCCAGCATTGAGCAACGAAAAATTCGGCCAGAGGGTGGAGTTACTCACTATCTCCCCTTAAGGACTCCGGCCTCGTCCCCCGGGAATATTTCTCTCTTGGGGTAGGAAGTGCGGAAAAAATAAGAGGCGATAAGAACTGAAAGAGAAGCTGGGTGTTAGAGGAAGAATGTTGATGGAGGGTGTGCGGTAAGGGGAGATGAGACAATGGGAGGAAGCAAAGTAAATGGAAGAGTCTCACCGGAGGATAGAGGCGTGGAAAGAGTGATGTGACCGAATGAAGGAATCCGGCGGACGGTCGGGTGTGGATTAATTTCTTCCAGTTTTTGACAAGGGGCAGAGAGGAAGGGATACCAAGAGCAGGGAAGATCGGTTAAGTGGAATTTAAGCCGCTTGAATGAAGAAACGGACGAGAAACAGTGGTTTGGTTCCTATTGGTGGTGTTGCAGAGCCGTGCGAGGAGCATTGAAGTCTGAGGGATCGTTGTTCCTGCCTAGTATTATGTCGTGGTGAAATTTTACCTCCGGAGACGTTCTAATAAACAGATTATATGGGTAACACAGTTTCTGGCGTGACTTGGTGGAAAATCTTCATATTGAATTTGTTTGATTTTCAATTTCGATTATATGTACAAGTGTCTAAAGCACATTGAAATATATCTGTTAATTGACAACAATGATTGAAAATATTTACCAAAGTTCCTTTGTGGAGTTTTTGTACCATGGAAAGTTAATATCTCTGCGGTGTTCTGTTTGGAAGTTGTTCTTAAGTTGTTTTGCTCAAAATCCATTTCCCAATATACTCGTTTCTTCAGTTAACATTTTCGTCACGAAATCCTATTTTAGTAAAATACTTAGCCTTTTTTCCATTGAAAACTCATAGTAAGTAAAATTCAAATATTCTGAAAGAAATTATGTTTATGTAATCATCGTCATGGTCAATCAATTCGTATACTGGCGTTTAGCAGGTCTTCAACTTTTCCGGTTACCAGCCATTTTTTAAATTTCCGCATAGTTCCTTACGACGACATTTTTCATCATCCACCTTTCATTATAATTCATCTTTGGCCTTCGCCTCTATCGGTTCTTCACCTCTCTTTGTTTCATTCAATTTTGGTCTTAAATAAATATACAATCGACAATACACTGCATAAGAAATGTAACTCAACATCACTTTTTCGTAAAAACATTAGTCTACTTGATTTTTCCTTCACTTGTTTCTAATATTTGTACTTCGTTTTATGTTGTACCTAAACTTGTAGTCTGTGGCCCTTGTACTTGAGTCATTGGACAATTCTCTAAACCTAGATAGTGTCTCAAAACTATTATCCATTGATGTGTAGAATAGGAAACACTATGCTAATTCACAAAATATAAATTTACTGCGACCGGTATCATCATCTGCCTGATGACGATACGCTATTTCGAAACCGGTCATAGTGAAATTATATTCTGTGACATAGCATAGTGCCACCTTTCGTACGCATCATGGAACCCCACGAAGTTACGCCGTCCACCATTTCGTATTTTTCAATGTTTTTCTTATTGGTGTTATGCCTTAAAATTGATGGTTTAAACGACTTAAAATCATTTAAGACTATGTTCTTTGAAGAACATAACGGTTACCTTAGCAACCCCGGTCTAGATAATTTAAATGTTTTTATCTACTCTGGCGTCATGAGCTTAAATGGGAAGTTGGTGCTTACGCAATTTAAAATAAAAGTTGCCCTAGGCACTATTTTCAGCATGAACTTATTTTCTTCCTATTACATTTCAGCCAAATTGTTCCGCTTGGCATTTTGTCAGTAAAACTATCTCATAAAACGGATTTAACCTCACATTCAACGATAACATCACTACCGGTTCGTCAAGGAAGTTTACTCATATCCCATACTTCTCCCCAGTCTTAATCTGAATGATCTCAATTTTTAGAATTTGTAGACATTTCTTTCAAAAGATAAATAGCTAATTCACTGAGTTATAAACCGAAATTAAAAAATTACTTTAACAATTAGAACAAATGAAAAAAGTAATTTCATTTATGGAGAACTCACGCTGAAAAATGTTATTATACCCAGTATTAAAACAATAATTTATTAAACCGAACGGTATTAGGGTTAACCTTGTGAAATTTATCCATGATGGAAAGGAGACAAAGTGAAATTTGCATAGTTTGTCTCCTTTCCATCAATAATTTATTACTCAAAAAAGTAGGATTTTCAGCGAATACAATAATTTTGTTATTTATTATAAACATATTCTGAGAAACTCATTATTTTATTTAATTAAGAAAAATTAACAAAACCCAATATCCATCATGAATCAATGAATATGGGGCTAATGAATCTTATCATAAAATACATATATTCATTATGTCTCCCTGCCGGAAAATTCTCTTGCATGAAATAAAAAATTTGTGCCTTATAAAATGCTACTGGCAGAATTATCTCTTACGGTCAGTCGTTCCTTTTCAGAATCGTTCAAGGAAAAATATCTCCTACTTACTAACGCTTCCCCTCCTGAAAAAATACGACCGTGACCACTTAGGACGATTGATCTTAAACCAACAGGCATTTGCTTTGAAACCAAACATTGTAGTATCTTCCCGCATCGCTTCATCAGAAGCCTCCACCCTTAGCCCCTCGCGGGAGCGATAACCGGTCTGTGTTTATGGAGCGGCCCTCTACCGGATGAAAGCTGTAAACAAGAACCGAAGAGGAGTCCTAACTCGTGAATCGGTGGCTGTGTGTTTAAATGTGTCATTTTTTTGGCTGCGATCCATCAGACAGCAGTTGAGTACCTTCGTCGCAATGAACGCCGAACATCGAAACGAGCAGTGGTTAATGCATTCCAGTAAAATGCAGTGAAATCCCTTTGCAGACAGAATTAAACAATTAAATAAATAAATATATATATATGTATTATATAAACCATAAACACAGTAATCAACCCGAAGGTCGGTTTAGTAGGTGATGGTAGAGCTCACCCATGTACCAAGCCCGACGGCGTGTGAATATTCACACATCAGGGTAGGGGGGCCAGTTCCTTTCCCTGTGCCGGTTATGGTTTCCCAGGAAGATCTGGTACCCGAAAAATCAACTAGCTTGGGTGGAGCTGCAGGTGCCCAAAGTGCCTTGCCCGGGAATCGAACCCGGGAATGTATTATATATGTATTTATATATATAAGCATTTGGACGGCACAATATAACACAAACTAAAATAGTTAACACGTAAAAGGACACTTATTTTCCCTCTTCAAAATAATCTCCTTTCCTGCTGCTCACCCAATTCCACAACTCAACGCCATAGTTTCATCTGCCCTACTTTCCCTCCAACAAAAACGACGACATTTCCTTAAAAAGTTGTTGAATCTCTGTATTTCCTTCTTCCGAGTAGGTCTCAAACTTCCTTACTGTCACTCTTTCTCGCCACCTCCTCACAAACCACCCCAACTCTTTCAATGCAAGCCCGACCTCCACAGCATTTACGACCTCCCCCCCCCTCCTCCCAAAGGCCCTCCAGTTTTTCTTAGGCGCCAGCCACCATCGAAGGGTCCCAACACATCCCCTACCTCCGACAATTCTCAAGACATTGTGAACCTTTCAAATACCAGCCTTTCTCGCAGTGAAATTTCCGTTTTAAGTAAAGGCCCATCCTTCTCTCCTGCACCAAAAGTCAACCACATCAACATACTCACCGATACCATCAATTTCTGCTGAAACCTTCGATGGCGCGCCTCTTGGAAATCACACAGTAACCTTTCCGGTCACATACACGCCAATCCCGCACTTGACAAATTCCACCCATTCCGTTTAAACCCATAAACCAAAACCCCTTCCAAGTAACCATCCTGTTGAAATTGTCAATCGTCTACTTCTCCACAAATTTTCCAATAAATCCTCCATAGAATCTCTCAAACCTAAAAATAATCTCTCCACGAACGGACGTCATGCCTCTAATGCTAAAAATGTAAATGCCTCTAAAAACTCTAGTCCAATCCCAATATCGTAGTCACCACCGCCGATAAAGGCTGCTCAGTATTAATTCTAAACCCCAATGATTACATTTCCAAAATCCTAGGTCACCTCAATGATGCATCTACCTATACCACTCTCACCAACTACCCGACACCAACTCTCCAAGCAGAAATTCGGTCTTTCCTCCTCCTATTTGGACCAGAAGAAGGCCTCACCTCTCACCCCTAAACCCCAGAACACCCCAGTTTTATCTCCTCCCAAAAATACACAAACCTAATATCCTCTGTCGCCTGTAGTATACAGTTTACACTCTTCCACCGAAATAATCTTCGCATTCCTTGACCACCACCTACAACCTCTTGTACTCTCCTTGCCCTCCTTCACTAAAGACACATCACTTCCTCCACCGTTCAAATTCTGTCTCCATGCCCTCCATCTCCAGCCTACTTATCGCCACCATCGACGTTACTTACCTCTATTTCCCATGCAAAAGGCTTATCCTTTCTCCAACATTATCTTTCTCTACGCCCTCCATCCCAACGCCCTTCGACCAATTTTCTCCTCAATCTAACCACTTTTGTCCTGACCAAAAAGGCATATTCGTTCCAAAATTGTTTCTATTTATAAACCAAAGGAACAGCGTTGAAAACGACAATGGGCCAATCTCTTCATAGGCCACCTTGAAAAGACTTTCCTTTCACAGTAATCCTTCCAACCTAATAAAGGAAAAGGGATTATTCTTCTCTGAAGAGGCCTGCTTGGCAGGCGAAACACCTGGTGTCGTCCCCTAACTAGTGTAGTAATTTGTATTCATTGTGTCCTTCCAACCTCTTTTCTTGGTCGGCAACATAGACGACATTTTTATTCTCTGGACAGAATATTCATTTTTATTCTGGCTCTGAGTCCCTCAATAATTTCTTTTCGGCCTTAAATTCTTCTTTCACTGTTAAATTCACTTCCTCCATTTCAGACTCTACCATCACCTTT
Source organism: Hetaerina titia (assembly GCA_037158775.1). Lineage (NCBI taxonomy): Eukaryota > Metazoa > Arthropoda > Insecta > Odonata > Calopterygidae > Hetaerina > Hetaerina titia. The sequence continues at coordinate 61,178,547 of CM073772.1, read as the reverse complement.
CTTGATACAGACATCTCACTTCAGAATAACAAATTCACCACTTCAGCATTTATCAAAGCCATTAACCGTCAGCAATATCTACACTTCACCAGCTGTCATCCTTCTCACACCAAACGCTCGATTCCTTACTCATTCTCTGTCCGCGGACACCGGATTTGCAACACCACAGCCACCCTCAACAAATACCTCCGCAATCTACACCATGCACTCCACAAACGCGGTTACCTAGAAAAGCTCCTACAGAATAAAATCCACCTCTCCACCCGACCTCACACACCACAGGAAAACAACCCCACACCTGACGCAGGACTCAACCTTTACACCATCTATTTCGAAAGACTATTATTTAAATAGGGGGATTTAGGATCAAAAAGATTATTGAAACTGAGCCTTATTGTATTAAATGACCACCTTCCTGAACAATGTTGTAATTTAATGGTTTTACTGAAGAATAATTTTTTCCTTCGCTACATCATTCATGTTCATTAAATTACCACAACTCGTGTTCTTACACTATAAGTTTTTCTCTTTCGGAATTAGAACCGTCAAAAATATCCCGATTTCAGCTTACTACCGGTACCTCATCGTCTATGTCTAACTTACCCCGTATTGTCCTATCCTTGAATTCTTTTTCGCCTCTGTGGCAGTAATAAATTATATATCACATATTTGTTGTTCCCAAATATTAAAATAAACTTTGGTTTTCGTGGCTGAGTCAAAGCAAAATTTGTTTATTTGAAGTGTTCCGCGACTATTTTTAATGTGACTACCAGAATGTATCATATATTTTAAATAATTTCTCTTGATTTTTTTCAGGACCTGCTGGTTACGCTCTCTACTCTCCTCCGCGGCTCCATTTACGAGAAGCTCCGGTGGACATTCAAAATGTACGACATTAACGGTGATGGATGCATCACAAGATCGGAGCTTAGTGACGTCGTCCTTGCGATTCACGAACTGATGGGTCGAAGAGCGCACCAGGTGAAAATGCCTTCTTTTTTAAACAAAAAAGTTTTATGAATTTCCTTATTGATGTTTTCTTCGATTAATATATTATGTTTATGTGATATCAAGTTGAATTTACCAATCAGAAATCACCACCATTTAACATCCTAGTGCAATGCGTCTTTATCCGGAAATCATGTGTTGCTATAGTTGGATTGAATCTTTTTATTAAAAAAAAAGCAGAGATTTGGTGGATAGCGTACTCGGTGGATAGCACCAAAACCGTGATCTAGATCCATTTATGAAAGTTGAAATTGATTTTTTTCTCTCCTACCGTGAGAAATCGTTGGAATATGCAATTAAATTAGTGCTTATGCATTCGTTTTTAATTTCCTTTAACCTATTAATCGCCGAATGACGCAGAGACGAATCTATTTTATTAAAAATGATCAATATGGGTGATATTTTCATACGGCATCCTTTTATCTGGAAGATGTTTTCCATCCACTAAATAAAAGCGTCTATTTCTTTCTTTGACTCGTACTACTTTCTTAGGGTCTCATAGTGATGAGAAATGGGTCAAAGTCGTATCATGTCAAAACTCACTCATCGAAGAATAAGACTTTTGGCAACGTTACTCATAAACGCTCCATTTTCGAAGTAGTGTGCCATTGAGTTCACTACATCCATGATATTGATTTCATCTCCGTGCCATTCAATTTCCACCGCCGTTCATGATTTCTCATCTTCCTCGTCACTCAATTCCTTATATCGTGCTTAATGGTGAGCATTTTCGATACAATTTTGGGCTCCTTTACTCACCAGGTACTCACCGAAAATGAGAACCAAAATTTCTATTTCTCGAATGGTTTGGTATACGTATGTGGTTGTAATCTATGCATTCGATAAGAAACCTGTAAACCGTCAGCCTTAAGGAGGTTTGATTTTACAGAATTAAAAAAAAAACATAATTTTGCATCGTCAAAACTTACGTATTTACGGAAATATTATTTGTGCATTCATATCTTTACGATATTTTAATGGCAAGTTGACCTTGTATGCAATGAAAGTTTTTTACCAAACTGTAATCAAAGTTACAAATAATGCAATTTTGAAAGATATCATTGCGATTGTAAAAATTATATTTGGTGATTCTAAATTATATGCCCAAGAAAATAGTACTTAAGAAAAAGCTTTAATGGTCCACCCTGTTCTGCATTTCTTCTTTGAATATTCCGGATGGAATTATTTGTATTAAATTGAATGAATTGTGTAATACTTGAATATTCAATTTTGCATTGGTTATCACTCGAGCGCGATAGATTAACTGAGGCAGAGAGGGAAATTTTCCATCCTCTTATTTTCAAACCGTTCACAGGAGATTCAACTATGTATATAGAAACTCAATTCAACTATATAAACTATATATTGGCACCAGAAAGTGCATGGTATCGTAAATATTCGAATAGGTAGAGGAAAATATGAAGAAAAAATCTCACTGCATCGACAATCAACCAACTCCTATGACCAGGGCTTAATCATTATTAATTACCATTCAATTGACTAAAACTATTCAATAGACAGTCGGGATATTTTGGCATAATAAAGAGGACTTAGAAGAGCAAAATTGTACTTGATGGATGATTGCCCGAGTTGGCACCGACATAATTTTAAAAGGTACTATATGTCCCAAAAGTAGCACGACTTATTTTTCCCGGATAGGCGGTGTGAGTTCTGAATTCTGTGCTGTGAAAATTTTATTTATAATCCCCTGTAACGTTCATAATTTTTGTCTCATATGCATGGTGTTTATGCCCTAATTTAAAGTATGCATCGTCGTAAAATTGTCTCCCCGCTTAGTGCGTGGTTAACGACCGTGTCGGGATTCATCAACGCATAAACACGCACGCGGCATTTCCATCCCGGTTTCCTCCTCATCCACCTTAATTGCGAGGGAAGGGATGAAAAGAACTGATACTTGAAGCTCCGCTGTGTAATGCGTGCTAATAAATTTTGCGTTAACTTTGTTTAGCGTTAAATTCTATCTTTACGCCCTTTGTCATATTTTGATATGTTTAAACTAATAGTATATACATTTAAGCAAGCGAGAATGATGCTGGAAAGGTAAAAAATATGTGTATTTTTTCTATTTACCATTATTAATGAAATACACCATTTTTTGCTGTGGATAAATTTTACTAACTCTCCATATGACTAAATACAAGGCCCACTGTAAAATTTTGCATTCATTATGTATGGATTACGAGTAATTAAAATTATAATTAATAGACACTTAAATTTTCTTTGTAAACGGCAACACCAGATGCAAAAAATATGATCACGCCATGTCATAGTCGCAAAATGCAGAGAAAATTTGTCGTGGGAACTGCAGGCATTCCTCAGTAACCATTGCTAATGAAGCCCAGACTTCCAAGGATTAGTTGTCAGAATGGGGACCTGGATATTGGTACAATTAAGCAGTCGTGTTCAATGAAAGATTGTCCAAGAGCTCCTCCGGCCCCTTGTACGCATAAAGCAAACTGTGATTTTTCCGTAGGACTCAATTGGACTGAAGAATATGTTAAAGGTTAAGTGTGTGCAGGCGTATAAAATTAACAAATCAGGGTTCATCTCCTACTGCCGCATGTATTTCCCACATCCTTAGTCTGAAAAATCTTACATCTTAGATAAAACGACAGTGCCCAGATGCGTCACCGCCTGATCAGTAGCACAGCACTCCCGCCATTGAACTAATTCGTCCCCAATGACATATATATCCCCTTTTCTAAAGAAAATGCATGTAGTATTATTATTAGTAATCTAGTATAATATCCAAATGGTAATTCCATCCAAAACGATATATGGGAAGAACTGGAGGTAGGAATGAAAGTCGGAGGGGAATTCGTAAAATCGGTTAGGTTTGCTGATGACCAAGCATTAGTTGCTCAGGCAGCCAAGGGGTTGCAAGCATTGTTGAGTGAATTGAAGGTTCAGTGCGATAAATATGGGATGAGAATCAATATTAATAAAACGAAGGTTATGCGATTTTCCAGAAAGAAAAAGGCTGAGCTAAACATTAAAATAGAAGGGGAAAAAATACAGCAGGTAGAACAGTTTACGCATCTCGGAAGTGTTTTGGACCAATACGGTCAAAGTAGTAGGGACGTAAGGAGAAGAATTGCGCTAGCAAAGGAGGCTTTCTCAAGGAGGAGGGAGTTGGTGACCAAGCATTAGTTGCTCAGTCAGCCAAGGGGTTGCAAGCATTGCTGAGTGAATTGGAGGGTAAGTGCGATAAATATGGGATGAGAATCAATATTAATAAAACAAAGGTTATGCGATTTTCCAGAAAGAAAAAGGCTAAGCTAAATATTAAAATAGGGGGAGAGAAAATAGAGCTGGTAGAGCAGTTTACATATCTCGGAAGTGTTTTGGACCAATACGGTCAAAGTGGTAGGGACGTAAGGAGAAGAATTGCGCTAGGCAAGGAGGCTTTCTCAAAGAATAGGGAGTTGATGACGGGGACGTTGAGTAGGGATGTTAAGACAAGACTCGTAAAAACTCTGATATGAAGCGTAGCTTTATACGGCGCGGAAACGTGGTTACTGAAGAAGGAGGATAGACGTAGATTGGAGGCTTTTGAAATGTGGGTGTGGAGAAGAATGGAGAAGGTGAAATGGACCGAAAGGAAAACAAATGAGGAAGTATCGGAGAGGGTGGGTGAGGAGAGGGGTTTGTTGAGAGAAATCCTTTGGAGGCAGGAAAAATGGATGAAAGGCGTATTGAGCGGTAGTGGAATGTTGAAGAAGGTAATAGAGGGGAGAATGTTGGGCAAGCGAGGAAAGGGTAGGAACAGGATAGGGATGTTGGACGGGATGAAGGGAGGAAAGAAGTACACAGAGATGAAGAGGGACCTGATGTAGAGGAGGTTGCTGGATTGGGTTTTGTTTGGAGTTACAAAATGTTTATTTGATAGTTGTGTCCATCCAAAAACCTACCTTAACCGGTAGATTACCTAATAATAATAATAATAAATAAATAAATATATATATATATACACACACACACGAGGTTTGTTCAAAACATAACGAGAATTTTTTCATATCGCGGGCTTGGAGAGTCCGATTGTCAAACTTTTTTTATTATGTTGGTATACCTGTACATGCCCCTGAAGTATAATGAAACTTTCAGCTGTTGTCATTGTGGACTTTCTGTGACAGCCACTAAGGTTAGACGTGTTTTATGAGCTCGGCGATTTCCGATTGTTAAAAGAAATGGATCAAGGAATTTGTATCACATTTGGCGTAAAAAATGAAACAAAGTGTAACAAAGTGTGTGAAATGTTAACAAAATCCTATGGTGAGTCTGCTATGAGAAATCAACAGTTACGAATGATATAAGCGTTTCCAAGAAGGCCGTGATGACCGTGAAGATGACGAACGCCCTGGATTCCCCAGCACATCAACAATTGATGAAAACGTGGAAAAAGTGAAAGAAATGGGAATGAACCATCGCCGAATCACGATCAGAGAGGTCGCTGATGATGTTGGCATATCGATTGGATCATGTCATGACATTTTTTCCAATTTTTTGGGTATGAAACGCGTGGCAGCAAACTTCGTTCCAAAATGCCTTTTACAACACGATAATGCACCAGCTCACACTTCGTTTTCTTGTTCGTTAATTTTTGGCCAAAAATAATTCTGTAACAATGCCCCAGCCTCCATATTCTCCAGATATGATCTCTGTGTGACTTTTCCCTATTTCCAAAAATTAAGAGAACCTTGAAGGACCGTTGTTTTACAGCCGTAGATGACATTAAAAGCGTATCGCTGAAAGAACTAAAGGCTATCTCAAAGATCGAGTTTAAGAAGTGTTTCGGGGATTGGAAAAGCGCTGGCACATCTCCATTTGGGACTACTTTGAAGGTGACAACATCAGTGCATAAGAATAAATAAATATTAATGTCCGAAAAATTAAAATGCCCGTTAATTTTTGAACACACCTCGTATTCCACCATAATTAAATAGCATTGAGTATATGTTACTCATTAACAAATTAATAATTTAAAAGGTAAATAGATCTTGGGATGCTCCCACTTTCTCTCCCACTAGTGTTCTTATACTTAATTATACATCTATTTATTACCACCAGGTGGAGGAGGACAGAAAGGCAAGAGAACAGGTTGATCGAGTATTCAAGAAATTGGACCTCAACCAAGACGGTGTGATAACGATAGAGGAATTCATAGAGTCCTGCTTAAAGGTTTGTTTTTAAATAATCTTATTGCTAAAACCTAATTTATATCTCTGATAGTATAAATCATGTTTCGCAAAACTATTGGCGAAAGACTTCGGCATCGAATAACATTCTAATAAGACCCTCAGCATGATAATAAATAATTAGTTGATTTTTTCACCGTTTTCTTGTAAGAAATTGGCTACTTTCGCCTTTCGAAATTCGAAATTCCTACCAAAAATTCGCAATACTTAATCCGATTCAATTTTATTAGATACGTAAGTGAATTATGACCTTGCATTTACGCTTTTAACAAGGTTAAATATTTGATTAATTATATTTTTGTACAATTGGTGAACTTTGATTATCAATTTTTCATTTGACGATAAAAATAAGATGTACCCGTTAAAACTGTAATGTTTAAACCTTGAAAGGACTCCCAAATTTAAAAATACCCTTTGAAGTCACTATTATGCATAAATGTGTTTAATATAAGTTATCACTTCTAAAATTTCGTCTTCTTTTTTCAAAAAATTATAATTACCTTATTCTCATAATCATAAAAGGGGAAACATTTTAATGATTAAAAGTTGTTTTCAATTTTGCAAATTATAAATTTTAATCGAAATATAGTGTTTTCCTATTATTAATGAGTATTATGATCTGGACCATTAATGCGATTTTCAGGGCATAGCATAATATTTTTAATGCGCGATTACATTAATCAGTAGTAAAATCATTCACGTTACTTTGAGTATGAAATGTATTATTATTACTGAAATCCTATTTTGTTTATTCGTTTGAAAATTATTTTTCAACTTAATTCATGGTGATTGACTAAATTATATTCTTGTTTTAAGAATAAGTAAATTTTCGTGACACATATCGTTACTGACGAAAGCAACTGATAGAATATTTTATATTATAACTAACTAATATGCTTAAGCCGTTTCCTTTCGCCATTCACTTTTCTCGTGTATTTTTTCGTAATCCATTACTAAGATTAGCGTACAATTATTACGTTTCATTTCAGAGGTAAGTAGCGAAATAACACGGCTTTCGTGACAAAGTTATAAAACATAGTGTACATTTATTAACGACTCCAAAACTTCCATAATGTTAAAGTCATTAAAATACTATATACAAGGACTATCGAAATATTTCGGCAAGGGACTCAAGTGGTAGTTTGTTATAGTATCTCATTACTTTGAAAAATATATATTTACTTTTTTTATGAAGAAACAATAAACTGATGTTTTATGAATATTAAATAGTTTTACATTAGATTATAATGAATCAGTTGCACTCTATGTGTACTTTTGGTTCCAGCATTAAGCAATTCTACGAGCAATACTCATATATCTAAATCAAAACTTTCTCTCGTTCTATTGAGAGTGGTTCATGGAGCTGTCGAAAGCTGCCCGCAATTGCTGCCAAGTATTTCCTTCCCTTAAATATCTGTATTACCTTCATGCTCTAGTATTTTAGTACGAGTAAATTGCTTATCTCTCAATTCTCAATAAACTAACCCAACGCACTATTTCTGGAACAGAGAGCACTTCCGTGAGAGATAGCGGCGACCGTGCAGCAGCTGTTATATTTATTTTTATATTGATGAAAGGTTCCCTCTCAGAGGATCGAGAACTAAATCCTTTCAATGGTACACCGCGAATACAAATGTAGGCACGTCGCGGCAACCATGACTCCATTCCTTCCCTGTAACCCAATGTCCTCCCATCGACCTCCTCCTGTTTCCCTCGCTCCGTTTGAGGGGCTGAAGTGGAACAGGCCTCAGGTAAATGTGCTCCCGGTGGGAAAATGGCTCTTTTGAAACTTCCTTCCGCATTGGAAAGCGCGAAACATTCCTCTTTTCGGAAACGCCAGGTCATCGCAGCGACCAGAAATATTTTTGTACTTGCCGTCGCATGAAAAGGGCCTCAGACCCAAACCTTTTGAAGAACACACGGTGGTTCTGACAGAATGCGAAATGAAAAGGTTTTTGTCAAATGTGTTGAGAGTTATCTACATAAGAGACGAATAACTAGGGTAAAAAATTTGCTCAAATTCTTTTGCTTTATGCTTTAAATGCCTCATCAAATAGCAAGCGATATATTACCGTTTTTCAGGTGGCGAAGAGCCATGGACAGCCTTCTTTCCTTCACATATGTTTTGCCAGCATGTGCCGAATCTAAATGCTTCCCAAGTTCGAAATCATCCCCATACCGTGCCCTCAGAAATTTATCTATTTAAGTCTAATTAAAAAATACTCTATTACTGCATTTTACAGGAAACTGCTGGGAACAAAGCCATAATGTGATCTCGTTCTCATACTCGTAACCAGCGAAGAATATATATTGTGCTATTTTCATTAAGAGAAGAATTGGAATTTGGTGAAATTAAAAAAATATATATTTGTCTTGAAAACGTCTGGCAAATATTTTCTCATAATTATGCAAATGTTATTTAAAGTCAGTGTATACATGTTTGTCATTTTCTCCTCCCAGTTTACACGAAAAAGCATTTATATTAGCCGTATGCACGCGAAGTTTGTCAATTGAAGCATTACTTTTTACTCGATGTTAAATGTTAGCATCAAAATTAAAAAGTGATAAATTAAATTTTAGTGACATTGTATCTAAACGGTACACATTATAATGCGAAAAACCATCCAATGGGTGGGTACTGATTGCTAATTTCCTGACATTTCCTAAGGGATGAGCATGAAAGTAATGTGATTTTTTTCACATTAGTATACATCTCTTAAGTCATCTGCATTGTAGCGTATAAAAGTGCATTATGTTGGAATAAGTTTTCGTTGTTCTCTCTATCCTCAGTAGTTCTCCGTATGAATTTAATTCTATCAGGTATGTCGCTCAGGACTTCCAATTTTAAACTTTGCTCTGAAGCAATTACTCGCAGACCCAAACTTTTTCTTCCCTCGTTATTATACAGCCACGTCTTTGCATTCGCTTCCCTACTGAATCTCATAGTTTAATTCCTTATCAACTGCATCTAGTCTTCCTTCTTTTCTACTGACCTTTCTTTGCCGCTGGCCTTCATTCCACTCATATTCCCGTTTAACTTTTAAATTTCCAGCGGGATGACTACAATTTACTGCATCTGTGGCTAGACTAAATACTCGCATGCACTCCAGGAAAAAGGGCAGAGCAGGCAAATCTACGTGGAAAAGATGTATATCCCTCGAGGCATTCGTGTTGGTTTTCAGTAATTAGGCATACAGAGTAGCAAGAGCAAATATGCTTAGTGGGTAGATACAATTGGGCGCAGTAAGGCTACCAGTGTTCCCCATTCACTTCAACTCTAACTACTAGTTTAGACACATTTTAATTCAATTAGATGTTTGGTTTGTGGTAAATTTTTGTATTAGATTATAATTTTTCTAGGTATTCCAATACTGTAGTCTTCTTTGTCCCGTGTAGCTTTCAGTATTCAGGATGACCACCTCCTATTAAATCATCTACCTACTTAAAAATAATGAAAAGGATTTCACCATCTTATAGTTGGGTATCCAGCACTGAAAGTTCTAACAAGCCCCTTTTACAATCCTCTTCCTTTTCTACGATTATTAACTTTTCTCAAGAAGAGGTATTATTCTTAAAGATTTTGTTAGTTGTTCGAATACTTTTTTTGCCCTGATGCTTGTTTTCCTTATAAAAAATACCTGGCAATTTTGACACTTTTAACGCATAGAATTATATGCATAAACAGTAAATATTCATGGGTAAAACAAAAAGTAGTCAGTATTTGCTAAGATTACTAAAATATATTATGTTATTATTTGACTCTGAGAACATTTAGGCGAAATACCCAGCTCTGGAGGGCTTGCTCAAGACATATCCAGAGAGCGGTATACCGCTCAATGAACCTCGAAAGTAAAGTGAATATTTCCTGTCAATTTCTCAAGTTCGCCTTCAATGGAAGTTCAATGAGTCGCTCGTATATATTATGAGTATAGTCGTAAGTAATTAGGACTTCGTCAAAAATTGGCGTTGTATGAAACAGAATCGAAACTTTTACCTGTCAAAGCTGTGAAACTCGAATTATAGTATGTGGCTGTCAATATCGTGGATTGATTTCTGACCATGATTTTTTCTTTTCTAACTTATTCATTTTAAATCTTAGAATTTCTAAGCAGATACACTCCTTTCTGTAATGTGTAGTATTGCTGTTTGATTAAAGATTAATCAATATTTGAACTATTTTCCTGACTTCAGAACTGTAAATCTGATCGGTAGACTGAAAACTATACTAACGAGTATATTTCTCTGGTTTGACATCAATTGAAAATGTGCAATTTTGTGTGCTTTCCGGCGGAATTTCAATTTCACTGGCCTGCGAATGGTTATTAAACTTGGAATGTAAAACTCTGTTTACACGCATTCCATTCTAATTTCGTTTAAATACATGAAGCAGATAAATCATCAAACATGTATGATTAAACATATCGCATGGTTTGCTTTAATTTGCATAATCTAAAAGAGTCGTTGATGATAAATTGTGAGACACACCCGGCATTAAAATGTCAGAATGAATAAAAGTGAACATAAAAAATTGGAGAAAAATTTTTATACGAAGCAGGCCACTTGTGGTTATTCGGGTTTATACATTGGGACGAATTTCTACATTAGATAGTTCCCCCATGACTAACGGGGCCATAAATATTCCCCGCATATTTTTTTTAGTAGCAACCATTCTTCAGCCTCATTATATCGCCATCCGCTTGACATCACCATCGACTCGGCCATCGCTCAGTGTCTAGTTCAGTCACATGACACCCTTAACTGTTCGCTCGTAACACATATTAGTGAAGGGGAAGCGAGAGGGGGAGGAGAAGGGAGGGGAGATTTGGGAACTGCTGCTCAAGCGCCACATAAGGGTGTTGGAGAGAGCGTAGGGGACAATTTCCCTCCCCTTCCAGGCTCAGCTCAACACCCCCCTTTCCTCTCCACAGCCTGCAGCTTCCGGCCTCACCGATCCCCTTTAACTCCGCCAACCCTCTCTCCCTCCCCCCCCACCTATTCGCGTAACTCACCGGCCCCGAATTAAGCCATGAATACGAAACGATGCCGTCGGTGTGCGGTGATGTATGCTCCGTGCCGGAATTTTTCGGAATGGATTTCAGTGGTGTGCTTCGCGAGGTGGTGGAAGGGGCATCAGCCTGGACGCGGGGACGGGAGTGGAGAGTGGGCGCTGCTTGTATCGGGGGTGTGCGTGGGTGGGGTCGTGGAAGCGTCCGGGACCGCGGGAGGTCGAAGGAGGGAGGGGGAATAAAAAAGGGAGGTAGGGGTACAGGGTAGGGGTACTTGGGAGCTTTCCTTGGAGGGATAGGGGGAGACGGGTTTGGGATTGGAAAGTGTAGGGGTGGGGGGGCAATTGGCTAATTGCACGCGGACCAAGAGGCTGTTACCACGGCAATCGATAAGCGGATAGAGGTGCACCTGAGCACTCGCTCATCCCTCTCCCCGTCTCCCCCCACCCCGCCCTTCTGCTCCCCTTCTCCCCCTGGCGAAGTCCTTGTGGATCCACTCCCAGCGCCATCGGCGCCGGCTAACGCCTCCGCCTCCAGCAGACCGCAACGTAAACCGACCCCATTTGTGCGCCCCCCCACCCTGTTTCCAACGCCCCGCCGACCAGCCTACACCCCGCCCGCAACCCACCCCGCCCCTACCACCCGCATGTCTTTCGCCTTGCATCCCTCCGATCAGTCTCAATAGAACTTCACGCTCTTTGACGCACAAGTACCCGTGTATATCTGGATTTCTACGTGTCTAGAATCATGAGCGAAATGGTGTATTCTGTATAATTTGGCTGGTTAAAAACAGCTATACGTATGCATACTAATGTACGCGTGCCGTTCCCGCCGGTCTCTTTGAGTCGTGATCACGGTTTTTCAATGCCTCCACGTGTGATTGAAGTTCAACATCCCCTGTAGAAACCAATGGTTAACACCTTTAAGAGAAGAGAGAGTTTTAACGGTGTCGAAGTTGAGGATATCAGAATAAACGCCGTCTCTATGGGATAATTTTACGCGTCTCGTGCAGTTTTTTCTTCGTCAGGTTTAATGGGGACCATTTTCCTAGCATCGAAAAAATGTCCTTGTTGTATAGCTAATGCAAATACATGCAAGTGGATCCCAAAACATTACTCAGACACGAACGATTCTCAGATATTGGCTCTGTGCTACGGTTATCTTCATTATTGCGTGATTTACTAGGGCGATTCTAAACTGCCAAGGCTTTATTACTTGAAATATATTTAGTGATGGAGAGTGCTTAGTTTAACCGTCCACGTCTAGGATTCTCATATCAGCCTAAATGTCCTGAGTCCTAATGTAACAACCGTTTTGATTTCGGGAAAGTAGCATAATATGAAGTCATCAGTGTTTAAACGTAGCAGAGGCAGACAGTCGAATGTTATTCAATTTGAAATCGGTGTCTGCTCTTTTCCTCGTATTAATTGGAACGAATGACATGAAATTAACCAAACTGGATTAGACATTTGGTTGCCGAAATTTTTGTCACTCTGCGCTTCTGATGGAGAATCAAATTAAGTAACTTACGGTTTCCAAATCCAGCATTTTGCGTCGTATTTTCTTTAGTTAATAGCATACATTATTTTATTAATTGAATATCAATATGTTTGATTTATATTTCCACGTTGCTATATTGAAATAAAATTTTTTGTCTCTTGGCGAACTGCCCCATTTAAACTCACGGGTTCATAATGGTTTTTCATTTTCAGGTACATTATAAATTCCATCCATTGCTACATCTATTTGTCTTTCAACGGGATATTACATTATTTCTTCAATGCAGTTGATTAAAAAGAAGATACTAAAATTTTTGTCTATGCCCTGAGAGTGATTTACCTTAATTCCTTGTCGTTTTAGAATTCGTAATTTGTAATTTTCTATTCTGTTAAGAGTAATTGGCAGTGAAAATATATTCTAGTATAGAACAGAAGTAATTTTCATATATCTAAAGTTATTTTGGCGAGTCTGATGTATTTGGCATGCGGGACAAGTTTCTGACCACCCTAGGCTTGTAAGTCAAATAAATTCTTTTCATAGCTTCAATGTGAAATGGATGGATTAACTGAATTCTTATCAACTCCCGTGCTGAATTGTTTCTCATATTACCGTAGTTTTAGTAACTTTTTGTTCGTGGTAAATTTATAAAGCCGACTGTTCCTTCGACTATTTTCCATTTTTTGGGCTGATGGTAAACCTCATGAGCATTTTCACCTTTCATCTGAATATGTTTTAATTGCTAAGTATCTGCAATATAGCAGGACACCTTTTTCTAATTTATACGTACAACCTTTCAAATCCACTATTTAAACTTAAAAATTTGATAACTTATTTCCAAAGAAAAATCATTGAAAAAATCAATTTTGCCTGATATTTATCATGCAACCGAATGTTAGTATTACATGTTATTCTCAGCCGCTAATGGTTTATCAGTAGGTATTTTGTTTAACTTATCAATCGTCACCTTCTTAAAGATATTGCAGCACCCATGTCTCTATCTATGTTTTACTCTTCCTGATAAATTTCAGGTTATTTGAATCATCTATCAATTAATTTTGGAACGAGAGCACTTAATTGTCCACAGTCTTTTTTAGGTTAACATGTTCGTATTTCACATATTCAAGACGACTATACCTGTATAGTCGTCTTTCTTGGTTTTGGATTTTAATTACAATTAATTAACTTGGATATTTTTCACTGAAATAATTGTAAGTAATTTTAACACACTTGGTTAGAACACTTAACTCCTTGAAATTCACAACAAATAAATGCTTTTCATAGCTTCAATGTGAAATAGATGGATAAACTTAATTCATATCAGCTCCCGTGCTATATTGTTCAATTAGAAAATCTGGAAAAATTCGCTATAGCTGATGTCGTTTTATTTTTTTCTCTTTCAAAAATCAAAATGTCACGAGCGTGGAGAAAGTATTTGGTCTCATACATTAACATATTTTTGAGACCAAAATGAAAACAAGCGACGTTAAATATATCACGTAAACGTTCATGCATAACATATAATCGTTATTATACTTTGAGATCATGTTTAAATTTTTTTATGATTTAAACTTTTTAAAATAGAAATAGTACTCGTCAGCAACTTTGTATGTGCTCAAAAATGTATCTATACAAGTGTAACTTTCCTGTACAACTTCCATAAATGCATGTTGAACATGCAAATGTATACGAAATTGTTAGTTCAAGTGTGAGCATACGTTTTTGGCATGAATATTACTTTAGGATAAAGCGCAAGGTTTTTATTTCACTTTTATATTTTTTTATTTCCCTTTAAATCCTGGACAAACAATACCACCCACTTTGGTCCCAGCTTCCTCCGACCCTTCGTTCTACGGACCCCATCCTAACCCGCGGTAACCACTGCGGGAGGTCTTTCCGTCTCTGCCAGAGTAGTTCGCCGACGGCCTATTCGTCGTTTCCCTCAAAACCACGGAACAAGGGGTCGCCCCCAGGGAAGAGCCACCATTCCCAGTTTCCATTTCACCCTGGTTGCTCCTCTCCCCGTGTCTCCATTGCAGGTACCCCATATCGCATCCCGTATCTCCCCTCTGAGGATAGAGACTCCGATGTTTTATGTATGTTCTCACCACCGTTGTTTTATGTTCAGTTTTTTGCTTTTTTTCGATACACCAGAGTGGCTTTGTTCTTCCTCTGGTATCCGTGGAACCTTCTTTTGTTGCTTTGTAGAAGGCTCGCATCTTCCCGTGCAGTTTCTCGATTGAAAGCAGAAATTGTTGATAGGAGAGATTACTCACATCTAAGCCTACCAATCTCTTTAAGCTGTTAATTCTCTCACTTCTTGCCTTCAGGGGATCATCCTCCTTATAATTCGGAAACAATTTCTGAGACGGACCAGGTTTTAAAGTTTAATATGTGATTGAACAATATTTAGGCGCTGACTCCTGCATGTCTTAACAAATTTAAACTAAAAAATTTAATAAATTACGGATTAAAAGAAGCACTTTATTAGCATCCCCTTCCATTGATTTTATGTCCAAATAACCAGTGTCCGGTTAAGATTAATGCACTTTTATTAAAACTGTGAATGTTCTACTGATGTGGGTATGTACGATAGCTGTCCAGAAAGTAACTTACGTTTTGAAATAAAATATGAACCAAGTGACAAGACAGAGTTTTATTAAATACTTTTGAAAGGCACATTTGTAAACTATTTTTCTACGTATTAGCCTTTCTGGTTGAGCCATTTATCATAATGATACACACGTTTTCCAATTCTGTCTCTGGATAAATCTGCCGCCTCACATTTTAACCACTTGTTTACACCATCATGCAATTCTGCATCACCGTCAAAAGCTCTGTGTTCCAAGCCACGTCTAGGGAGAGATCTGTAATCGTAAATCGGCGATTTTCACGAATTTTTTCGTTGATTTTCACCATCGGTTTATTTATCAAAAGGCTATACCGACCACTGCGGTCCTCGTCGTGAACATTGGGGTGGTCATTTTTAAAATGAATACACCACTGCCTCACTCCACCTTCACTCATTATTTCGTCTTCGTACACTTCCCATAGTTCCCTGTGAATTTCAATTGGCTTTTAGTTTTTTCCCATTAACATCCTAATCACAGATCGCGCTTCACTACTCGCGAGATTTTCTATTGCAGCGCACATTTTAACAATTTGCAGTGAGAAAATTAAAAGAACCACAGCATGCACACTGCCTCAGAAGGATGTACTATACGGAGTGTAGGGACCTTTAGACACCAAGATGGTGGCTCTGGCCCTAGTCACAACCACGCTAGGCCAAAACGTGAGTTACTTTCTGGACTTCCTACGTATTTCTCAAATGCCGTAGTCAGCCACATCGACAGATAACATTATTTGTCTGGCCAATTAACCTCCTCTTCAGGTAGATTAATATCACTCATCATCACTATATCCAAGTATTGTTGGTTTCCATTAAGAGGGGTTATTGTAAATATACGGAGTAATTTTAGCAATATATCTTCAATTTGTTTGAACCGAAAAACGTTCTGTGCAAATACATATGTATCGAAATCTTTATCCCAAATCTTTTAAATTTGGCGAATAATTGTCGTATCGCCAAGGTTTTTTAACACACTTCACTTCACAATGCTTTCGAATTCCGTCCATTTGGTTGTTTTATGTATCTTTTTTTTATTTATCTTTTTTAGTAAGTGATAAAACATTTAACATCGGGTTTTCCAATGCAAACCTCCATTCCACTGATAACCTGATAAACGAACTTTGCTTAATGTAGTATTTTAAGGAAACTCGTCCATAGCATGAGCCTCTCGGAGCGAGAAGATAGTATACCTACTGCCGCACGCCCCCGCGGTAGGCTGGAGGGCCGTGATTACATTTGAGAGCTCATCCTGGGTTCATCCCCTCTCGAACGGACAAACCACACGCCGCTCCGTTTATCCTCATCGCTCTCTTTCCCTTTCGTAACCATTTCCCACCGTTTAACCATTGCCTTCCATTCCTTAAAAGTAAATTTGATCCATGAGAAAACTTGTGATATCATCCAGTAAAAAGGAACCGAATGCGCTTTTAACACATTGTAAATCTAGCATCACATTAAGACGTTCAGGTTTTCACTCCTTTTCCTTCTGAACTTAGATCTGATTTCAAACCAAACCACTTTTTTGAATCCGTTCTTTACATTTGGTTAAAAACAAACACAGTAATCAACCCGGAGATTGGTTTTGTATGTGATGGTAGAGTTCACCCAGTACTAAACCCAAGGGCGTGTGAAATTCACACATTAGGGTAGGGGTGCCATTTCCTTTCCCTATGGTTTGTTTTCCCAGGAAGATCTGGTACCCGAAAAATCATTTCGCTTGAGTGGAGCTGCAGGTGCCCAGAGTCTACGCCGGGAATCGAACCCGGGTCCTGCGGTCACTAGTTCAACGTACTATCGCTGGACTACCACAACTCACACATTCGGTTATTATACAGGTTACCTGTAACTGAAAGTTATCAACGTTTTTTTACCAACGGCAAATAAAGTTTATGAAATGTTCTACTGAAAAAGGATTTTTACATAAGTCACTGATCTAATTTCGCCTCAAATGTGCAAATGCATTCTTATCCATGTGGTAGCTCCATCCAATCATAATTGGTGACTTCAATTCCGCAAATAGATACTAGCTTCAAATAATTCCAAGATAGCTCATTTCGGTATGTTTGAAACAAGAACATCTATGAGCCAAAAATCTCAAACTTTTCAAGACAAAATTATGCAATTACAATAAAATAATTGATATAATATATTAATATTTTAGTAGTTTTCAATACTGCAATCACTCTAAGGAAACTTAAAGAAAATTAAGTGTTCATATCTCAGAAGAGAAATTTCAGCCAAGTGCCAATTTTGTTGATGCTTCTAATTCCTTTTAATTCATTTCTC
This sequence comes from Hetaerina titia, assembly GCA_037158775.1. Taxonomy (NCBI): domain Eukaryota; kingdom Metazoa; phylum Arthropoda; class Insecta; order Odonata; family Calopterygidae; genus Hetaerina; species Hetaerina titia. Next base: position 61,160,905 of record CM073772.1, on the reverse strand, counting down.
ACCCTATGCAAGTCATTGTACATTTTATAAAAGTTGGATTATTTGTTTCGTCAACATATCCAGTCGGTATATTTATTATCAATGGGTATTATTCAAATATTCACCCCCGATCAAATCCTTATCCTTTCATGCACCCATATAAAAGAGGGTTCAATTTAAGCGGCTTTTTATTTGATGTGCAATATATTATATTTATTACTTTAATTTTCTTCGTACTTGTTATTTAAACAAAACTCCATTTTTCATCGTTGACTCTGAATCGTCTGAAAGTTTTTCTTGTGAAAATGCTCCCGTAAAATGCTTTGCAAGTTTTTCTTTGCCTTTCTATCTTTCCCTCACTTTCTGATCGCCAATCCTTTTTAAACGCTCATCATGTAGTATTGACGAGGCACTAAATATAACTTCCGTGTGCAGATGTGAATTAATATTCGCAAGTCGTGGCTAAGTACTTAGTCATTGGAGTTGTTTTGAGATCTTGATAATATAATTCATGTGCATTAAACGTCATTGTGATTGTACTCGCTCACAATTTTACCAACTGCTTACGTAATACGCCTTAATGCAACCTTTCACCCCGATGTTCCTTGTCAAATAAAATATCCGAAGGCCATCACATAAACGATTTCCTCCCATGTTTGCGCGATAATTGCTTTCAAGAGGTCATGGAATTGAAATTTTGAATGGATATAAATGAAGTCGACCATCATGAGTCGTCCTTGACTTTTGCCTGTATAACGAGTTTCGGGTCAGGAATAAAGTAATGTGTGCTTTATCGCAGAGAATCCCGACGGAGTTAAGTCGTCTTCCTCAGCCTTCGTTGACGACAATCAGCGGCAGTTTGCGTCGCAATTTCCCGTCACCAGCAGAAAGACATTCATCACTCTAGGATACCGATTCCATCTAGTCACGACGCTACAAACAGCTCCGGAATATCCGTCATGACCATTCGATAAACATTCACTTTCGAGTAACAAACCCTCAATTTCCTCTAGGCCTCTGACCTCAAACTGGAGTATGTCCACTGATTATGCCAAGTACGAATTATTGGCACGATAGCTAAACTGTCAACAACTCAAAAACAAGGAAAATCAACACCTGCTTGGAAACTAGGAACGTCAGCTCATTGGTCAAAAAACGTAATTAGTGTTAGGATCGCTATTTTATTAACAATACTTATAATTTTCATTAACGTATTTTCAATTAATGTTACTTAGTTTGGTTTCACAGTTAATGTTTTTGTTTTATCAAGGTAGTAATTCATTTTTTAATAAACTTCAATTATTTTCGAGGTTATAACACATGATGACCTGCGTATTAATAGTTGAATATTTTTCCTCTGAATAAAGTTATAACTTGACGCTTCACGTATTACTGTAGTTGTAGTAACTTTTTATTCGTGGTAAATTCATGAAGCCGACTATTCCTTCGACTCTTTTCCATTTTTTGGGCTAACGGTAAACCTCATGAGCATTTTCACCCTCCAACTGAATATTTTTTCATTGCCTATCTGCAATATAAAATATCTGCAATATGGCAGGACACCTTTTTCTAATTTATACGTATAACCTTTCAAATCTACTATTTAAATTTAAAAATTTGATAGCCTATTTCCAAAGAAAAATCATTGAAAAAATCAATTTTGCCTGATATTTATCATGCAACCGAATGTTAGTATTACATGTTATTCTCAGCCGTTAATGGTTTGTCAGTAGGTGTTTTGTTTAACTTATCAATCGTCACCTTTTTAAAGATATTGCAGCACCCATGTCTTTATCTATGTTTTACTCTTCCTGATAAATTTCAGGTTATTTGAATCATCTATCAATTAATTTTGGGACGAGAGCACTTAATTGTCCACAGCCCTTTTAAAGTTAACATGTTCGTATTTCACATATACAAGACGACTATACTTCTATCGTCGTCTTTCTTAGTTTAGGATTTTAATTACAATTAATTAACTTGGATATTTATCACTGAAATAGTTGTCAGTAATTTTATCACACTTGGATAGAACATTTAACTCCTTGAAATTTTCATCCACTATAATCTCTCCAGTTCTTTTCTAGTTTACTGTAATCCTTTTTAGATATGTTACCCCACATGAGCCCCGCAGATTGAGAAAATATCTCAAATGACTCAAGTTCAGGATTCATTTTTATCTAATCCTTCATTAATGTTGTATAACTGATGCATTTCACTTTTTTTCTTAAAGAGTTAAATGTTATTTTAAATTCGAATTTTCATCAATTATCAAACCCAAATATCTGTAGTCAGGTACCTGTTATTATATACCACACTCGCGGGCTGGAATATTTGCATGTAGATATAAATGTCAATGTGACTCGAGACATAAGGATTTAATATTGGGATGAAAATAAGTTACGTGCATAATCTTAGAGATATTTTCATTTTATATCAATTAATTGTCATGTGACCATTACAATAAGTTAAAACGGTACTACAACATTTTCCTCAGTTATACTACAATCAACATCTACGTATTTCAACAATAATAAACGACTGTTATTAAATTAATAATATGAACATTTATTTTCTGCAAACTACACTATTTGCGAATTCTCATGAATTAATTTTGTAGATAGCCAGATTCTTCAGCTGTACGATATGTTTTTTGTTATATTTCATCTCCGTTCATATGCGGGGGTTTACCTGCCCCCAAAGTTTTCATCATCAAATTGAATACATTGACTATTTCAATGCTCTCAACCTGCAGCCTGTTATAATTGATTCGTATTGTGCTTAAGTTTTTGTGCCATGAGCAGTCCCTTTATCATGTATTAACGTAGGATGCTTATTTTCAGTTAGGGTTGACACAGAAACAGTTGTGCAAACTGAGAGAGCTAATTCTGAATTTGCTTTGCAAAATCCGTTCTCAATGTCCCGGCTTGTCTCTCACCGCCCTTATTTTCCCACGCCCCGCCTCCATTCGTGATCCACCCCTCTGTGCCTCAACCCCCTCCGCACCCTAACCTCCGGCCTCCCCCTTCCGCTTGCAGTTCCCCACCCTCCCCCAACCCATCACGTCCCAACCGGCTAAAAAATCCCGCCTCCCACCTCCGACCTCCCATCTCTCCCTTCTCCCCTCCCTCCCGAAGGGGGATGCGCTCCGTAACCATAGTGACAAGAGATGTTAGGTTACCTAGGCAACCGCTGCGATCGCGGCGGCCTCTGGTGGCCTTCTACCTCTCCATTCCTCTCTCTCGCTCCTCTCCCTCTCCTCATCTCCCGCCCACCTCTCCTCAGCGCTCCCTCACGCGAAGTAGCGTCTCCGTTTTCGGTCTCGGCTATATCGATTGGGGAGCGACTCCCTACTTCCACAGCCGCCTCCGGCCCCACTTCCCCTGCCCGCCACACTCCCCCGGTCTCTCCCCATTCTCCTCCCTCGCTCACTTTGTCTGCCCCCTTCCCCTCCTTCATAAAACCCCTTCAGCACTCATCTCCCGAGCCTCAACCCCGCTAACTGCCCCCTCCCATCCCACCGTTCCTCTTCCGCTCCTCTGTGTGTCCCTGTTCTTATCCCTAACCCCGTCTCCCTTCCACCTCCCTCAGTCCTCTGCCCTTCTCCGCCGCCCTTCAACTTTCTCTTGTGCCCAGAGTGGCCCTCCTCCCCCTTGCTCCCCCCCCCACATCTCCACTCTTTTCTCTCGGCCTTCCCCACTCTCTTCCCTCTCTTTCTCTATCCCGTTCTCCCTCTCCAGCGTCCAAGTCTCACTCTAACTGCTCTCCGTCCCATTCGAGCGCGAGCTAACAGCTTTTATCCCTTCTCCCGCCGTCTCTGCTCCTTTCACAACCCCCTCTCCACATACCACCTCCCTCTCCCACCGTCTCAAGGCACTACACCCACACCCGCGCCTTTTTCCCCGATCATCTTGTCAGGATTTCGAGGGTTGTTGCGATGCAGAAACTCCAGCAGACGCGTCCGGGTTCGAGCTCCCACAGCTAGGGTGTGGAGAGTGTTTTTATTTTCTTACCTTCGCCACCCAACCCTCTGTTCGAGATTTGTAGTGGCTTATCGTGTCCCTTAGTGATTAACGCTTAGGTCTCCTCCATGAGGGGTTTTGAAGCGACTTTAAGCCATCGCATCCATCGGGACAGGTTGAGGTGGCGTTTGAAGAGCAGTTTAATGCACTTTTTTAGCCACCCTCTTGAGGCTATTTGAGTTGAGATTTTCTTTGCCGTGGGACCTGCTTCATTATTTTAGTTTTCTCCTTCAGTTTGACCCCCTGTTAAGCAGTGGCATCCTTCGGCGAAAAACTTATATTCGTTGAATTTCATCTGAATTATTACTCTGTTAAAATCTGCCATAGTCTTGCCATCTGCCACGTTGGCTTGCCGTTATTTTACATAAAATATCTGCATACTATAGTAAGCATGCAAATGTTCAAAGTCGAAATTTTTTGTTGAAGAGAACAAATGTCTGATAGTACTACGAATCAACATGTCCCTTCTTAAGTGCATGTTCTGCAATTTCCGATCAATGTAAGCATTTTTATAATTATTTATGCAAAGAAATTCTTTGGATTTAATTTTGTCAACAAAAAATATCTACAGCTGGTTTTTTGACATGTGGTCTGTAGACAGGAAGACATTTAAGTGCTCGAAATCAACAATTCTGGAACATTCAAAGAAATGTTATTATACACATTTTAGTTTGATCGGAGCCTTTGGAGTTGACAGCTAAAGAATTAAAAGCTCTTGAGTATTGAGTGTGTAGAGGGATGGAAAGAGAAATTGGAGAGAGATTGGAAAGAGAAAAGACTACAAGAAAATGAGGTTGATTAGAAAGGAGGGATTCCGAAGAATTCAGAATAAGTGAGCTGAGGAGACGTTTGAAGAATGCTCTGATATTGAAGGATGTTTGTACGGTAATAATTTTAAAGAACCCATGAATATGATAGCATATCATATCAAGTGTGACAGTGAAATCTGTAGTTGAAATGAAGATGGCTACAGAGAAGTGAAAAGACCCTCTCCCGTATACTTGCTTGCCTAAGTTCTTTAAGCTGCTTATTACTTATCGCATTCCGTCCAAACCAGCCCCTTGTACGGTAAGATATTGATGTTTCCGTGATATCACCACCAGTTCCATTCGATTATATGAGTTTTAAATTGTTTTCCAATCACGATAAATTTTGCAAAGGCGCCTAATTTTAATTAATTGCAATGATAAAAGAAACTTCGATTTCTTTCCATTTCTTCGAAACTACCAAAGTTGTTCAATCTTTTACAGTAAACTATCCCATCGAAAAATGTCTTTTATATGTTCTCATAGCTTGGCATTATTAATTTTATTGTAAATGTGTAATTACATTCGTGTTGTCATGTTATTTTAATGTCTTGGCGGAATGTTATGGCATTTTAGGCTATCCCGTTTCGGCAAGCATGCAGGTAATTTTGTCCCAAAAACCCTGAATATTTCGAAGTTTGTTAACATATTACCTCCGACTTAGCTAATCTGCTGAGGCCAGGCAGTGTAATCCATCATCTTGTCCTGTTTTGTTACGGGGCAGTTCAAAAGCAGGATAATATGCTGACTTTCCAATGACTTAGATGTAATCTTGAAATCTGGTTTTTGCTCTCATGATTTTAAAGGGTATGTTAAAATCTGCGGCGCATCTTCAACGATCCGATTATCATCGTTTAAAGGGAACAAGAGCATCAGTCGGTCTGGTTTGCCTGGAAGAAAACAGACTCGGCAGCGAGCCCAAAGCCAGCAGGATATAGTCCAGCAAGGGAAATGGACGCTTTTGAATCTGATTATTGTTTTCTTGATGGTGTGTACACTATGCGTAGTGCGTCAGAGCAGCTAATAAAACTCAAACGCAAAGGTAATTTTCCTAATCGGGAAAAACGTATACATTTTGTGAATACCATAATATTTAGAGAAAACCAAATACAACAAATAAAAACTGGACATATCGTGTACTATCAGTTCGCCTTGGCATGATGCAGAAAATCAAGATTATTACTGCCCATATTTTTTAAGTGTAGTAACATTTTCGAATTGTTTCAGGAATCGTTCTAACACAATGTTTTCATTCGTATTTAAAATTCTAATACCAAATTATTATGTAATGTTTTGCTTCTTCCTTGCATATTTCTCGCTTGGAAGGTATAATGTTTCATTTATGCTGATAATTGGAATGGATCTATGTTTTCGCCTATTCGGTGATAGCGAATTTAGTCGCTGAAACGATTGAAATACTTTCTTAACTATAACCAATCTCATTGAATAAAAAGATGAAAACCATTTCAATTAAGTCATCAAAGATATGCTAACGGGAAAGTCTCGTATAAATTGTGAGAAATAACATAGAAAAATGTCTGGCTTAAAAATATATTGCATATTGACACTTAGTACAGCTGACTGGTAATTACCTCATTGCAAATATCCAGTTTGAAAGTTTATGGAATCAGAGTTACACGAAGGTATCCACAAAATAACCTTCGAGGATCTTGGTAGCAGACCCCTTCGTTGATATTTATTCAATTACAGTTCCGTACATAAACACAATGCATATCTATAACGAGAAACCGAGTTTCAACATGTAACCGCTTTCCTGCTAATTTACTTTCTAGATATTTATGATGACTAGTTCGCTCCTGGTATCTAGATTAACCATTGATTTTATGAATACCCACACCTTCCCTTCAAAAATATTTATCATAGAATTTAATATAGAACTTTAACGACAATGTTATGAATATTAACTAGTAGACCATCGACCGGCATCTAGTCCATAGTTGGTGGACAGTTAAGTAAAAATCGTTTATCAATTGTCAATTACGGATGGACACAGTTATATTTGTCCAAGAGAATCGCGAGCTATTTCCGTCTCCGCCTTTTTCAATTGTTTGCCTAAGCTTTTCAATCCAAAAAAAAAAGCTACCATATAGTTTCCACAATCGATTGAATCGCCTAAATTGAATACTCATCGTGGTTTTTCGAATTATTGCCTCTCTTCACGTCAGGCGTCCTTTCCTTTGTTACCAGCTGCAGTTTCTTTCACATCAAAGGATGGCATCTAAGAGCGATCAGACCTTTACTCCGATCACTTCACCATTCGGAGTGTCTTGCTCCTCCTTCCCTTCGCCGGCCATCCTCCCTGGGCCGTCATCCCCTTTCCACCTCTTCGACTTCCGCTGGCGGCCTTCTCTCGTCTCGGGCACATCCCGACATCTATGAAACCGCCGCTCGAACTTCTTTCTCCATTGTGCTCCTCTCCTGCACAGTTTTCATTTTCCCTTCCTCTCCCACTTCTCTCCTCCTCTCGACAATTTTCGTTAGGAGGAATGTTATTAAGTATTCGGGGTTGAACATAAATTTTATTAATGCACCTTTCCCATGCCCTCTTCCTTTATAGCTCTGAAAAGAAAATTGCCCAGATCCAAAATGCTTCTCTCCTGCTTTCTTTTTTTATTGTTATTTTAATAATTTAACTGGACGCGGCTGAGGAGCGGTGATTCAATGCCTTTGTTCCGATTTTTTTCTCAAAATGTTCCCCTTTAATCACTCTTATTCATACTATATTGGTAGTTAAACTTCTCACATTCTGCCCCGTTGATCTAACGTTTTTATCTCAAGTCAATCATTCTTATGTATTACCTACTAATTAGTAGAGGAGTTGAGAAGAATGTAAAACGCAGAAAATTGATTACTTGTACGTACCGACATGCATGTCCAGTAAGCTTTTTCATTAACAAAAATGTTTGCTATTGAGTGGAGATACGATAAAATCAATCCACCTAATCTGGATGTAATTAACCCAATTTTCACTATAAATGTTCAACAATTCCTGTATTCCCCGTTATTGCCAAGGCGTTTACTTTGCCTTTTTTAATTCCTTCAGCAGTATTATAATATGATTCCACTCCCAAAGGATGCCGGATTTTCAACTCATATGAAATACTAAAACCCGTTGTTAAAAGGAAACATAATAAGTTAAAAGTATTTGTTAATACTTTACGTAACGTGTACAATTTTTTTAATCCTAAATTTTAAAAAAACAAACCTAAGTTCCTAAATATCCATGAAAGCATTAGCAGGGACCTAAAGCATCATTAGCAGAGACCCAAAGCACCAGATAAAAACATGTGTATGTATATTCCAAACACCTATTTGGTGTATGCCCGTGAATCATATCCATGAGTCTACATTCTTTAAACCCTACATTTGTTCTTCCAAATAAATTAATCCAATTATTAAATGAAATCTTGGATTTTAATTTTTCTAAAATTGTAGTGTAATTATACTACTATAATTATGCACATATATTCTTAGTGTAGCCGGGTACTTATTAATTGGAATCCCTAAGTAAACATAATCTTATATTTTTTGCATTTTCTATTTGTCTAAATTTTTAATTGTGCTCAAATAACCAATTCGGCAGGTGAACAATCGCGCGGTTTGTTAGCAGAAAACTTGCCTGAAATCATTATCGTTTGTTTTACTTAAGAGTTCAAATATAAATGAAAGCCAATGTTTATAGAAATGTTACGCTCCTCATACACTTGTGGCATCAATAGCGCATTTTGACACGCAGAGTAACATTAAATTAGTGAAGGCCTTCCACTTTGATAATATATTAAACATTAACCAGCTGTCAATGGATTATTGTTAATCTGCTCTTTGTGAAATTTAAAGTAAAGGAATGTTTTCGGAAATTTTCCAATCATGACGATGTAGTGGAGTAGTAGTTAGATAATTACTGAATATGATGTTATTATTATTTTATACATTCTATATACTGAAATTATTTAATGTTTAATGCTGATTCAGGCGCAGTCAAGTGATAGTCACGTAGATATTTTAACAAAAAAGTCCAAAATCATGACAAGGTATGGTTAAACTTGGTTATTCAGACAAAATTTTCGTTCAACTACTAACGTTAGCCGCAAAAAGGTCTGGTAAACCTGTGTGCATAAATTTAACTTCTAATTAACTTAACAAATTCACCAAATATCACAGTTTATTGTATACAATTTCATGTTCTTTGGATGTGTGCCAAATTTCTCAATTTTCAAGTTATTGGAATGATGAAAATGCGTAGAAACAAACAATCCATTCCTGAAAGAGATGTCTACTTTTTAATCGGAATATCGATAAGGTTAATGTAAAGAGTTTTATCAAAGAATACCTAACTTAAAGTTAGGCGCTAAAAGTTCTCACAAACGTATCTTTGTAGTTTTTAACATTTGGAAAATTTCCAACGGAGAATCAAATTAATATAGCAGGTGATAAAAATTACTGTTATTGGAATCGCTCATATTTTTCTTCTAAATCTCCCCTGAAAACTCAAATTTTCCGTTGATATTCCGAGGACAACTTCGTCACATTCACCGACTCACCCTCTTCAACTAATCACTCTGATTCCGTAAAGTTTCTTTTCACTTAGTTCCTCAATAAATATTCCTGTAGTATTGCCTAAAATTCTACCGATGGTGCAAGTTAGTTAATCAAGACCATGGAAATGGAAACCTAAATTACATTCACCGTTATCGAAGTGTAAGAGCACAAAATGATAGCAGGCAGTGAAAAAAACTTATAAAGGAGATTTCCTTTCATTAATTTGTGAAACTTTTTCCATGATATTTAAAGGGTGTGAGATTCCACCTCCTCCAAATTTACTGCAGGAATTCTACAAGCGTGTGAATTCTAAGGTTTTGCATAGCCACAATTCGGGAAATGCCGTCCTAGCTCTCTTACTCTCCCTTCTCTCTCTCGGACCCTTTGTCCCTAATTCTCTCTCTCTCGTATCCATTATATTTTCGTCTGGTGGCGACACTAGATGAGATTCTCCGACTAAGTGATAGGGAGGGAGAGATAGAGAAAAGACGTATTTTGTCATTTCTCCATCATATTGGTAGTATATTAATGCAATTTGGGACACCTGAATTCCGGCCGAAGATGTAGTGAACGCTAAGGATTTATTTCATATCCCAATAAATTAGTGATAAATCTATAAAATTTATGCTCATAATCATCAGAAATGTATGCTATTCAATTTTAATAAGCACATCTGTGTATTTTTAGAAAAATTTTATTGTTTGTTTTCTCTCTACATTTATATTTATACACTTACTCGAAAGCCGTTGAAATGACATTTGCTGGGATTTTTAAGCCACCAGCCATTCTGCTTCTCCTCCATTACTTCTAAATAAAGACGACACCGCGAAATCCACCGATATAAACGTGGAAGGGGGTGGGAAAATGGGGGAGGGTTGATCGGACGTCATTAATGTAACATTTATGTCATAATTTGTTCTAGACATAATATAATGTCAGTAACTACTGCAATTAAGTAAATCCATTAAAAAGGGTGGCCTCGCGTGCAACTCAGTCGCTAATTACCATTTGGCATTCTAATTATGCAGGAAGGACAATTCACAAATGCATTAGCTCTACATCTACATAAATACCCCGCGATCCACCAAAAAGGTGGCAAGGGGTGCAAGCACCAGTTGAGACGGGTAAGGGATAAGGCAGGACATGTGAGAGAAAGGGAAAAGGGAAAAATATTCAGTAAAATTTCTCGAATAACGTGGAAATTTATATGAATGATAGAGGAAGACTTAATTCAAACAAATTTTAATTTCACCTAATAAATTAGTTCTTTGAAAAACGAAAAAAGGAAATAAAAATTAACCACAAGACAGACCTCCACCATACCAATACAGGACATGCATAACTGGAAAGTTAAAAGGGTAAATTCTACTGTTTTAACTTTAAATTCTAATGTAGAGAATGTGACACACCGCTGTTGGCAGCGGACAGCGTGAGGAATCCCCCTCACAGGGAGAGACGTGGGATGGAAGGGTAAGCCTGAAAACAACAAATAAGGGGAGGCAATATAGGTATTGTACCTTTATTATACCGAGCACTACATTCTCAAATAACAGTCCCGTACGGGAAAGGATTTGCTCACAAAATACAAGAGACATTCTCTTATGAAAATAATTCTAGTATCATCGGAAAATTAGAGATTAAAATATTAATTTTTTTAATTAAAGGTGGCCCGAAGCTATCCAAGTTCTAATTCTTCCCTTCTCGCAACAATGAAACTATGTTGAGCACGACGCATTACATGTAAATTTGTTAAAATAGTAAGATAAGCAGGTCACTCTCTCATAATTACATTCTAGTTGTTTTCGCACTATACTTTCGCAATATTCGAGACTCAAAGGAAAATGCCATCGAAATTTTTCTGTATTTGATATTAGAACTAGCGAAAATCAGACTGAATAGTTAACAGTTAAACTATTCTACCTTCAATTCTCCTTAAATTTATTAATTCCGTAATGCGTTATTGTTTGTCTTTTTCAACACGTCGCATGAAAAAAGCAAATTCACTAAATAACCGCTTGTAAATAATGATGCAGTTTCATGAAAGAGTCCCCGAGCGGCATGCAAGGTGTGGCCTGCTGTACTCGACATTGACATGACAGCGACATCGTGACAGAGCTGTGTGACAACGGCTATGGTGGCTATGGCTTTATGACTTGCTACGAGGTCTGTACCAAAGTTCTGCGACGGATACTGCTCGTCGATATGTTCAGCATGACAACATGCCTGTAACAAACCACAACAGATTTACCAACGAAGACACAGCGTTTTTCAGTGTAAATCATCATGACATACAAACGATTGCAGCAGTTACTTATTAATTCCTTATTTTAAATATGAGACTTCGAACAAAGGCAATGATGAATTAGAATCAAATGTATTTATGGAGTCACATAGTGAAGTTTTCAACAACCTGGTAGCTGACAATGGGCAGCAAAAGTTATCATAGCGTTTAGGAGAAAATTAAGATATTAACACAAATTACATTATTATATTTGGATTCATATCGCTCTTTTAGTCTATTTTAAGTTTGTTGTTCCAAATAAAATGATGACTGTAACTATTTTCACTTAATGGTTCACTCCATCATCTCAAATATTTTATAAATTAAATATTGCAAGTAGTAATTTAAGTTTGTGGGAAGGGGTAAAAGAACACCAACCTTTAACTGTTTAAAACACCCCCAAGAAGAAATTCTTGTCCATTCCGTTTGAACTCGAACTTACGAAAGGCCTCCAAAGCATCTTCAAAAAAGTAGACGCTAACATCAGTTTCAGAAACTCGAGCACCCTGCGTAATTTTCTGGGTAATTCCAAAGACAAAGCGCCCTCACTACCGCAATAAGGTGAAGTCATCACTGAACACATTTTCGAAATTTCCCATTCTATCACTCTTAAAAAATTACTGCTAATTAGGCACGCACAATATTTTAAGCTCGACGCCACAGATAGCTTACATAGAGACAAAATCATGAGCAACGAACTGGGAATCATAGACAATCCCTATTTAGTCTGGCTCCTAAGTTTAAAAGTACGCAGGCTACACAGTACATTAGAAAATACATCTCCCACACCTCTTCTCCCCTCCGCACTCCCAGTCACGCCTCCCCTCCCCCCCCCAAGAAATCGGTCCCCCGATACCTACCCCCACCTCCTCCTACTTAAAGTAATCACTTGACCACGGGCAGCACTTCACTACTGTTGTCTTCCCCGTTGTCAAAATTTCCCACTCCAGTTGATGGTCACCTGGTTGACCGAAATATCGGAATATAGAGTTTTTATGAAATATTCATAGCTGGTAATAGGATTGAAAACATACATATTTAACTGCTTAATTATGGGTAAATATGAATGGGACATAAAATGACTGTAAAAAGAGAGCAAGGTTTTACGTTGACAATTAGGTTAAGAATGGATTGGTCGCAACGGAAAATTGTGATTGTATTGAATGATGTCGAAGAATTCGTTTTACGAGATATTCGTTTATGTTCATACAAAATTAATTCGGTGAAATTATAAGCACAATTTAAAGACAGAATACTTGATCAATAGCTTTTAACAAAAGCAATTATTTTAATTGTTATTTTTGATAAACGCCCCACTTCACAAGTGCTGTTAGCTGCTCAGTGTTGACGAGCATTTATATATTATTTTCTTAATGATTATTATTATTATTATTATTAATACGTCACATCGGAGACGCATCAACTGTTGACAAAATTGTGGAAAAACGGCGGGAACACTTTTTTTACTGAAGGCGTTCCAACCTGAATTGTCACAGGAGACATGTCTTCTTGTTTTATGCCTCATTTGACATGGTGTTAAAATCTTTCTCATATGACCCCTGTGGAGTCACAAGTTTTACGATTCATTTCGGCAGCTGCAAGCGACCGCGTATCCCTGGGTTGGGGTTTTAGCTACGAAACTTTTTAAGTTAAATAGTAAACCCGGATTCTTTTTTAATACAATCTAGGCCTAAGAATTTATGTCTTTCAAGTTTCTCTAATCCCCATTGATATCCAAACTTCAGTTTCAGCATGCAAAGTACAGTATAACCTTCAATTGAATTAATTACGCTGTATTACTTGTAATATAATATTGCCATGAACGTTTTAATGTGATCAGGACATTTGATTCTCCCCTTTACTATGTTTTTAGCCCTTGCCTTACTATTGTCCTGGACCAAGGGATTTATACGCCCGTGCACCTCCGACATCAAAAGACGTGATAAGATTTTCCGGGTTTGACTGAGTTTTACGTTTTACGTCTGACGATTATACTCTTGGAATATTTTAACCACCCTCTTCCCCTCTGCACTCTGGCTTCATTCTATGTCTTCTACTTCGTTCCATTTGCGTTCCCTCTGACTCAATTCACGCGTTTCATTTCCTCATTCCTATGTCTCAACCTCCCAACCCTCGATGTGCGTTAATTCTCCCTCGTACTGTTTTCCCTTTCAGCTTCCAACCGACCGCGCCAGTCCTTGCACCCCCTGACTCTTCCTCTGCTCCACCTGCCCCTTCCTCTTCTTGTTTCCCTCCCAAATACAGGCCATTACTCCGGCATTTTAGTCATCATTTGCACACATGTATGTATATTTGTGTGTATATACGTGTATATATATATGTATGCATACACACGTGTATATGTGTGTGTGTGGGTGTGTGTATGTATTGGGTGTATGTGTCTGTATTTACACATGTATATGTATGTGTAAAAAAACCTTCATTTCCGACCTCAATGCTTTGTCCTGTCTCCTTCACGTCTAGTTTCCTTCCAATTCACCTCCCTAGATGTCAACATATCATTAATAGACCAAACATTTCACACTTCTGTACATATCAAACCCGCCAACAAACATGGATACTTACATTACAACAGTTGCTACCCATATCACACCAAACGCTCCATTCCTTATTCCCTGTCCATAAGAGGACACATAATTTCCAATGACCCCGACTCCCTTGATAATTTCCTCTCAAATCTACACTATTCCCTCCTCGGTTATCCTGAATCCCTTCTTAACAAGAGGATCCGTAGACATGCTTACACTCCCGAACCTTCCGCCACCGCGGAAATCTACCCTCTTTCAATTTGCACCACATACTTTCTTGGCCTAGAATCTCTGCGATTAATCCTAAAAGACCTTTACCCTATCCGCGAAAACCATAATTCCACTGCCAACCTTTTCCCAAATGTCCCTCTCTTACTTTCAAACGACCCGCCAATTTATCAGATCTTCACAAATCAACCAATCCCCGCCCCGTCACAAAACCACTCCCAGACCCTGCAATAAACCTAGATGCAAAATATGTCCTATTTTCAAAGCCAGAATCCTATCCATCTCCCACCCGCTCTTTAACTCTCTCCCACCGATTCCCTGCTTCTCATGTACCTCCAGCAATATAGTTTACCGTCTGAAGTGACAACTTTGCCCTGACTTATATGTTGGACATAGCCATCGAGCCTCATATATACTCGTATATATATGTGTGTGTGTGTGTGTGTGTATTATTATCGAGTAATCTACCGGTCAAGGTAGGTTTTGGATGTACACAGCTGCCAAATAAATATTTCGTGACTCCTAACAAAAAAATCAGCAACCTAATCTACATCAAGTCCCTCTTCATCTCTGTGTATTTCCTTCTTCCCTTCATCCCGTCCAAAATCCCTATTCTGTTTCTGCCCTTACCTCGTTTGTCCAACATTCTCCCCTCGAGTACAGTCTTTAACATCTCACTGCCAATCAATACGACCATCATCTATATCTCCCGCCTCTTTACGATTTCTCCCAACAATCTCCTCTCTTCGCCCACCACACCTAATACTTCCTCATTTGGCTTACTTTCGGTCCATTTCACCTTCTCCATCCTTCTCCACAACCATATTTCAAAAGCCTCCAATCTACGTCTATCCTCCTGCTTCAGTGACCACGTTTCCGTGCTATACATAACTACGCTCCATATCAGAGTTTTAACGAGTCTTTTCTAAACATCTTTATCCAACGTCCCTGTTCTCAACTCCCACCTCTCTGCACAGCGCAATTCTTCTCCTTACGTCCCTACTACTTTGACCATGTTGGTCGAAAACACTTTCGAGATACGTAAATTGTTCTGCCTGCTCTAGTTTTTCCCCGCCTATTTTAATATAAACCTTAGTCTTTCTCTTTCTGGAAAATCGCATAACCGTTGTTTTATTAATATTGATTCTCATCCCGTATCTATCGCACTGAATTCCCAATTCCCTCAGCAAATCTTTCAGCCCCTTGGTTGACTGACAAACTAAAGCTTGGTCATCAGGCAAACTAATTGATTTTACGAATTCTCCTCTGACTTTCATTCCTCCTTCCAGTTCTTCCCTTGCCTCTTTAAACAAATCCTCAACATTTACTTTGAACAGCACCGGTGATAATGGGCAACCTTGCCTTACACCTCTTCCTAACACTGCCCATCCGGAATCTCCGTTCCCCACACGCATCTGAGCAGTCTGAGACATGTACAGGTTGCGGCTTAGCCTCCTGTCCCTCCAGTCTATCCTTATTTTCTGCAATATTCTCATTAGTTTTTCCCGATTCACTCTATAAAACGCTTTTACGAAATCTACGAAACGGGCATAAACGTCCTGATTGTATAGTATTCTATTATCCTCTCGATTAGTGATCTCATTACTGCAATGGCATCACTCGTACCTCTCCCCTTCCTAAACCCAAACTGTTCATCCCCTAAGTAATCATTTTCCCTATTCTCTATCCTTTTTTTGATGATCCTGAAAACAACTTTAGCTGCGAGGGAAATCAAACTTATTGTTCTGTAGTCCTCACAGGATGTAGCCTTTACCTTTTTCGGAATAAGAACTAACACTGATCTCACAAAGCCTTCCGGCCAAATTCCTTCCTTATAGATACTACGAATCAGTCCGTATAAAGTCTTCTTCCTACATTTTCCTAAATATTTCAGCTGAAATGTTTTCCAACCCCACGGCCTTATTTTGTTTCATCTCCCTTCATCCCTTTTCTATCTCAACGTCGTATATGTATGAACCTAAGCTATCTTCCTCTGCGGCATGTTCCTTTTCTATGTCTAAACTTGTTGGCCTAAATATGTATATACATATATATAATATATATATATATATATATATATATATATACACACACATGAATGTTTGTATGTATGGTACATGCATACATGCTCAAAACATTCGCTTTCTCTCTAACTCAATGGCGTCCCAGCTCTCCATCCCCTAACAATACCCTTTATTCGCTCTGCTAAGCTACGAAATTGCCTCCGACGTCAGTTTCCCTGCTCATTCGTTTTAATCACCATTCTCCCCCTTGCACTACCACATTCTTATCCCCCCACTCCACCGTGTTTCGCTCAACACCGCACCTTTTCCCTCTCTTATCTCCCGCCTCTCTGTTTCCCCTCCCACTCAGCCGCTCTTCCCTCCCTCCGCACGCTCCTTCGCATGCGGGTAGTCGAGCATAAATTTTGGTGGGCTGAGTTTCCTCTCAATACTGTGCACTCAGTGCTCTGTTTTTTTTATCGAGACTGGTTTCGTTTATGACTCGACTAGCAGTACTGCTTTCTCTCATCCATGGAGCGTTTATTCTGAGGGATGCTAAAATCGTCACTCGCCAATTTCCTGCTTCGTCTCCGGAACAACTTGCGGAAAAAGAAAATTATGTGTACACTTCATGATAAATAATTAGTTAACTAGAAGTAAAATGGACAAAAGTTCAAAGGAAAACCATAGGGAAAATATTTGGTGCAAATTATGGCAGAGGTGAGAATGTGGGGAAACTAATGGCGAGAATAGGATCTACCTTGCAGAAGGAAAAGATAGTTTCGACTATAAATGGAATAAGCATGGGTGCAGGATAGGGGTAATATATAAAGAACTAGAGTTACCGGTTTTCGGATAGAATAAATAAACGAACAGGCAAATCCCAATGTGCTATTGGCCCTCTGGCACATTTCAGAGACGAGAGCATAAGTCTGTCAGCATATTCACAGACCTTTATGAATTTTCCTTTTATTGCTGCTTTTTGACAGTTTAAATATTTCGCAATCAATCCAGAATATTCAACTCGGAGGCCTTATTTATCTGAGTTCCTCTTTATCCAATTTGGAGCATCTCAAACTTTTGAAAGTTAAGTTTTTGATGCAAATTTTCAAATTTAAGCATAGAAGTACAAACTATATCCTTTCATTCCTTTGAGTAATGTTAATTATTTTGTCATTAATGTTGTATCAAAGTAATGTATGTACTTTTTACACAACATTGAAACACATAGTGGGTCAGAGTTATTTAATCTTTTTATGAATCTGAAGACATTACAATTAGTACAGCTTTTCAAAGCCTGGAATTCACTGGATAATCAATTATGGAAATTACAAATACTAAAAATAGGAAATATTGAATTAGTATTTTGGTCTAATTACTGATGCTTATCATCTTTTCTTTGTCGTCTGCCTACTACTATGTTGAAAAATCCCATTTCATGATCCTCGACATAGTACGTATACTATATATTCGGATTATTTTATATGCCGGACTCCAATCTTGACCTTAGGCAGATATTTTTTTACCGACAACCTCGTCACTATGTAAAATAATCAGTATTTTTTGCAACTTTTCCTCCTTTGTTTTTTATTTATATCATGTTGCCAACTTCCCCGAGTTAAGGTAGACCGAACTTCGATAACGCGTGTTATGGAATAAAGTATTGTTGTCTCATTTCTACCTAGGACAATCAGTACTTGTGCCAATGACTACTGTACTATCTGTTAGATTATATCAATCGATTCTGTATATTTTCATTGTATTTAGAATTGAAGATATTATCTCATTAACCTGATTCTATTATTTTCTTTTGGTAAATGTTCAATGGATTTATAATTCCATAATTAGAGTGTACTTCCTTCAAACTCAGTGTGTAATACCGTTTAAATTTTATAAATTACAAAAACTATGCATATTAATTTTGTTATATTTTCCCTTTCTTCAGATATTCTGGTAGGAAAACCATGTTGTGACATTTGAGTGAGGATAAATGTTGATCTAACGGGAGTGCAAGTGCATTGCTTTTGGTAGTTACTTTTTTCATCGTGAATCATTTTGTTCATTTTAGCATAATGCTATATCAAAATTCAAACTTAAGATTTTTAATGGGGTACAATTCCTTCGCATATTTCTGAAAATATTTTGATTATTTTTTGTGCTTAAATTTTCATTTTTATTCACAATTTATGTAAACATGAAAAGTCTCCTATATAGGAATGTTGAATGCTTTATGTGATTTCAATTGATTGTATTTAGGAACTTGCCTCAAATAATAATCGGCTATTTGTGGATAAAGATTTTTATGAGCATGCGCATAAGACATGGGTCACTTTACAGTTTCATTATACCTTCGATGCACTTAATAGGAAGTTGGTTATGCACTAAGCGATCCTGGGCTCAAAAAAACAGCAATCTATTCTTCCTAACTCTATTGACTGCTTTATTTTAAATTCTCGCATTTCCTCTGATAGGTAATTCTATCTCCAAATGACTAATGAGAACACGCGCTGTCTACCTTTGAAATATACGAGGAATAGAAATTCAAATTTCTTTTATTGCTGTCATTTTCAGAATTAACTATTTTTATAATTTTTGCTGTAAATTTGAGACCCATATATTATCTACGACGTTTGTTCTCAATACCTGCCAAATTATCTCATCGCTATCAATTTGGGCACTTTTATTTTTCATAATTTTTCTCTAGCGATAATTTATAAGACGCTAGTATGAGTGAGTGAATGAATCATATCTTAAAATGATATTGAAAGTAAGAATAAGCATGTGGCATAAAGGTCTAAGGTAAATTTCATGAAGGCTAAAGAAAGGTTCCCGTTAAAGTAAAGAATTTCATCTGACTAAAACTCTCCAAATAATGATTTCCTAGAAAGAAAACATGACCAGTTCAATATTTAATTTTATTTCATATCTTTATTTTCATTTTTTTCGTACTTATTAATAGCACTCAGGGTCTGCAAATTTTAAACGGAACAAACTAACTCCAAAACGAAAAAATGCTTTAAAATATCTGCAAAATGATGTTCATTCTTGCGGAGAATTTTGATTTCATTTGCTTAAAATTTTCAAGTCAGAATACAGGTGCTAAGCACTTGGGGTCACTGTATAAAAAGGCTTGAAATTATAAAACTTAATTACTTCACAAAAGGGTGAATAATCGGAGAGTAATTTTCCCGAAGACCTGAAGAATAGGAAGAACTATCTTTGTAAGAGTATAATGGTAGTCGAGTTGGGGTCAGAATATATATTTTTTACGTACATAAAATACGTATTTGCAGTACCAGCTTGCTGAAGGGAGTCTGCGATCACATAAAACAAGGGAAAGATTGGACAAGGCCCGCAATTGAAACCACTAGAAAGAATCTGGCTCGTATGTTACAGAGTACCTCAGAGTGAGTGCTCTTTGCGCGGCTTCCCTGTACGAAGACAATTTAGTCATTGAAGGAAGCATTTTTCCATGCCGTAAATCGCCATTACCCCTTCAATTAAATCTCTGAACTGCTGGCTTTGAGTGGGAGGAAAATATAAGTGAGAGAACTTCTCATCCTACGACGCCCGCGATCGGAAAGCGATTAGTGATTCAAATCCATATCCAGAAGTCGGCTAAATGGTTTGGATTGAACATTTTAATGATCTAGTTCAGCGAGTTTGGCGAGTACTCTCCAACGAACCAATGGCATGTGTGCTCTAATGGAGCGAGCAATTACGTTTCCGTAGCTTGAAATTGCCTGGAGAAAAAAAGTACCCATTTCCTTTTTCAGCTTGATTCTGCATTATCCGCTTAAGATATTTTCGCCCATTTGCAGTAATGTGACAGTCATAAGCACTTGGGAAGGCTGTAATGGCAACGTAAAGGTGTAGTTATCGCTTTTGTTTCTAGGGCTTAGCATTTTTAACTCATTTAAGTTTCATGCTTGTTATTTTCATTTCCATTATATTTTTCTAATACGTTTGTCGTGTCCTTTAAAAAAAATAACCGGCAGCTTTCAGCTAGCTTTTCCTCAACGCCGAAGCTATTAGATTTGAATTGCGCATGAATTAAAGAAATGTAGTTTTTATAAAATAAATGCAGTTTAGTCCATTTTCTTTGTGAAGAACTTCCAGTTCCTCAAGAATAATAATTTCTTCAACTCAGCCTTATAGGAGAAGGTAAAATGAACTTGTTTTTCAGTTAGGCGGATTGTATATAATTTAATTTCCCTACAATGCAACAATTTCAGAGTGTAAAAATCATTCGCTTTGACCGGGATTCGAACCTGGATCCCTCGATGTCCGGCCGAGTGCTTTAGCTAGTTAAGCTACCGAGGCGTCCTCTTAAACGATGAGTAAATTTTAAATTCAGAGTTTATGAGAGGGATTCGGGTTCGAATCCCGGTCAAGGCGAATGATTTTTACACTCTGAAATTGTTGCATTGTAATGCTACACGTAGCGGATAACTCCGTTAAAAGTTAATGTTGTGGCATCTCCCGCAGTTTCTTGAAACTAATTTTCCTAGTTCTATGGACCAGGATTTACGAATTTTAGGCGGGTAGAGATCCAATATGCCTGAATGAGTTGATGGTTCGTGTATAGTATTTCTTTCCTAGGAGAGGATTTTCTCGGTACAGTTCGCAGTATACCCTTGTTTAAATCATTAACACATGTAGTTAATATAGGCCTTCATTGGAATAAATCACTCCTTGTATGTTAATCAGATATTTATTAAAGTATTTTGTCATCGTTTCGGGGTTTTATCTACGAATAAGGAAAATTTGCAAGGTTTTTGCGCTGGGTTTTCCATGAAAAAGTCGAGTGAGTTCCTCAAATGACAAAAGGCACAAGTATGGTGAATATTAAATCTTTCCTTTGACTCCCCAGAATTTAAACTGCTCCCAACGTACGCAATTTAAAATATTTGGCACCTGAAGGCTAGTGGCTGTTACTACGGTCACATTTCTCTCGGACGATTCCCACCGGGATTTTAAGCGGTCCCTTTGGCATCAAGAAGGAGATCACGTTCACGGACCGAACACAGGCACTCCTAAGGACGTGAAGTAATTCTTTCCGGAATACAAATGGCCCTAGGGAATAGGACTGATGAATTGGTGAAGGGGTAAGTGGAGAGTAGTAACGGGGGGAGGGGAGGTAAGGGATGGCGCGTGCTATGGGGAGTAACTAAAACGAGACGAGAAGGGAAATGAGTACAGCGTAGCAATGGAACCAAAAAGCTCCGCATTGGTGACAGAGCCGGGGAAAGGGTAAGTGCGAGAGAAAGGGGAAGACGGGACGGGCGAGAGGAATTAAGAAGTGGGTCGCGGCGTAGGCGCCGGGTATAATGAAGTTAAGCGGGTGGTTGCGAAGAGGGAGGGGAACCAGAGTGAATTGGTCGTGGAACGAAAGTTTGAGGGTGTGCAAATGCAAATATCGGCGAGATGATGGGGAAGGGAATGGGGGAAAGGTTAGAAGGGGCTGGAGATGGCGAAAGGTGGGGTACAGGTGAGGGAAATAGAGGGAATCGAAGGGTATTGATGTGGTGGTAGTCGCGGAGAATGGAGACGGGGAAAATTGCTAATGGCAGGAGGAGAGACGGGATGAATCAAGGTAGATGGACGGTATTTGGATGGAGAGAGAGGGAAGAGGAGGGAGTCACCCAGAATCGGGAGGAAGGTGGCGTAAAGGAAGTCGGGTGTGAAAGGTTGACGGAAGACATGTCATTGGATGGCACGTTGGGAGAGAAGGGGCGAGGAGGCTTCAGGATTCCACCACACCACCGCTTCAAAAAAAAGTTCTTAAGCACCTATTCAAGGGGAAGAAATTATAATTAATTCAGTCTGAAGTGCTTGTTCCGTGGCGTACACGTCGTAAGTATTGCGGGCAGCTTCTGGCGTGGCTAATAAATTCATCGTCGTTATGTATCGTGTTAATGGCCATGTTTTTAAACTGCTAGCATCCTGCGTCTGTATTTTATACCGTTAAATTGACATCTCTGCAGCTTATTTTTCTCCCATACCTTAGCTATTTTCTTGCAGTATTTCTTCCGTAGATGTCACACTTTTAGCTATTTTAGAAGCTATTATTATTATTAGGTAATCTACCGATTAAGGTAGGTTTTTGGATGGACACAACTATCAAATAAACATTTTGTAACTCCAAACAAAACCCAATCCAGCAACCTAATCTACATCAGGTCCCTCTTCTCTGTGTACTTCTTTCCTCCCTTCATCCCGTCCAACATCCCTATCCTGTTCCTGTCCTTTCCTCGCTTGCCCAACATTCTCCCCTCTATTACCTTCTTCAACATTCCACTACCGCTCAATACGCCTTTCATCCATTTTTCCTGCCTCCGAAGGATTTCTCTCAACAAACCCCTCTCCTCACCCACCATCCCTAGTACTTCCTCATTTTTAGAAGCTATAATTCATTTATTAATAATTTTAAAAATGTATTCATCTATTTGTCTCTTGAAAGAACTGTAAGAGACAATCCGATAGAATGGGTACTTGAAAGGCTCATTTGACGCTGGACAATTGAATGCTCTTAAGGTATTCAAAAGCACTTTGAAGGGAGAATTTCTGTTATTAAGGTGATAAACAGCGATGATACAGTGCAACACTGTTGAATTTCTCGACACATGAAATCCCTAGAGAATCACAGATTTAAATTATGAACAATTCACATAGTTTCGATCAGTCAGAACTCTTGATCTTCAAATTAAGTTTCCTGGGCTGAATGACACCAGGACTTCGATTTTCGCAGGATATTCAGAGATGAAACTTAACTGATTCTGCTCGTTCTTATCATTTCGTTTCACTGTACTCTAATTTTTTAAAATACTGAATTTCCCACTGAGGAAAAATATGATTTGCGATAGAATTCCTTAATTAATTCATGAAGGATACTGAAAGTTCATGTGTCACTATCGATCATGTGTTCAAAGGTCATTAAGCCAACTTGGCTATTTTAGTCAAAAGATTACTGTGAGCATGGTCAACTAATAAACCACGATTACTCTATCATATAGGTAGCCACGTAAATCTAGTAATCGTATATGCTAGACAAAATGAATTAATCAATTCCTTAGTCTGTTCGAAGAGTGTTTTTGAGCAGGTTGATCATATCGCTGAATAAGGTTTTTCAATAGCTTGCATTAGTTTTTTAAAATGATTTTTGTTACTTAATTTTAAAATTTTGGCCTACCGGCCTCGGTGGCGGTGGGATAGCGTCCTCGCCTGTCAACTCGAGGGTCATCCGGAAAGTAATACCCG
The DNA here is from genome assembly GCA_037158775.1 of Hetaerina titia. Classification (NCBI taxonomy): domain Eukaryota; kingdom Metazoa; phylum Arthropoda; class Insecta; order Odonata; family Calopterygidae; genus Hetaerina; species Hetaerina titia. The sequence continues at coordinate 61,137,217 of CM073772.1, read as the reverse complement.
TTCGTGCCGCATGAAGTGCTGACGACGCGAGTAGCCGCTGGACGAGGTCAGATAGCTTCAGTGGCTTGTCTGCCTTCTCTGAGCCAAGTTGCGTGACGCTAGCATTGCCTGTGTTGTTTCTGTGATTGTTTACAATGTTTAAAAAAATTGAGAACGCCGCCAGTTGTGAAGTGAGGGCAGTGATTAAATTCCTCAATGCAAGAAACGTTCGCCCATGTGATATTCATCGCCAATTAAAGGAGGTGTATGGAGACAATGTAATGGACGAGTCGTCTGTTCGGCGGTGGTGTCGCAACTTCAACATGGGGAGGGGGAACACACACGACGATGAGCGTTCGGGGAGACCGTCTGTCATTACAGACCAACTGGTGAGCTCAGTTGACGAATTCGTGAGGAACGATCGGCGCGTCACAATTGATGACATCTGTGAGCATTTTCCCAATGTTTCTCGAACAATTGTTCATGAAATTGTTAAACACCATCTGCATTATGCATTATGAGCTGGCGGCGAAGGACTATGCAGCAGGAATACAGAAAATTGTCACACGTTATGACAAATGCCTTAATTTGCTTGGAGATTATGTTGAGAAGTAGTTTAAAGTATCCTCTTTCAAATAAAATTTTTTATGTTTGTTAATATTTACTTTTGTGTCTTTATTTCACGAACGGGTACTACTTTCCGGATGACCCTCGTAGGTTGGGATCGATTCCCCTCTTGGTTGGTTTTCCTCCACCTAGGGATTCGGTGTTTTTTAATTGTATATGTAAGTTTTAGGTGGAAGAAGGGTCTAAAAAGTCTCAATCTCACCCCAATGAAGTCATAAAATAAAATTATTTCAGCACCATAACTAAGAAGCCAGCAATATTTTGGTTCACAAGATACTTGCTTTATCCTGAAAGTATCAAAGGTGGTCCTCTTACCTGTAGTCCTCTCGCAACCACGTATTTACTCTCGCTATTAATAAAAGTTTAATAAAAAAATTCTTATGCATGTTTCATCGTTCATATATTTAAAGTAGAAATTTGAAATGATTTACTTCAATAGATTGTAATAAAAAAGAAGAAAAATCTGTTGACTAAATACTGAACACTCGTGGATTTTGTAGCATTGGCATTATACAGGGTTCGTCCGGAAAATAAGTGTACTGAGCTCAGGAAAAAAAATTATTACACTTTTACATATCTTAAGCTAATATTCCTCAAAATAGGACCCTTGTGAGTCGATACACTTGTTCCAGCAGCTTTCCCATTCCTGGAACGCTCCCGCGAAGGCATCATCGGGAACCTCACGAAGACACGTCGTCACGGCCTCTTTGACGGCGTCCAAAGTCCCGTATCGCGTTCCTTTCAAACTCCTCTTTATCTTCGGGAACAGTAACATTCTCTAAAAAATGTGAATCATTTTTTCAGTGATCCGCAAGTTGTGTCGCGATTTCCAAACGATTGAGTCTTTGATCATCACTGAGCACTTTCGGCACCAACTTTGCACAAATTTTTCGCATTTGTAATTGGTCCCTAATAATCTCGTGTACTATTGTTTTTGGCACATAACACTGCTCTGCTATCATTCGAACACTGAGACGACGATCACAGTTCAGTACATCGCGAACGTTTCGCACATTTTCGTCGGTGAGTGTCGTTGATGGGCGTCCAGGCCGTGGTTCGTCGTCGACCTCTTCTCTGCCCTCCACGAACATCTTGTGCCACCGAAAGATCATGTTTCTGGACATGGCTGACTCCCCGTAAGCCTGGTTAATCATACCGACAGTTTCGGTAGACGATTTTCCAAGCTTTACCGCAAATTTGATGGAATAACGCTGCTCCAAAAACTTCGGCATCGTGTTCCGTGACGTGGGTCGAGCGTGGAGGTTCGCGTTAACAGAGCTCCTCACTACACCACAACTCAGAGCCGACTGCCTTTTTCAGCGTCGCTTGCCAACATACCCTCCTCCAATCGCAGCCCGTCAGAGCGGTGCTGGGCGCGCCTGGAGCGGCGGGAAAAAATCAGTACACTTATCTTCCGGACGAACCCTGTAGTATTGACCCTCTTCAAAAGTCACCCTTAAGTGACAGAAAAATTCAAATATTCACAATGGTTATTAGAATACTTCTGTCACCTTAATTAGAAGTTTGTAGAGCTATTAGCTTATGAAACCTTCTAAAAATGTAGGTTAATTACTTTTAGTTATTTGGCAGTAATTTAATTTGCCAAGTCATTCAAAAACAAAGATGTAATTACCCTAATACATAGGTGATTCTGTCATTACAACGATTATACCAGTTGAATGACTTCCTAAATGTATTTATAGATATCAATAAATCTTCTCATTAGCACTTATGTGGTTATTGGAAAATAAAGGCTCAATATAATAATTGCTTCCATTCCAAAGAACGGAAGTTTTTGAGATGCGTCGCGTCAAAGCAAGTTATATGTAAATAATATGTTTTCGAAATGTGTCTCATTGGACTAGTATTATTAATTCCCATACTTATCTTCTTCCTTACAGGATGAGGTTATCACGAGGTCACTTCAAGTCTTCGACTCGGCGCTATGATCCAAGGCCAATGAGGCCCCCAGGAGTGAGGCCCACCCCGCCCCTCGTAGGACGCCTATGGCATCGGGGGCGGAGCTGGAGTGGAGGTTGCGGGAAGGGGGTGGAAGTCGAAGGGTCGTCCTCTCCGTTTCACCCCAGTCCCCCCTGGTCGCGGGGGCCGTCGGGGGCGGAGGGGCCGCCGGTGCATTCGCGGCCCGCCTCGAGGAGCTTCTCCGCTCGGAGTGGGCCTCGTCGTTGTGTCTCCTGGGGGCCGGATGAGGCGAGCAGGGCGACGGGGGCGGCGCAGTGGACCCCAGGAGCGGTGGCGGGAGGCCCGAGGGGGTTGTGTCCCCCAAAGGCGGAGTTGGGGGTGCTGGGACCCCGCGGTTCACCCAGGGTCGAGGTCGGAGAAGGATAACAGTCTTCCCATTTGGCATCGAAGGAGGGTCCGGAGGCACCGCAGCCGGGTCCCTCCAGCGCGCGGTGCAGAGAAAACCCCAAACGAAGGCGGACACGCAGTCGGAGACGCTCCTCTAGGCGACGAGAGTGTGACAAATGGTGAGGTTAGTCGGCTGAGGTCCACTTCTTAAGTGGGAGTTTGAAATATTCAACAAAAACGCGCGCAGCAGTTAAAATGAATCATAGTGACGCTTTGGCAGCTCGTTGGCATAGTTGTAGAAAGGAATAGAGTACAGAAAGTGGACGAAGAATACCCAAATTGCTGTTGGTGGTGGATTTTGTTCGCATTTGATTTTAAAAAAACATCGCCTACGTTAGCGAGGAATGTGAGTTCGCTATTGTTAAAAAAAAACAAATTAGTTTTGTTAGTGATTATCTTTACGTCGTCATTCCAACAGTCTTTGCGCCAAGATTTGTTTTTTTTTGTTGGTTGCAGCGGCGTGCAACGACAAAGGAATAAAAGAAAACAGTCACATTGTTGACGCTGCATGGTGGGGTTCTTTTCTTGTGCCGATAAATTTTAAGCGGAAGTGACACTCTACGTCCTAAGGCTGTCATTCTGAAGAAAGATAATGTGTGTGTGTGAGTGTGTGTCTCGACGTAAGCAATACGTTTAAAATTAGAACAAGGCCAATGCCAAACTAGAATTTAAACGAGTGCGTGAATGTTTGTCTGGTGCAATGAGTTTGGATATCATTTAGGGAAACAAGTGAAAGTGATAGATGATTTGAAATATAGTGTATGATTGATGGAAAACTATTTCGGGAGCAGAGGAAATAATTGCGTTTAAGGAACACGAAAGCAATCGACTGAGTGAATAATTTAGTAGTGTGTGATTATGGATGCGTGTGAAAGAATGAGTAAGTTTAAATGTTTTCACGAATACTCTTTTCAAAGGCTCCTTTGAAGGCAGTTTTCTGTATGCAGATTGCTGCCACCGCGAAAATGCTCGAAAAGGGTAAAGCCTGACTTTTGGAATCAGAAATTGGAAGATGAAAATTTTTCCATGAGCTTTTTATTTTCTTTTCTCGTCAAATTGTCGAAAAATGGAAGTACTCACTGGAACTATTGTATGTTAAGCATGGATGAGTGAATAAGTGCTATACATTGTGCCAGTATCCAGAACGCTGCGTTTATTAGCGCTAATAACGAACAGAATTGCAGCATTGTCGATTAAGCAGCGGCTCTCTACGTACCTATTTAGCGCACTGCCATAATAAACTTCAAAAAAAAATTATACACCCGCTGACACTCAACGGACGAACGAATAATGTCTTTCAAATACATCTACGGCCGCAGGAGTAATCGACACGACATTTTCATGCATTGATTCAGTTCCTACGCTCATCAACGCTAAAGAAAACGTTTAAGCAGGATGAGATTTAAAGAGTTCTGGTCAAGGTATAATTTGTTTCAGCAATTCGTAATTTCTGAAATCGTATGATAAGAACCGGGCTTTTCGACTGGCGGATTTTGCAGCACAGTGTTACGGCACTGTCAACAACTCATTTTGCTGACCTACCTTTCAAATTTGTTCCCTGGAACCGAAAACTACTACTAGCATTTTTGAACGTTGTTTTGAAAATTGCTCCGCAATTTAATGTGATAACTTTTGTTCATTTTTAACATTTGAAATAGGTCTTTCCTCGATTCATGAGTGAATTATTGGACGTGAGAGACTTTTATCAACACTCTATGCTGTGAGTCTTTTAGTGCTAAAACGTTAATAAGGCTTACCAATGATCTCGATGTACTTAAATCGGTAATTGACTTTATTATAAGTCCAGCTGTCAGCTTGGCCAAGTAACTATAAAAGAATGCATTAACAAAAAAAATATTATTTTTTTTAACAACAATGAAGACTCGGTGACTGTAAAAGAGTCGCTGAGATGACCCGCGAAAATTCTTCCATTAGTGAGTAAAGTAAAACATAAATTAGTACGAGGTGGATTTAAAATTTTAAATGAATTAAACAAGTATGCAGTCAATGGTAATCTCTCTCACCGTAGGATATAGTTTTGGACAAGCTTAATATGCCTTTACTTTAATAATGCCTTAAGTGGATAATTTTTCTTCAGAATCACTCACATCATTCTCCCGGCAATTTGTATTATAGCATCTTAGAGAAATGAGTTCACTGAAAGTATTTTGAAGATGCATAGATTTCCAGTTCATGTATCAAACAAAAATGTATCTTATTCGCCCTAAATAAGTAGATAGATAAATCTAAAAAAAATACAGTAAATGATTTTTTTTAGTTTGTACGAGTGACTTTGAATAGCATTCAGTTTAAAAGAATTTCTTTTTTTTTTGCTCTGACAACTGCTATTATTGCAAGTTGCAAAAAGATACATCTGTTGCTTAATTTTAGGTCACTCGTAATTTAACTCCAAATATATTTTTATCGCCATTATCAAAGGCGTCTTCTGGCTGAATACTATAAATTTTGTGGAGACATTGTTTCCTTTCATGCATTTTTCCAAGCCTAACATTTGAGTCCTCAAGTGAAATAAAACTTAAAATAAGTTGCTATAACTCAGAAAATCATTTATTCAGGGAATTATCCAACACATTTGCACTCAGCTTAATAATTAAGAATATAGTTATTGCTACAATTTTAAATACTGTTTGCTTGATAAATCAGATTTCAGAATTTCAAGTCAAGAAAAGGCCTATGTTATTGTTCAAGCTGGAAGATAACTGTCATTTATATTATTTTTCAATTTTAATTAAATTCGAATATTATTAGGAGAGAATTACATCTCAAAAATGGGGTGAATTGGTTCTAGTAATTTGATGCAGCCTTAATAACGATTGCATAAAGTAATGAAAGTAGCTCCGTCATAGTTCAGCACCGTTAAGTAAAGTTAATTACGCCATGAATAAATTTTTTTCATCGTTGCTGGAAGGCATCATTCAGGAAAAATAATGACTCTCATTAAAAAGATTTCAGTAAAAATTTTTAAAAATAGGCATAGACTAGGAATGGTTAAGAAATGGTTGGATGACAATGGACCCTAAATTTAAAATATTATATGAAAAGTCTAACAATTAGTGCGTACTTAAATAGTATGTTGCATAATTCTTTCAAGTTTTCCCCCATCAAATCAGTATTTTATAGGAGTATTTCACACAATTAATCTAATTAAATCGTTTATCGAGAGATAGGCTAATTTGTTAAGGTTTTCCTTGTCTGTGATTCCTTGCCCCTAGCAACCAGTTCAGGTAAAAATATCTTTGCTTTTCATATTCTTAGCCTAAAAATGTAGAGTTAACTGAAGCGCCTAATTTATGTGACCAAAAGAATTGCAACCAAAATAGAACTTTAAATGTTTATTCGTTTCAACCATAACCAAAGTTTTATTACTTTCCTGATAACAACACGGGAATCAAATATTCTACTTACCTACCCTACTCTTAATTTCACGAAGGAGTCCCATGTTAGACTACTAAACGTTTATTTTACCCTGTTTTGGAAGGTTTTTCTTTTTTAATACTTCGAAAGCCTACAAATTTTATTTTGGTCTCTTCCGCTTCTTTTGGCTACTGGTCGTGGAATTGAAGTAATTTAGAATAAGTATTGGCATTAAGAGACCAGGGGAGAATATGGACCAGTAATGTTTAAAGTGACTACATTAAAAGTGAAAGAAATTCTTTATTTCTCACCGGATTAAAATTGTACCGTTTCATAACTTACCTGTACTTGCTATGTACTTACATCCGTGAAATTACAAGCATTAAGTTTTCCTTGTGATAAACTTTCATAAATCGCCACCGACTATCAAAGTCGTTTTTTGTGAAATAATTTTTGTCCATACATTCTTACAATATCCTTTTTATCACTTCTCTTATTTATGATATTCTCAGTAAGTACGTGAAGTTTAAAATTTGAAGTCACGAACGTCAATCATCCATATGCTTTAAAGGTCACTGCCTCTGTCATCTAATAGTGAAAATATTCATGTTAAAATTCTTTTAATGTTCGCATGAAAAATCCAAATTCACTGTCCTTTCATTGTAAGTTATTTTTTATGAGGATAAGAACTTCTTAAATTCCATTGGCGTCCCAACCACTTTAATTTATTGAACAATTCTTAAATATTATATTTAGCTACCTAACCTACAGATCTCTTTCTACCCGGTATGTGGTGGACAAAATATTTAAGGTCATCGATAGCTGTATGCGAGTGTGGCACCCAATACGGAAATATATGTAATGTTTTGAGAATCATTTGTCTACATTTTTAAGTGTCTATGTTGAGATAACTCGAATAATCCTAACTCAAGTATTTTGAAACACTGGAAGAACCTGCAAGCAGCTGACACGTATATGTGCGGCCTTAATACGTATTTAATTCGCTCGTGTGTATACTGAAAAATAGAATACTGAAAGGATTACTGCTAACTTAGGAGTGATTTACCGAGCATCTGTCTGTAGAAATTTTCTGGAATACCCGAGACTAGACTTCAGCGGGAAATTCATCAAAGTGTTTTAATTGAATATATATCCCACTATTTTCGTTAAAACCACTAAAAATATTCTCTTTTTGACTCACTGTAGCATACCCTACATTAAGCTTTCTTTTATGTAGCGTTTCACCACCATGTTATCGTACTCAGTTTAGTATTCTATTTATTATTAATGCAGGTTTTTATAGGTAATAGAGAGATTTAACATAAAAAATGCAAATCAGATTAGCTGTGAATAGTAAATAAATAATTCGCAAAATTACAAGTTTAAGAACACCAATCAACACTATTTTCTTAGGAATAACTGAACATAAACATTGGAATAAGCTTTAAAAACTCTAAAATGCTTGAAAACTTGGATAGTAAGAGTTATTCGTTTCTGTTCATAGTCACTAGCTTTCTGCGGTTATGTTGGTTCGTTTATCACTTAGTGAGTTACGATCAGTCTAGTCCGCATACATTTTTGCATTGAGCTAGGAACAAGAGTTAATCAATAATCCAGAAATTAGATCTACAAACCGTGTCGTCTCACTATACATGCAGCGCTACCAAAAATATCTGGGTGCTCTCTAATTTATTGCATATTTTTGTTTATGTAAACCTTGAGTATCGAACATGTTCATCGTATCCACTACCAAATTGTTCAATTGACATCAAGAAATCAATTCAAGTTCAGAAAATTTTATTTAATCATCTTTATTTTTTTTTGTAGCATTTATGCCACAAAATGTTTCATTTTCCACAGGATGAAATATGCCCCTTCCTCCCAGTTAAAATTACTGTCCACAGAGATTGTGATTTAAATGAAATCAAAGTCTGAAAAGGTTTGATTTGCAAATTGAAACCTGTCAGCATTAACGTGAAATTAAAAATCTTCCATAAATGGAAAATTAAATTTTTTGAAACTATATATTAACTTCGAATACACCAGAGAGTAAAAAAAATATAGTGAAATGGCCTAATGGAAATGATAATCACTTAAGTTTTTAGCACTTAGAAATTAAGAAAACGTCGTTTTAGCATTAAATGGAGATGTATTCCAGTCTTTTTATTGGTCAGAGCTTTTGGAACACTATCTGTTACATCTACTAACACTTTTTAGAGTGTAAATTGTGTTTATGAGGTTTTTAATAATACCATTAAGAGTTTGATAATTATAAAAAAGAAGCTATTAACCTACCTATATTTAAATTACGAGCTGTCAGCGGTAGATTGGTGTGTTCCTAGTTTGAGAGGTTCAAGAATATAAAAACTAACATTAACTGTACCCATACATTCCAAAACATGCATTTCATAATTATGAAACGTAGTAGATATACAAAGCCCAAAATGGACCCTTGACCATCACAATGTTCAAAGAATTCAAACGTTAAAACGTATGTACTCGGTTAATTTTTCGCGTAAATATTGGTATGTACATGGCTTGTTACGGATTACATGAAACATAAATGTTCAATATGTTGTTTGCAATTAAGTCCATCTCTCACTGTTAAAAATTCATGCTCTGCGTTTCCACTAGGCAGAACACCTTTGAAAAAATGGGAAAAATATTTTGTGACTCCTGGAACATAACAATATCAAATATGTTAAAGAGTGTTTATAAAATATGGCGCGTGCCTAACGGAGTAGTCGATGCTCTGTGACGTAACTTCTCCATGTTTAATTGCAATAATTATTTTGTTCCCTAATGAAAAGTCAAAAATATCTTAGCCATCATTAACGTTTTAACGTATGTTGAATAATTATCCTCGGGAAGGATAAAATCTTAAGTTAATATTTGACGATAATGTATATTTTTATCCATCAAAAACGTGATTTTTTGCTCAAAAACCAAAATATTTTTACCTCAATGAAAATATAAATATGTGATTTAATTTATTGGGCCTGAAAGAGATGGGCCTTGAAAAAAGTTGTGAAAGCTTTTGGAGACCATTTGAATTCGATGGCTTATCCCATTACCTTGTTAACGCTAATTTATGTCAAAAACAGAGGTATTGTAAAGAATAATATAACTTTCTCCGTGTGTACCACTTACTACACCAAATCAGCACTTGCTACGTGTGTTTTATATAGGTACCGCCTTTCATTTTGGCTTTGAATAAGGCGGACTGGGTTTTTAATACGTCACAGAACATTTTGAGTCGGGAACTTCAGCGTGACTGATGGAAAAATCCAATTGTTGATTTTTTTAGGTGTATCACATGCGTGAACTATAGTGTATATTGAATTTTTCCTGTGTTGTTATATATTGATATAAGCGGCCATTATCTAGCAATGTTTATACTTAACTTACGCTCTAGATTATAGGTCTACATTGACGCAAAAATGTAGCTACGGTGGGTCATTGCAGTCATTCATGCAGAGATATTTCCAGCAGTCACCTGTTATGCCCGTGAGTGGCCGGGAAGAGCGCTCAATAGGGTAGCCATCCCGACTCGGGGCAACAGATCTGTGACGTATCGATGTAATTACGTTAATTGTCAGTCGTTGCCCTTAGCTTTTACGGCATTCCAGAGCTGTGATTTGTAGAAATTTGAATACGCCGTATTGGGACATAAGGCGAAAACATTTAGGCTCCACGGTCTGTGTTATTCATCGTCAAAATAAATACATTACTGTGAAAACCTTCGACTGTTTCTCGAAGTTTGTGCTCTTTTGTGGCTGTCCTTTTTTTTTAATTCCTTCTCTGCCGTCGTGTGTCGTGCACGTCTGACTGATTGTGTGTAAGTGCGCGAGGTAGATGGCAGCTCTCCAGTGCCACCGCCATCGTCAACCTCCAGTCTGACCCCAGGTCTCTTCAGCTTAAAATAGATCTTTTACACTGACCTCAGTTTGGCACTCAATATTCCCACAATCCTACGCTTTTACCGGATTAGCCGGCACTTCCATGTCTACCACCTGTTTCAATCTCAAAAGGCACGTACAGATCCCATAGGATTGGAGCGACTTTCCCTGCAGCATATGTATCTAAATTCTTTCAGTTAGCGTGAATAATGTAGGCAGCCAGAATTTGGTATAACGGAAGCGCTTTCAGCTCATTCTTCCCTTTATTTAATTGTAAGCGGAATTCCGCTGATTAGTTGTCAACCTGGTTTCAAAAAGTCATATCTTTCAATAAAATAATCAAATCCACGCTTGCTACCAATAACTATCTCATTCATCATGTTTAGAGGGCATATTTTTTTGCTTCTATAATGGAGATTATAGAAGAAAGAATATGCCCCTCCGGTATGTGCTCAGTAGCTCATGGAGTTCATAATTATTTATTAGCCAAAATGACGCTCCGGAAAGGTTGCTCATTTGGCTCATTGGAAGATGGTTGCTGATTAACAAAAAATGCCTTCTGAGTTTGGAATGGACAGTAGACCTACGATTCCTTCCCTCACATCATTGGTCCGCATAGTACGCCTCCATATCTTCTCCTCCACTGACTTCTCTCAGACTGCAAGTGACTTCCTCGAATCAAGAATGATGCTAGTGTTTGAAGAAGTGTCAAATGTCAGAGCTACTGGCGTTTCTGCCGCCGTAGCAAGTAAAGAGAAAACGCGATCGGCGCCTTTCATCTCGTCTTTAGAAGCATTCTGAATCTCTCAGAAGAAATGGAATAAATCAACTGTTTAAGTGTTCGCAATTGAACTTCGTTCTTTTGTGTACGTGACTATGCTTGGATTTCGTCAAGGAAAATGTGAACAATGGTACAGCTTAAAAGAAAACATTTCTTTCGCTAGGCGATGGTCTCACGTCTGAATGCATATTATTAATTTCTGTGTCGAGTCCTTTCTAAAGAGAATCCGCAATGTGTTTTTTCACTCGATATTTTAATTACTGTGTCACCGAATTTCATGAAAATGTTGCTGGTTTTTCATTCCACACCCATGTACATAGCCTATGGATATATGAAAACTTTGCATACTGGCAATAACAACAATAAATCTATAATAATATTAATAATAATACCTCTCTCTGTGAGAAGAAATTAACGCTAAGTGCAATAAATAGTGTTCTGATTTTAAAGTTGAATTTGATTGATTGGGGTCTCTCTTCAGGTTCTCAAGATATGAAGAAATATTGTCACATAAGCACAACTGATCACTGTCCTGCCAGAGACTACGACCCTTTCTGATGTTTAACAATTTTCCAACAAAAATGTGAAACCTTTTCCTGTATTCTGGAAACATTTTGATGTCAAATCCATAATATGTTGATGACGCAGTCCTGTCTGATAAGAAATGCAAATAACATCTCACGAGGTAAGTTCTATCATCCTGCTTCAGTTACCTTGTTTCTGCACCGTACATGCTACGCTCCATATCAAAGTTTTGGCGAGCCTTTTCTTAACATCCTTACTCAACGTCCCTGTCATCAACTCCCTCCTCTCTGTGAAAGCCTCTTTTCCTGACATAATTTTCCTCCTTACGTCCCTACTACTTTGACCGTGTTGGTCCAAAACACTTCGGCGTCTAAATTTTGTTCAATTCTATGTTATACATATCCAGTATTCTAAGCGGTCCCCATTTAATTGCAGGTAATATACCTTGCAGGTAAAGTCCCTTGCAGTCGCTCAATTAATTTAGCTATGATTAAACTGTATTAAATAATATTAGTGTGATTGTGCCACCAAGAGTATCTTTAATGATTTGCATTGAACCAGTTTTTATTATACTTTGTAAAACTGAAGGTTAACTTCAGTTAACTCCGGTTAAAGCCATACCACAGTTTTATAACAGCCAGTTAAGTTCAAAGTCGACTTTTAAACTGCTCATGAATTGACAGACTACGGTTACAAAATTGTGACTATGGATTCATATTTACTAACTGGTAATCTTATTTGTTCACATAATTGAAGTTGTCAGTAAGACGTACGCTAAGCTAACGTTCAAATGAACGAACGATTAGACATTATAAAACTGGTCCTTAACACGTATTATGTGAAATAAACTGAAATCCTGATCGCTATACAACTACAGCACTGCTACCATACGTTGTCTCAGACGTAAAATAACTTAATGAGCTCATGCCTTCACACCTTTCTTGAACTTCGTGCTTCTTCAATTACATGGAGTTAAATGTTTTGCTTTCCGGGAATCATAAACGTTAAAAAAAATGTATTTAAGTAGCATTATTTGTAGTGTAACCGTATTCCTTGAAAATTATTAAATGAGCATCAATTACCATTCATTCCTTTCGAAAATACTTTATTCAACAATAAGTGCACACGTGCCTTTTTAAATCAATAACTTAATTAATCATAATACTGTGGCTTTGGTAAACATTTGTTAAATTAGTATTGCATTCTTTCAGTGAAACAAAAAAAACACTGTGAAAGTGACGGTGAAGTCTCCACCTGATAATCTATGCCGACTTGAGTCACTCTGTGGATTCAAACTCTGAATATCATAACAATTAAGTGCTCTCATTTCCTTTAAGAAATATTGAAGTTCCATTTTCTTGATCAATGCTTAGATGGCACACGCTTCCGGCTGATTTTCGTGCAGGAGAAAGTTTCCTTGTTACAGTAGAGTCCATGGGAGCATCCACAAAGTACACGATGAACATTCACCAAGTTTATGGTGTCCCCGTTCGGGTAGCCCAATGTCATGTTGTGGGTCTGCTGTGATGCAAGGCGACATTGTTCACCCTCCCTCTTCATCGGCATGCACTGAGGCGTGCTGTAACGCATCATCCCTTTAAATAGGCGAAAGAAATTTTTTTTAAATACACACATTTAGAAAATTATTTTGAAATGTTAAGTATAAATTATAACAATATTCTATGTGGCTTGAGACACTTCTCAGTTAGTCATTGTCTCCTCAATGTAATTGTTAAATGATTCCACAAGATTGGAGTTACAAAAGAAACTACTTTATATTATCTCCGTGCTGAATGAATACAGTAGGGGATCGGGATGGGGTGGTGGCTAACGTACAGGCTTCCCACCGTGAGGCCCCGGGGTCGAAAACCGAATCCCAGAGGCGGCAGATTTTGTTCAGGGGTATCTCGATCCCAACTTGAGGTGCTTTGTGGAGAGCGCATTGAGTGAGTACGACGTCCGTCGGATGGGATGTTAAACTGCGGGTCCCTTAGCGCCCTTCTACAAGAGTAGGCAATGCCGACGCCGGGTTTCTCTCCACCCTTCCTTTCACATCCATCCCTAATGGCGCAAATTACCTTAGCTGTCTGTCGCTTCCCCTAAAAATACTACTACTAATATGAATACAGGAAAAGGGGAAATGGTTATCACAGCGAAAAATCTGGATACCAAGATTTCGAAATTCAAATGAATAGTAAGAGGATAGACCTCAGAAAACCTTGCAAAAAAGCGAGTACTTTACAGATCGAGTCTCCAAACAAATTTTAACGCTGTATCTTGGATTATTAGCAGCAATCTTGATTTGATTGATTGTGGCACTACATTCTACTCTGGTCGTATGACCTAACATGATACAATATATCCTTACACTACATGTTACAATAACACGCTCTTTAACTCTACATAAAGTACTTACACTTTAAACTCCATCCAAAATGCCTATTCTTATTCTCCCTCTACCTCGCTTTCATAGAATTTTCTCTCTATCACAGCCATCAGAATCCTGTTTTCTCTCAGTGTCTCCTGCTTCCATATGTCCTGACTTCTTCAAATTTATCCAAAGAGTCGAGCAAAATAAGGTTTAAAATATGGAGCTACCCTTATAATTGAGCGAGCATATGGAATTACAACTTCAATGGTTGTCTGAAAAAATCGTTTGAAATTCACTATTTCTGGCCTGCTAGGCTTACTTGGGTGGTGCTTAACCCTGCTGCGATCCCTCAAAATCCACAAATGGTCATTGGCGTTCTGGACGCCTTTTTAAGCACATTTTTTGGGGCCAAATATTTTAAAGTAATTATGCCACTGCAGCAAAGTGCCTCCAAATCCAGGGTGTGATGCACAAATTTTCATGAGTCAACTTAAGTTTCCAGATGATCAACTTTTTACCCTCAAGCAAATAATTTGAGTGATCATTGATGATTTGGTTCGATTGATTTAAGATACTGTGATTGATTCTACAATATGAAGTCCCTATGTTTTATTCTGAGAGCTCATTCCTTCCATTTTTAACAATGGATGAAAACTGTCCCCCATTTTCGGTAGATAACATATACAGCTACTTACTTCCTGCGAGCTAGGAGTGGCTCACGAAAGCGCCGATTCCTACCGTATTCACTAACCTACGAATTCTACTCCGGGAATATGTCAGGATTTCAATGATATCCTAACCTGCCTTAGTGGCTGTTCTTAAATTACGTTAGACGTTTTGAGGAGGAGGGGTGATAACCACTTCATTGTATCTCCTTAGTGGGAAGGAAGATCCAGGAGGAATCAAACATGAAGGTTAGTTATTGCATTATTTCAGCTATATTTATGAAAAAGAATATTATCATTCTTGATCAGCATTGTACAAAGGCTTAGTGATGGAATTTTTTCTTCATAATGATTAATGCATTTATCAACCAATGAAAATTTTCGAAATTTGTGCTTCATTTTACTTAATTATTTATTTTACCATTATTCATATAAAAACAGTGTCTTTAGGAGCGTACTTTTTTCGTGACAAATACTTTTTCTAAGTAATCAGTGGATAATCGAATCGATCAATTAATAATTGCTTGGGTGAAACAAATACAGTATTTTATTTTAGAAGTATGGCTGTAAATTCATTAATTACAGCGCCGATTATTACGTTAGATGGGGTATTACGGGTCATTACAGATGAGGAGGAAAAAAAATTGTCGAAAACAGCCTAGTTTAATTTAAGGCAAGCTGCTCACTGCAATTCCTACACGAGTATACTTCAAATTTCACCGAAAATCGGACGGGATGGCCTAAAAATTGCCAGAATTAAAGAATTATAAATTAATATTGTTAGCCATTACACCCTCTTTCGTGCGATACTTCCTTGTTCCAATTACCCACCTTCATTAGGAGCATATCAAAGGTTGCGTGTCGACACTCACATTATCACGGCACGTGAGAGCAGCTTTTTGAGAAAGATTCACAAGTTTAGGTTTTCAAACAATACCACATTTCATGGCAAGCGTCTAAAAAATATCTTCTCACCAATTACGCAGCATTCGTCCTCTTCACATTCCTCACTGGACTCGCACTGAACATAAGAAGGCCGTGCGCCGACAGGTGGAGACACGAGAACGAGGGCGACGCCCAAAGCCAGTACTCCAAAGAGGAGTAGAGAGTGCGTCGCACTGCCGCACCCAGTTGCACCACGCCGAGCGTTCATGTTTCTGCTCGTTTTTTCGAAATATCCCACGGTACAAGACGACAGAATATATCTGGATCTGTAAAAGGAATTTATCAATGAATTTCAATAATGGGTGGAGAAAAGGGTTTTTTCAACAAAAACACTAAAACTGCAAGCGTGTGAAAACGTATCTTTAGATACTTTACATCAAAATCTGGGTGAATGATGACTTTTGACTTAATTTTTAGCGAAAAGACTTATCAGTTCAACCTTTTTTCTCAATCAATGCATTATCCGAACTTCCTTAACAAAACTGTAAACATATGTTTTGGGTATAAGTACCCATGGGTTAATTTGTTCCGGTTATTTTAAAATTGTGAGTGAAAATATATATCTTTTTTCAATTTTGACCGTGAATTATTTCATGACAAAAATATGGAGGTTTTGAAGCCTTTGATATTGATAAAATAATGAACAAAAGTAGACGATGGACGGCCTAAGTATCTGTACTGCAATTTCTTTTGTTGTGGTTACGCAACCATTTTACGATTGTTTATCTAGGTTCTTCCAATTATGTCCTTATTTTACTCAATTGGTCTTAATGTCAGCAACGATACACCATTGAGTGATTTATGGTTTCTATAGAGAGTTGGAAAATAAAACTTTCTTTCGTTTAGCGAAAACATAAGTCTCAATTCATTAAGGAAATACCCTCTACTTTTGCGTGTTAATCGTGCTATGATGCTACGTTTTTATAGCCTTTTGCTCAGAGAGAAGACGTCTCGGATAATAGCCCGTATAATCAAATAGCCGCTGCTTAGTAACGGGTGTCGAGGAGAACATTTCGGCGTGGAGAGCGAAATAGGTCATGGGACCTATTAATTCACTCTTTACGATAAAACTTTAAATAGACCCATGAAGGCTAAAAGCAGGAATTTAACTTCCCTGGAGTTCCTTCCCCTTGAAAGAAAATTACATCGACTCTTTCAGGACTTAAAATGGACATAAATACTTCTATTTGTTCCACTGCTACTGAATTCTCGTGATGTAGATTTTTGTTTCCTATAGGTATACGTGTATACATACGACTTCAATGTCCTCAGGGTGATTCATGTGGCTGAAGAAGTGAAACAAATATTCCCTTTTTAAATTCCATACTATTATTTATCTTTTAACCTCATTTACATTGAGATGGTTTTCCATACCGGTTTTCCATCTTTGCAGGTTTTTTTTGCATAAACATAACTTTATCGTCCACCAACTGCAACATGATTATCCTTTCTCCGTGATCTCTTAATTGTTATCCTTCGGTACGCCACCTTTTCCTTATCTAAAAAAATTACTTTATCATGTTCCACTTAAAGGATTTTTCAAGGGCTATCTTACCACATCCTTTATTTTATTTTTGATTGTTTTCTGCTTTCACCAGCTATATCCACTGCTGCCTATATAGTTGGTTCAGCTTTCTTCCACATTTCTATTATTGACATTTACTAGTTTTCTCTTCTTCTTGGATAATAGTTGACGCTGTATTAGTACAAAATTATTTAAAATATAATCATACGCTCTCCGGTGACTTTTTCAGTCTTTCATTTGAGTTTGAAACTCTTCTTTACATTTGAATATCGTATCTTCGACATCATCTTACGTCTCGAGGAACCTCCCTCGTTTATCTCCTTTAGTATTAGTTTTGAAACAGCTCATTTTCCACCAATAGTTTTACTGTTTGTAGAACATTTATTGCTTTTCTTCACTCTCATTTCCGTAACATATCTTCCATTCGTAATTCTCCACTTATCAGATTTCTAAGCAAAAACATTATATAACTATAATAGGAAAATCAAACATGGGTACTCCATTATTTCATGTGTTGCTTTTATTAAAGAGAAAGCTTGGAAAGTGTGAATTGGGAAGACAATTCTCAAGAATAAGGTTATTATTTGTCATAAATAATACAGAAGGAGCAGTCTTCTTGCAGACCATTCTTCTCGGTAAAACTGCCATGCATGGAAGTATTTGGAAAAAAGTTGACTCTTCGCATTTCTTCATTAAAGTTACGTGTACATTGAACGAAATGATTCATATAAAATTATCTGTGGTAATTCTTTTAATGAACTAGTCTTACAGGGAAATTATGCTTAAACTTTAAAATTATTCTTGCTGGAGTTAACTTTGGGAAGTCAATATTTTTAACCACTTAGCAACTATATAGAAGACTTATTTTGTAAAGTCTGTATCTCTTGTAAACCTGTCTGTACTTCAAATTCGTAGACATATTGCTGGTAGAAGGAATTTTAATGCTAGAGGACGTTAATATCTTGCCATAATAGGACCTTTTTAAGAGTGACCAAGCGAGTGACCTTTTTAAAAGGCACCAGTACATGGGGCTCATATTGAGCTCCTAAATTTTTCGACCTCTCTCGTTTACGTAAGTGTAAGGACAAACAAAAATGACGTAAAATTCAGGTGTAACATGAAGGCACAAATTCGCTTTGAAACATACTAAACAAACATACCCTTCGTTCAACGTAATTGGGGCATCCCTACCATTTCTGGGGTTATTTGCTATGTCAACGCCATGAGGAGGATAATCGCCAATAGAGAGGTGGCGCGCGTCCTTGCATGGCATTGACAGCGAAGTTTGGGTTTTCCCCCACCGCGCGCGCACCTCCGCCTGCATCTCTTCCGTTGCCAACCGATGGTCCCTGCCAGCGCAATCGTCGAGAGCGGCGTCATCGAAGACTTCCTATATTCCATCGCCCGTTCGGTGGAACGAGACGGGTATTTTCGCACGACGAGTGCAAGTAAACCCGCACCCTCCCGTCAGCGTTCGTGAAGGTGCAATTAGGCACGGGTAGGAAATGAATTGCGTGCAAGCAATGATAGGCGAAGTGCGGGGTGATTGTGAGGAGAGAAAGTGGGTGAGAGGGCATGGCAGTATGCTTTGAGGGATGAGTTTCGAGATATTAGACCCGGAGAAATAGTTCACCGTTTTTCACTATCTATAATTAACTTTCTCCCTCACTCCGATGCAGAAAATCAGCATATCTCATTATCCTCGGAAACCATTCGCAAACAGAGCGTCCCTGAGACAGCAAACAACCCCGGGCATATAGATTAGCCGGCAACTTGTATAAATCTAAAGCATCGCATGGAAATGGGCATTATCTGAAATGTCCTTACGTAATTTTATTAGAATTTCTATTTTGGCTCCGATACGTAAAACACGAGTATCAATCGAACAGATTTTTCAAAAAATGGTAAACTTCTGTGGTTACATTTAAATTGTTTATGTTTTAATTGAATTGGATTTTTGAAATAATCATTTTAGATCCAACAGCTAGATGACCGCCATAGATAAACGTAACATAATGACGATTTTTCCTGGAGGCATCGAAATAGTTTGTCATTTTGTATCAATCTCTGCATGCTCGGTGTTTGAAAAAACACTAAGAAAACAGCTTAAAATACTCTCTTTCAAATCCCAGTACATTTTATCTTCTGTATATAACAGTTACTTTCAAAATTACCGAATTGAATGCCAATTATTCTCGGGCATCTTAAACGTTGAATCAAATGATGACGTTTTTCGTTGATTTACCCAGTGAACAAGGAAACATTCAACGAAGCTTAAAAATAAAATTTCAAAAATATGCCTATTTTTTCTAAGCCATATTTTCAACGTTAAATGGGTAAAAGGGATGTCTATTCGGCTTTTACAATTAATGTACACTGGCATATGCAGTCCCTTGTATATCATATTTGTGCAGAAACTAAGGAACAGAAATACTATCATTCTCTCAGCGCAACCTTTTAATTAGCTTTTTTGTACACGCATGTTTTATTCAATTTATACATATAATATATATATATATATATATATATATATATATATATATATATATATATATATATATATATATATATATATACACACACACACAAACACTGCTGGTGATTTCATTTGCAAAGTAAAATTGAATGGCTAGAATTAATTTTACAGTCAACTATAAAATAAAAAATCGACCTCCTTTAACTCTTACGAATGCTCTCTACACCTGAGTACATCTCGAGCGAGGCACCGTGATTAATGCCTAAGTATCAACTAGTGCCGAGGTAAGTGTCCCTTAAGCAATTCCAAATCCTAGTGGCTGTTGAAACAACAAGGGTCCTCGCCCCTGCCTCCCTTCCCGTATCTCCTCTCCGATTGTCACCTTTTGTTTCTCCACCCGGATGGCTCTTTATGTGCCTCTCCTCTCTCTCTCTCCCTTTGTATCTCGCCCATCGGTGCCTCTCGGCACAAACAAATGCGTAGCGTTCGACCGCTGCTCTTCGTCCTCACCTACACGTACTCTCCAGTGACGCCACGGACCGTCAACCCCCCTCTGCGCCTCGTTTAAAAGATTGCATCGGCGACTGACGAGAGTTCTCGGAAACGAGAAATTAACTCTGGAAAGAGGCGGTGGACGGGCAGAGAGAAAAATTGTGAGTAGGAGGAGGTAGGTGAGGATAGAGAAGAATGATTGTACGTCCTCTTACAATAAAAAGATGAAAAGAATGTTAGGGCGTTGGGTAGTATGCCCGAGGTAGGAAGATAACACGACCACGTCAATTTCAAGTTTTCCCGGCATGCTATTGTTATGTGTTACTGCATTTGGACTTCGTAAAGTTACTGTGTGCGGTGCATTGGGAATGTAAACTTGTACTTTGATTCTACAACCGTAGTTAACATGGTACTCCAATGATGAAAAATACATCCTGGAAAACGTTCATATTTACATAAAAACTGAATGTTTTCATTGACAAGAGTCCAGTGTGAGCGACAATTTCAACTCCCGTTCCGACCTGTACCGTGGGAAGACACGGTTGCAATTCGTTCAACATGCATGCAATTAGGCTCAGTTCCACCGGGAAAGATCGCTGATGAATCATCTAGCATTTATTGAAGTGGCATTTTTAACTTGTTTATGAAGGCCATCAACAAAAATACGAGATCGGAGGGCGGAGTTCATGAAAAATAGCTATGAAGTTAAGAGTTCGTGCATTTATATTAGGACTGATTAATAATAACTAATATTTAGTGGTGAGTAATACTTGACTATAATAGACTGAGAATCATCGAAATGGGAATAGGCGGAACGAGGCCTTAGGGAACATTATTTTAAAAACCCACCAAAGAGCCCCGGTACTTGGGTCGCACTACACAAGGTGTGTTAATACAGTAACGACAATTCTGTAATAGTGCATAGTGCTCCATGTGTTCTTACCACAAGGTCGAACGACCAATAAGGAGTACTACTTACAAGTGAAAAACACGCCATTTGCGTAAAGCAATACGACACAAACAGCCGTAATTGTGGCGAAACGATTCATAGCTTATCCACCACGGTAATGCACAGAGATACATGGCCTCGTGTGACTTTTTTCTGTTCCCAAAAGTAAATAGAACCTTAGAGGACCGTCGCTTTACTGTCATATAGTAGATGAGATTTAAAAACGCATCGCTGAAAGAGTTGAAAGATTTACTAAAGATCTAGTTCAAGAAGTATTTCGAGGATCGGAAAAAGCACTGGAATAAGTGCATAAGATCCAATGGGCACTGCTCCGAAGGGGATAACATTGATATAGACGAATAAATAAAATTATTTCCAAGTAACTCAAATTTCCGTTTCGTGTTCAGTACACCTCGTATGCCGTTTCAGTCAATTTATCCCAAAAAGAGACCTCATAGAAGCAAGTAGGGGATCTTTTTACTTTCTGAAACCATATTTCATTGGCAAAGTTCGACTTCTGGTAGTCCTCCATGACGTGAGGTGATTAAGCATGTTTTGAACATGCACATACACTCGTTAAATCCATTTAATCCTAACACGGTACGCTTCTTCATTTCTCTGCTTAGCATGCGAGTACTAATGAAACTACGCGTATGACGTAAAATTACCTCGAGTGCGTGAACTATACAGGTATATCTCACGATGATAATGAAAGTTGCATAAATAGAAGGTTCGCCGTCTGCGAAGAGTAGTTCGGAGACAGGTGCGGTATTACGAGTATTACTGAATGATATAAGCAAAGTAATAGAAAGAATGATTGAAAAAACATACATGGTATCTATTGAGGATATGAGGAAAATTAAGCAAGAAATCAAGCAAGCATCGCACACAGAAACGATTTCAGATACGCGGAGGCCATAAAATATACGAAAATGAGAAGGCCTCAGGAGACTCAGTTCCCTCTGTCCCCAGAGGAAGGTGGTCTTGCCGCCGGAAATCTCGGAATATGAGTGCGTGTCATTTATTTTTTATGTATTTTTCCATTTCTTTGTTGGTCATCTCGATGTTCCGTTTGAATTATTATTCACATCCGTGAGACATTCGATCGGCCCGGCGAGTCGAAAGATTCGGTGTTCAAGTCCCGGGAAAGGAAATATTTTTGGGCTTGTGATCTGCTTGATTCCGCCTTCCCCACCTCTACTGTGTTCGTTCTTTTTTGTTTTCCGATCCCTTTTCCTTATATATATTTCCATGTGAATGGAATATATAATATATATATATATATTTATATTTATTGATTTGAAATAACGCTCTCTAGCGACACACAAACACACAGATACAGAATATTCAAAACACAGAGACACAAAGAAAGGACACTTACAGTATGTAGTTTACGTTTCGACGGCGAAATATACATATATAATATATATAAAACCATAAACACAGTAATCAACCGGAAGATCGGTTTAATAGGTGATGGTAGAGTTCGCCCAGTACTAAGCCCAGGGTAGGGGAGCCAGTTCCTTTCCCTGTGCCGGTTATGGTTTCCCAGGAAGATCTGGTACCCGAAAAATCACATAGCTTGGATGGAGCTTCTGGTGCCCAAAGTGCCTTGCCCGGGAATCGAACCCAAACCCCCCCCGGCCCCCCGACCCCTCCCCCCAACGCTCTACCCCCTGGACTACCCATCGCGACCCTAATTATATATAGGGTCGCAAATTTCCTCATTTGTCGCATGTTAAATCTCGGCAAATAAGTAGAGGATTTGTTTGCTATTTCCGTCGCAATCAATTTCAAAAATTGTCGAAACCAATAACTAGGTTAATCTCACGCATAAACTAATTCTATGGAAAATTTGTAATGTCCTTATATGCTTTCTTCATGCTTGATCTTCAAAAAAATCGTTTGAGGGGCGAGCGTATTAAGGATACCTGACATTATTTTTCCGACTCATTGGATAAATTTTAAGTGATTATCGTAACAATAACTAATCTCACAGAATACAATGGACGCTACCTGAATTCCGATGTCCCACGTCATCAGGTCACTAGAAAGTTAGGTCGTGTCCAATGAAATGCTATTTGGGAATGCAAAGTCAGTTTATTGTTACGATGAAGAAATTCCAAAATGCTACTTAAAAACTATTTTCATTGATTACCTCTTAAGTCACCCGACATTAAATCAACAGAACACGATTATGGCTTGCCTAAGAGTACATTATAATAAAGATGTATTCCAACAACACCCCCTTCCACGAACCCTCGCGATAGCAGGTTATGATGTAGATTAATTCTTATCAATTGGGAAAAACGGATAATCCAAAAGAATTAGAACATCATAAGAGGGTCAAAATATTACAGATTAATAAAAACACAAAAGCGTCATTCCCATTCGGTCGCTGAAAAAATCGAGTCCAGAAATGTCCACAAAAGTTTTAAGAGAAAATAGAAGAGAAGTCGGGTGAATAAATTCGTATTTTTATTGTGACGGAGTAATCTCTTTGAAATTTAAAATTTTTCTTTTTCTCACCACGAACGAGAGGATTGAGTAGTGTGTTTAAGCAAGGAGATTCACTTTCAGTTTAGCGTAATTCTAAATTAAACATGCAGCAAGAAAGATCAGAATAGTATCATAAACCTATATTTTGTGCAGATAAAACTTCAGTTGTTATCCCTGGGAATAGTTCGAAAGAGCGTTACTTTCTATTTTCTATCTTCTACTAAAATAATCACTTCTTTCTTCCACCTAAATGCTTTCATTATCTGGCCTGTGTATCTACCAGAGGCTCCTTTTTAATTCCTCCCACTCATTGTGTCTTTCACAACTGTCTCATCAATCTATCTTACTTCAACATACGCCCTTCGACTCTTGATTCATTTTTTTTCTTCTCCCCGGTGTTCTCCATGCGTCCCTGAGGTCGACATTGTCTTCTTTCCGCCTTCCTCTTCGCTGGACTTCTTAATTAGTTTCCAATTTATCCGTTTCATGTTCATCATTCTCACGTAAGGTATATGAGCTCGTATTTCATTGAGATAAACTGTTATCGGGATGTGCAATCAAAAGTGGATCGGAAAAGGGGACAAGTTCGAAGAAAGTTTTGGAATGATTTTTAGGAGGAGGAGGAAAGTCCGGCCAAAGTGAGGAATAAATTGACGCATTTATAGTTTGTGGTCAAGGTAATACTATCAAATTGAACGGGCGAATTAAGTGAAAGTTGTTTGTCAATCGCGGTGATTCCATCGTTGAGAAAGTGACGAATAATTTTCACACTAATTACAAAACCCACCTTACTTAAGAAGTACGACCTGAACTCGATGATGCAAGGTATTTTCATGCCTCAGCTTTGGATTTTCCATCTATCCAATGCAATGTGTCGCATGAGTTGTTTTCTCTAATATTGCACTAGCCAAATATTTATTTGGTAGCTGTGTCCATCCAAAACGAAATAATAATAATAATATTGTGCATTTTTGCTCAAATCATTTTTCTGCGTTGTTTGAATATAATTACGTTTAGAAATACTTGACTCATCCGCCTATTCTACTTTTGTGTGGAATGTAACAGTCAAAATTCATTATAAACGTATTTTTTATTTTTACAGAATATCCACAATGTACAATTGATTAAACTATTTGCTTGGAGGGGTCAGAATTATTTACTATTCATGAAAAGATAAAATTATCTTTTATGCAGCATTAAAAATTTCTCTAAAAAGGATTCTGAAAAATATTTTCCTATAACGAAACGATAGCTTGGCATTTGATGTTGACCATCTTTCGCAACATGCCTATGAATAAATTTGAACGTGAAAAATGTCAATTCCTCGTGAGTGTCAGATTGTAGTAATATAAAATGAGATATTTGGTTTCAACGAGTTTTTACCTTCATAATTCTGTGAAGGTGTATTGTCATTTGGCGAAAAAGTAAGGGCTATTTTGGTTATCCTAACGGACAAGCGAAGTGAAGGCTTTCTTACGCTGGATTCATTCCAAATCCGACTTCGTCACAGTTTATTCAAGGGTCTGAATGACGAATTTTCTAACTAAATGCTAAACATATAGGTTAGACAATATTTATTTACGGTTACCTATACTCAAAGTAGTCAATTACGTTGCCAAGACTTCAAAACTAAATTATTTTAACAGCAAATTCTGTTTTTCACGATGATATCTGCTCGGTTGTATCCTTACTGCAATGAAAGGTAGGGCTTATAAATTAATTGTCCCATTCTACTAAAGAGTTCTAAATTATCCTCTGTATATATGCTCTCTATCTATAAATCCCCTGAAATATCATAAATCCATTGAAAATTAAAGTAAAATACTATTGCTATTTTAGTTTTAAACTATGAGAGCTTCTGACGCAAAATTCTTCCTGAATCCCATGTTTACACTATTTAATCGAATTTTTCAATGTGGTGCCAATTTTTTATGCAAACGAGGTCAAACAAGCAATGAAAAGAGTGTAACCAGTGAACATTTGGTTTATCAGCAAAA
This sequence comes from Hetaerina titia, assembly GCA_037158775.1. Classification (NCBI taxonomy): domain Eukaryota; kingdom Metazoa; phylum Arthropoda; class Insecta; order Odonata; family Calopterygidae; genus Hetaerina; species Hetaerina titia. Next base: position 61,111,745 of record CM073772.1, on the reverse strand, counting down.
ATGAATATTACGTCAAATATGTTAGTCAATATCGCTGGTGATATGGTGATAGCGGAGATGGTGGGCATTGTGGAAAAGTAATATTTAAAAAAACTTAGATGCTACAATAGAAAATCGTGTATCACTTTCAAATATCTTAGCACCGAAAATAATATTTCACATTCAGAAGAGAAGAAATAACTAACTACCGATGACAATTTTTAGGGTAATTGGCAAAGGCAATAAATAGGGGTCATTTTTGCAAACAAGAAGGGATCCTCTAAGATCAATTGTAAGCCATCCTGATTGCAGCGGGAAATTATATTTAATGTGTTATCAAAGTGTTCTTATTCTCATCACAACGTTTTAAGAAGTAATAGCTTTCCTATTTCTTTGTACCAGGATATATGTCTGTTAGTTTGCTTTTTGAAACAGTTTAAGTATTTTATCACAGTTATATTATCGCAGCCAGATTATAAATGATATTACGGAAAAACCACCTATCTGTCTCTTAGGACGTCGGTCAAATCGTTCTGATCTTCCAATTCATAAATACAAAACCTAACTGTATTATGTAAATCTCTACTGAAATTGATTTGCCACAAAGTTTCCAAACTATAGCAATAACTAAAGACTATGCATTATTTTAAATACACTTTTCATTCGTATCTTCGATGAGATTAAGGAATTCAAAGTTCCATCGATCTCTGTGAAACACATGAAAGAATGCATGCCCTGTCTCGCGTGGATGGAGCAGAGAGGTATGCACGACCTCCAATTACGGTGACCTTTCTTTTGCCGCATAAATCACCCCACAATGCTGGAAGAATAACTCAACAGAAGGCTTTCTTATTGTTCACTTAGCGATATTCCTTTTCAGCGTTGTCTCAGAATACGATATAAATTAGCTTAAACTTTATTGAACGCCACTGTCCTTCCCATACACTCACTCTATCCTGCTATTCACTCAGGACGCGCAAGACAGGATGTGTGGAAACACCATCCTCAGCCCACCCATCTCATTAAACTTCTCGTGGTCACGACCGCAAGATTCTCACAATATTCTCATGTTCAAATCTCCACCATTCGCTCTGTTCAGTGCCTGTGCCCGCGACAAACTTCCCATAAGGAAACTCTTTGGCTCGGGGGCGATGAAAACAATGAAGATGGCACCATGCAACCACGCCGAAAACGAAGAGAAAATAATGCAATCTTGAGTAATTTAGAGATACGCCCCTTTCGTCCACTTGCGTCGTGGTTGTGCCCTTCGATGACGGAACCATCTGGAATGAATCGAAAGACGCCCCACGAAGACGACGCAGTGCGTGAGGAGTCACCCATTCGCCCACGCCAAAACCAGAGCCGCGTTGAGGCGCTCGGATGCAAAAAAGGAGGCCACAAAGGATAACGAGTTTTTTTTACCATCAGTGACTCAAACATGCGTCTGTCACTATAATGCGAGGAGAATACAATGGGAGGCTCCGAGTGTCTAAGAGCAAAACTGAGCTCCGCGTTGAGAACAGCCTGGTCATTTTCAAGGAAAGGAGATGAGAGTGGTAGCCATGTGAATATTACTCGTTCCGGGGCAAAATGGACGCAAAAGTATAATCCATCCTCAAATTAATTGGGGTTATTCTTGATTTTTAAACCCAATACCCAAAGTTAGGCCCCCTTGACTAAACATGCCAGTACAATAGAGTCTATTCCTATAGAATTGATTTTGTAAGAGCCGTGTTTGGTTCAGGTAACGGATGTAGAATGTCGCTAAATGTACACTGCATTCAATCAAAATTGGTACGGTTAAAATATCAATTCTGGAAGTATAGACTGAGCTTCCCTCCATTGATATTTAATAATTATTGAGTATTTTTATACTTAATAAGCATCGACCTGGAGAATTTATGAACTCATTTAGTTTTCAGATTCATAAAGTTTCAGATTTTCTCAGAACGTTTTTAATACGTTCAATTAAAGTTGTCGTTTGACAGGTCCCGACAGTTTGGTGTTCAAATAAAGCAATAGTTTTCAATGTTTACGTTTACAGTTTTCACTTCCTTAGTAAAAACATTAAAACTGACAATGGATTTTTACTCTACACTAAAATAATAGAACATGTATCTAAGCATTACCTTTCCAGGAAGCTGAAAACCCATGATACGTTCATCTTGCATCTTGTCCCTCTCGTGAATAAATGAATTTGATCTCTTTGAAGGTTGTTTCATCCATTGAACCCGTTAAAAAACCGGTTCGGGTACAGGAAAAAACGATTACGGATCAATTTTTAAAATGGGTAATCGTTCATGTGTGGTTCTACTTACAGCCTGTCGGAATGATATACCAAATACCTTAAGTTCGCCAGATATCTCCGTTCGATGGATGACTTTCACGTGACAGATGACTCCCTGGTAGTCACTAACCTGGGCCTTAGCATGATGACACCCTTGCGTGTGTCGTATCACGTATTGCTGTCTGTGTCGTTTTACCTTTAAGAATCGACTTAGAGGCTAACAATTGGTGGGAAAATGGAAGAGTGATTCAGGTAGTTATTGATAATCCTTAATGATGTATTACTTGCAAGAAAGTTAATCGTTTTTGACAGTTACACAACGCATGACTTTTTTCGAAGTTTATGTTTTGTCTTAATCTTCTGTTTCAGAAGACCTCATATTTCTTTAATTCCCCTTAAAATCGCTACACTAAAAAAAGCTCTAAGAATTGCCAAAACTTTGTTTCAGGTTGTTGTAGTGTCAAAGAACATTTGTTTCGTACTGCTAAACAAGATATAAAATGATAATTGTGACAATTTTTCATTACGTAATGCAAACTGAGAATTCTGAATTCATGATATACATGTATTTGGTAAAAAAATGCGTTCAAAAATTTTTAAGTTGAAGATTTAGACTTGCACTTTCATTCACACGACACGCTTTGCTAGTGGAGGCACTTTTTTATAATAATAATTTATTTCATTTGAACTTCTTGTTTATCTTCAAATTTGTTCGTGACTATAATAGAGTTTTAATCCTTAAGTTTCATCTTCAGCCTTTATGAAATCCCCTGGTTCAATCACCCCGCAAGCATAATACAAACGCATTATTAATTATGTTTAGGTGCCTAAAGTTTTGGATATTTTATTCAAAAATATTAATGTCTATATATCAGCGATTAGTTTTCTTATATAATGTGTATCATTGTCATTATATGACTTTGATTTGAAGCAAATTCATTAAAGAGTTTAAACAAGATCGAGGACAATCCACACTAAAGAAACAGTATTTTATTATTTTATAAAAATTAATGATATAGAAACTGAATACATCTCGCCAATTGACCGTAATAGGTTTTCGCGTCATTTATTTTATGGACATTGCCGTCGCATGAGGGCCGCTTCACTACGCTGCTTAAATTATCGCACCCCTTTATTTCACCGCAGTATTTTTATTGTTCTCGGCGTGGAAGGGTTGATAGGGCGGTAATTGTTTTTCCCCATGGATATGATAATCTCACCGTCACCGCTTTGTTGCCCAGCAGGTGACATGACAGTACGTATAGTCACAAACTTGCTTGCGACATTGAAGGAAGAGATTGATCGCAATTAAGTCATAGTTATCAGTGACAATGGATGCGATGAGCAAGAGAAAATGTTTCGTAGCCAGGAGGTGAAAGTTTATACTTATACTAAGCTCATAAAAGCTCAAGTAAAATCCGAGGGGTGCCTTTCATGGTTTCCATTGAGTATGCAGATGCAATGGTATCTCATGTAATTTTGATCACATCAGAGATCTCATTTTTTCAGGGCATCATCGAGACGACTCTCTGATATAAGGAGTTCTGGGTAATGAAGGCGCCGATAAAGTCAACAAATAATGTACCTCACGTTGATTTCATTCCCAACATTAATTTGAAGGTGTTTAAAACGGTAAAAAAATTCATTTTAGAGTAGTAGACGATTACAATAATGTTTACTTGCAATTAGCTATCATTCTCACTCTTAACTTGCTTAGGCCTCAAATTTCCACTTTTAATTAGGGAGTATTTTTACTATAGAAAGCGTCGCCCAAAGTATTTTCTTTGATTTTTTTGCGAAGTTTTGTTTTTGGTTGGCTCCGCGTCATTAGTTCTCTTGCAGTAAAGTATCTCACTGCACCCTCCGTAACGACGCAAAATAACGTTAACGCCCTATTCCATCTGGACGAAATATTCAATAAATCAAATTACATTATATAATAGAAAAAGATACATATGGAAGACAATCGATAAGGCGCGACCGCATAGGTTTCGAAAGATCAAATGTCGTGCTTCTTACTATAATTTAAAGACACAGATTAGATATTCAATGGAGAACATTTGGTGCCTGCTGTCTATCTGCCTCCTTTGCGACCGGATTAATATATTTGAGAACAATTACAGTAATATTGCGCTCCATGTGGGATCAAAAAAAATTTAAGCCACTAATTACGAAAAATAGTTGTTCAATGCCTTTGTGATCGTTTTAAATTTAAGATTATCCAGCTTATTTCAATGCAGAAATCATTTCTATTCAATGAAAATGCGAGTTCCATCAATAATTTAACGGCAAATCACACAGCTTAGGTTAGGCAGAGACGTCAGAGGTACCGGAATCGAATCCAGGCCCTCCGATAGGTAGCACAGCGTTCCACCAATTGAATTACTACGTCCCATGTAATCGAGATAGAATTTATTTTTCCTGGAACCTGGAAACCATTCATTCACTGAGGTTGTATAATTTTGTTTTTTTATACGTTTGTTTACTAGGAATACAGTTCATACATGGAAAACCTGCAGAATCAAATTATAGTGCATTTAAGATGTTTCATATCCTGCAACGTGAACGTTTTTTTCATTAGTGTGCTTGCAAATTAAAAATGATTCCATAAGATTTGAGCTTCGAAGAACCGACCGTGGCGATAAATTTGTGGTGGTCTATTGTCTGTTGGCACAACAAAATTAAATAAACCTAAATCAAGTCATTAAACATCATAAAGTCAATTAAAAAAGGAAGTGAAGAACCGAACGAGGGATTTTTTCTCCTAATAAGCACCTCAGTCTCATGGAGGAAAAATGCATACACCATATCTGAACTCGCTTGATGCAAAAGGTACCTCAGGAGACAACTTGCACAACACTCGTTTGGCGTGGGCGTCGCAGTGTGCGCCTTTTCGAACTTACCTCAACCGGATCTGTGAGGAGGTCGAAGTCTTGGCCGCTGGATGTCGTCGCCCTTACTCTCACCCTCTCTCACTCTCTTGCGAGCAAACACCAGAGAGCACCCAGTGGTATCCTTTATCGATGCCGGTGCGTGACTGACTGCGACGGGCAACATTAACCGCCACTTATACCGACCGCCTACTCTTTCGTCCCGTACTCATCCTCCCTCTTTTCCCAGTATCCTCCCCCTCCTGCACGATGAAAGATAAGCCCTCACTCCTCTTCTTCCCCATTACGATACCCCACCTTCTCCTTCTCCCATCCTCCTTCCCGCCCGTCCTCCCTTCCCCCTCGTCGACTCTTCGTCCACTTCTTCCCCTCCCGACGGCCCCTCTAGCCACATTCCCTGCACCGCGGGGAGGAGATTCTTCCTGCCTTCAGCAACCGCTCGTCCTCCAAAGCCGCGGCGAGGTCTCGCCCGCGTCAAATCCGCGTTTTTTCACTCGGCGGGAAACCCGTCGACTCGATTCCTGGGAAACGCCAAGGAGGGTCATAGACGACGGGGAAGGTTAAGGCGATGCTGGTAATGCACGCCCGAATTCCTCCGTCGTGGGCTCCCAATTTTTTTGTCTTCCCAGATAAATTTCTCATCGGTTGGGGAAAGATTTCAATTTTCGACTTTTAGCGGTTTCTATCCATTACCATATCTTCTGTTAATCGCTTTCCGGGTTTATCTTTTCCATTTTAAGCTTTTTTCTCCCATCTTTTCCGATCGATAAACAAATTCTATAAAAACTTGCTAATTTTGTGCACCTTTCCATTTTTATCTTGGGATATCTAATAGAATGAAAAACTATAACTGAAATTCCATAGTATTTTAATAATATACGACCTGGATTCGACGTTCAACGTCATCTTGAAGTCGTTAGAGAACATCGAAACCCGGATCGTATCTAAATAAAATACTGTGGAATGACAAAGTTATGTATTTTTCATTTTTAATATGAATCGACTGCATAAAGGTACTCCCTAAACTACTAATTCTGAATTTAGGACTGGTAATAGTTGAAGTAGCCTTCTTTACCGTCAGAATATTTTGTTTGAGTGAAATGCAGCACGGTATTTTCAGTTTCGAGTGATGTTATGCTCCAGATCCCATCTTTTGTAAACGCCATCATCATGAATATTGTGCAATATAATTGGCACGCATGTGAGGGAGGGCAAATATATGAATGTTGAGAAAAATTCCGTGTCTTAAATATATGACATGAAAACAAGGATAGAATGAGGGAAAGTAAGTGAAAACTATGGACATACTTAGGAAACTATATAATCACCCTGGCAAAACTGGAGAACAGGAAAATATCCACTAGGAAGGGTATTGTGAAAACTTGCGAAAATCCGGGGAATGCCGATTATAGGTAGGACTCTTGGGAATCTTCTCTTTTGCGAACCGAAGACGTTTAAGCGATGAGACATCGACTTCTGTGTTTCTAGAATGAAGTATTTGAATTCCTATCCTCGGAATCTCACCCTGATCCACTTCGCGGGAGGGAGACGGTCAAGGCCCTTGTGGGCGCGGATATAAGCGCAACAAACCACATCCTGCCGATGGATTTCAAGCGCACACTGAGAACATCATGGCATATGTGACTTAAGATGTACTATGCACAGTAAATAGTTGAATTTCTTCGACTGGAACGACGATTACATTAATTTTCACAAAAGCCACATTATATTTTCAAGTAAAAATACTTATATTTCCAACATTTTTAATTATCTAAGTAGTATTGGAAATACTACCTCCGTGAGTGCTCTTAAACCGACTTAAATTGACAGCACGGCCCTTTAAGACAACAAGACCTCGTGATTTTAGTTAATGATAGCAAATTTCAATAATTAATTCTCCATCTCGGAGTGCGTATAAGAGTCACAATCCTTGGGTTAGTCAGTGGCCCGGTTATCGAGCACGATTTTCCACTGGCGATACCCAGCCTTCAACGACCATATATTTGACCTGAACCCGAAATATGAATGACGGAATTAATTCATTTTAGCATTTAGCTCATAGTAATCTACTGCAAAATGCGATGGTTTTCTCAGATGGTCATATTTTATTTTACAGGTCATTACAATAAGGCTGGTACTCATTTTCTAAGGTCTCTAGGGGTCACGATGATGTTACAGAATGTCTTGTCATTAAAGAATTCGTTCAGAGGCACTCTTGAAACCAAGAACATATTCCTCGTAACGAAGCTGACGCATTGCCTTTAGGCTTGTGCATAGATCTATCCACCATAATTGCTTGTGATATGAAGAATTACATTTATGAACATATGGATAAATGTAAATCTCGCGGTACTCAATAAATTAACACTATCTTTGAATAATAACTAAGAGCAGTCCAGAGTTTAAAATAACATTTTCCTCGATCTTCCAGATCGCAGGAATTATCCTTCTCTCATTGATTAATTTACTATAAAAGTATGGGTTAGTGCTACTAAATCCCAATGCCTACTGTATATTAGCCCAGGGAAAATAAGAAACTTAGGTAAATACGTCTAACTAGAAATGTTACCATTCGAATCATGCATAAACCAACATTCGTGACTTTATAATGATCTGAACGTAGACATCCACACTGCCATCGAAATGATAAATGCGTTAACCACTAGCCTAGTCTCTCGAGCCAAATTTTCTTGGGCAGCTACGATAGTGATAACTTTTATTGACTCTCCATTACAATGTTGATAACATTGGAAAATGCAAACGTCCTTGATTGATGTGCTCCAATTAGGAGAATGGACGAAAAATAATTTTATGTTTACAGATGTGTGGTCGCTGTTTCATTTGAAAGGATTTCGAATTTTTTTTGTAAACTAGTGGCCTCTGGGTGTGCGATAACGCACGTTAATGATAAGAAAATATGGTATTCTAAGAAGTGATTTGAAGAATTAATAATTAACGGTTTAAGAAATTCTTTTCGAATGGCCGATTAGCAGCTTCTATCCTTAAAATTTTCTCGTTATTCCGTTAAAGAACGTCCTACAAACATAACGAAGCTAAAAAGAGTTTTCCAGAGGTATTCAATCAAAATTATATAGATTTTTATTTTCAATTTCCGTTTCTGCACCGCTATGAGGAGCTGAATTGTAAGTATCATGGGGAGGTTTTTGTCAAAGATAATCAGAAAACTTCTTACAGCCCAGAGCATTTGGATGCTTCAGTTTACGATCGCGAATACTATTCTAATGAAATTAGTTTGCAACTTTCATGAAGACAATGTTAAAATTGAATTTAAAGCAATGAAACACTTTCGAATAATTTTTCCTCATATGCCCAATCCAATATAAAAACCCAGTCCAATATAAACTCATTGTTACGTGGATATTTGCTTGAATTACCGATTCGTGTTTAAGTCCATATACAGAGAGTTTTGATCAGATGCAAAATCTATTTCATAGTTTGTATATTGGTCACTTACGGAGTTTGTAAGTAAAGTTTTTTTCTCGAGTAATTCATGAACACACGTACCTAGGTTTAATTTTCTGGCACCTCTTGTCTGACTAGCAGTGTGTGCAACAGCGACTAGTTGACGTGAGATGATAAATATATCTATCTTCCACATATAACTAAAAGTTGAATTTGCCTGAACAAAAACTGAAACTTTGCCAAATAGACTGGTAAACACTAAAAATGTTCATTTCATATGCATGTGTCTTAAAAAGTAGACATGTTATAATGCATAACTAAAATATTCTACTATCATGTATTCCAATGTGATTTACGACAGTTGCAGACGTCTTAGTCATGCTCTTTGCGGAGTTGTCTTGAATATTATTTTCCTTAGTGAAACTGGGCTGTTGGGAAATATAATTTAGATTATTGGTATAAATCAGTGTCCGATTGATACAAAATATCTTTGCGTCGGGAAAGTACAGTAACCCTTTAGAATTTAGGGACGCCAAGACGCCCCTATTAGTTAATTATATAGTATCACCATACTCGCACCACTGTTAACTGTGCACATTTTTGTTTACTAATTTTCCGGGGTGTTAAGGAATTATATGTTCCTAATCTACTGTCGTGAAAGAAAAAGAGTTGCTTGCTGTTCTAGTATCTCAGTGTGGGGACAAGAAAGTGCCTTTGGAGAGGAGAAACCTTGGTGCTTATGATACCTATAAACATAGGGTGTATAAGGTTGTTTCTCTCCAGACGTTAACTTAATCTTGACTGTCAAATTAAAATTACTTTTATAAAATATACGCTGCGTATTACCTGGCGTTGACAGAAGATGGAAGAGGTTACGAAGAGACCGGTTCCTAGGATAAAATAATAATTACATATAATCACAGTGCCTCGGTGTTTTTTCGCCCAGTCACACCAAGATATCCATTTGCTTCTGAAAATGGTAGTAGGAGAGGAGAGCAAATGCATAACTTCTGATTTTCAAATATCATTTACTACAAATTACACGGCTGATTTAGTTATTTTGCTTGCTTCGACCTTTCTCACGTTCAATTAATTTTTTATTGCGATTTTATGCATCATAAAGTTGATTTTTACTGTTCCAAATCTTCAGTCTCTTCCGCATCGGTGTTTAAACTTTAAAATAGAAAGTAACCTCCTTTTAGCGAATTTGTTTCTTCAGTTTGATTTAATTTATTATGTAATCGACCTCCATTGCGTGAAAAATATGCGGCATGGTTTTGTAACTTCCTGAAATTTTGAAACGAATTAATACCATTGGTTTTTTGCAAAAGCATTTGACATATGGGCTTGAAGGATAATGGTTACGAAAAAGCTCAGGTCTTCAAAGAACTCTGAGACATCCACGTGGAATTATTTCCTCTTACTTTCGCGGTCATGGTCACGCTCAAGGTGATTGAATGTACCTCCTTCAGGCTGTTAAGGAAGACGCCATGGTATAACATCCGGAAACATTCAGTAATTCGACGAAACGCCGCCCACTGGAATACCAAGCTCAAAAAATAGGTTAATTTCGGGTCCTTCAATGATTTATTCTTATTTTACTACGCTACTCGTATGTGTTGATTGCAAAAACTTAGTCTCCATATTGAAAGACGATGAATGTTTGTGAATATGATGAATGTTCTGCTGAATCGGTTTTTAACATTAATAAAGATGGTTTGGTGATGTGAATAACTTTCGTGGCTGAAGGAATTTTCGTGAATCAATGGTTATCATCCGATTTTCAAACATCTCAAATGAAACTTTAAATTTTGTACATAATCACACCTCAAATGCGGAAAATATATTTTTACTTTTTACCTTAAAGTAAGTCAAAGGCAATAAAAGGATGTTGGAAAGCTTGTGACATGAGTGTTGTCTTGCAAGTTAGTGCAACAAGAAAATGATTTGGTTATCCATTCTTAAAGAGTTCACCTACGCTATACAAACCAAACGCGAAAGAGTCTAGCGCTAAAAATATGAGCGGCACACAGGTATGTTGTGCATCTTTCTTAAGTAGGTATTTGACGCTTATGGGTTCTCCTTACGATTATTTTCTAGCGCCTCGGAAGCAAGTCATTATACGAGTGTAATGACTCGTATTATCAAGTATTAAGGCTGTCTCCATAATCATATATTTCAAACCAAACAATTAAATGTTTCTTATTCTTTTGAATATAGTGTCTACCTCCAAGGAAATTTCCTCAACTGGCCAGCCGTTTTTTTTATGTCATTCGAATGTTCGAACACTCTCTGGGAGTTGTATAGATTTGGAAATAATGAGTGGGCAAATCACATATTCAATAAAATGCTCAAGTTATTCGTTTTCTTATTTCCTTTGTCACTCATGTCATTTTATGGCTTGCAAATTCTTTTTTTAATGTATGGAATTCGCTGACATAGAAGAGTCTTCAAATTGATGTGTATTAGCTGGACTCTATCAAAGGAAGAAAAAATTACGTCATTTAATTTCAAGTCACTTTTATCAGCATCAAATCTAAGTATCAGTAGCAGAGATAAGCATGAAAACTCAATCCAATTTGGCCCATGATATGCAGACCGCTGTGTGAAATATACGCACGAATATTTCATAAATTGAAATGGAAGACGGAACATCAAAAAGAGTCGGAAACTTCCGCTTTCATAATCAAAGTCCAACGCTATACGCTTATCTGAAGTATGAACATGTATTTGATACAAATGCCCGTCGCATTAGTTTCTGAAGGCATTTGACCCCGTTGATCTTAAACGCAAAAATATGACCGCGCACATAAATGTTACAGGGCAACATGTATTCTATTTTTTACGACGGATAGAACAGATGATAGTACTTACTTAGCTCTAGAAAATAAAGTCTGGGTGGTTTATGAGATGTGCGAACAGATCATGAATTATAAAAATCGCATTCATAAGCTTCTTGTAACTTTTGTATCAGCTCCTCCCATTTATATGCATAAAAAGACAGTTTAAAATATTTTTTGAAATCTATATATGATAGAGCACTGGAAGCAATGTGAAGAAACGAAGCGAAATGACTTGAATAAGCCTTTCTTCTCTAAAGAAATAATTTTTAATTATCATAATATTCAATTTCTATCGTTATTTAACATATACACTTCGTTGATAAAAAATCCTAAGGAAAAACTTAGGTGCTAATGTCCTGTAAGTATTCGGGAGAACGCTTTTTATAAAGAGTTCTCAGGTTATGCAAACTAAATTCCAGTCAATACGATGGAATTAAGTAAAGGTGACTCAATTAAAAAGTGGAGTATTTCATTTTGCAGGTCATAGAGGAAAGAATCTTTTACCATGGAATGTTTTCCGAAATCAATTTTTACCGCAGATTATCATCAAGACTTTTATTATTTACCAGTTTGCTAACACTAGCGATTAACATCGTCGCATTCCGATGATTTCAATTTCAACAAATGAAACGACTGTGTTGGATTTCATTTTCTCAAAGAAATATATTGCCAGTTATGAAAACCTTGAAATTTATAATAGCCATTGTTTTCTTTAGTTATAGTATGTATATTTCAATGACATCTCAATGCCAAATTGCAACAATTAAGTAAACGATTTTGCATTAGATTTATTTTCTACGAAAATATTTCCATACATGAAATTACATCTAAATCACAACTGTTACAAACCATCTGAGATATCTCATACATTTCCCACGCATGAAAACTTAATTATCTATTATCAACATTCGAGAAAAAGTGTATCGTGATACGTTAAACACAAAATACTACTCTCTTCAAAATCTATTACGCACTGCAAAATTCACTGTGGAACATTTTCACCTCTCTCTAGTTCAAATATCCCTCGAGGCGCTCCAAAATATACCGTTGGTCGTTGAATAGTTTATAGAAATCGATGTTTCCGTCGTTTCATCTTTGTCTTCTGCAGCATCACTGTTTGCCCCTAAACGACCGAGCAGTTGATATTCCATTCCGGGAGATCCCGCGGGCATCCCCGCCATAGGTGTGACGTGGAGAGACAATCTCCGGTCACGACCACCTCTTCGGCCTTTCAATGACGATTCGAGGTGATTATGATGACGTCTCTGGGCGGCGCCCACGTAGAATACGTCTGCTTAACTGCCGTCACAACTCATTGTGGGTTTGAAGTTAAATGGATGTGACGCAAAAGCGTACGTTGGCATGGTGAATGAGAATAATCCATGAAATTGGTTGCGTTTCAATTTCCATGGTTCTATTAACATTACGCTTTTTTTTGTGAACACTGCCTAAAGGCATCCCGTCGGTGGGAAGGGTAATAGACCCTTGATGCTCATTTGGAACACAGTAAAATGTAGGCACATTTATTTTGTGTTTTATGATGTTGGTAGCAGTTCTGACATAGCTGAATATGAATAGCAAAGCTGGCATAACTCAGACTCTGGTGTTGACCATATTTTAAGGATCATATAATGATATAACAGTATATTACCGTTATTTTTGTTATATCCTCCAATTAATTCATAAATTTTTTTGTTTTTTTCCTCAATAAGAGCAATAATTCCAGTCTCTACATTGCATTAAATTGATATTGGTTTAACTACCCATCAGCTAGTAAGCATGCTTAGAAGTTGTGATGAAATATGGATATGCACAGTAGTTACAATGGCATTTGTAACTGGATACTTCCAAACAACATCTCACCAAACTCATCGTGATTAGTTTAAATAATACGAGCGGCATTAAATGTGAATTTCTTGGAACCATTTGGTTATGTTAAATAGTAAAATACCCACCAAAGTCACAATTATCAACCCAAAAGTTGTTTTGAATTGTAAAGGTAAGTCTTGCCTAGTCCTAAGCCTTAGTGATTGTAAAATCCACGAATGAGAACCTAATTTTAAGTGACAAAATTTATTTATGAAAATGTCAAGAAATGACTAGAATCCAAACTGTTGAAATGATATGAACCAGCATTTATACTTTTCCAAGTAGATTGATTAGTTTTTAAGCATGTTGTAAACTTAATATTGTTTTACTACATAAATATAATTCATTGTCATCATCGTAACAAATATAGATAGTCACACCAAATAACCATAAAAGTTCATAGTTACGTGAAATGAACCTGTTAAAATTGAAACTAGAACATTACAATCTGAAAGTGAATCTCACAAAGTAAATGCTCTCAATGTAGATCAATATGTTTTACAGATTTAGATATATACTGAGAAAACTAACATCATTCTTGCATAAATAATCACAGAGGTGACATGATAATATCCATTGTGCTAATATATATTCTATGTTCATATTTTTGCTCAGAAAAACAAAAACCTTGAAGTCATGGTATGAATAAATATTACAACCCCAACCCATTTCAAGATGTGACATACATGTATAACATCTATTCAATGACATATTGGTATCTTTGGTAAACTAGTGTGACAAAGGGAATGAATGCTGAAAATGATTACAAAAAATCTATGCATGCCAAAAAATTATGTAACGTAATGAAATTTAAACTAAATAAATTTTACTGGCTTTGCAATTGATATTGTTTCCCCTATGACACAAAGTACTCAAAGCAATGACTATGCAAAGTCTTTCATTCTTTCTTCATGCATTACAAATGGATTTCCATACAGTATTGGCCTCAATCATCTCTCAAAATTTAATAGCTATACATTTTATACACTTATGACACCAAATACTCAAACCAATGACCATGCTGTCTGGGAATCATCTGTAATAATGACTACATAATATAGGAGAGGAAGTAAACTTTTAATTACTACTAAAAAATAATTACAATGGAAATTTAATTTTTATTTGTTATTTTTAAGATTTCCCTACATAGATGTAGTCACCATCCAGAGTTTTACATTTCTCCCAGCATTTCTTGAGCTATTCAAGGATGTCATTATAGTACTCAGCAGATTGCATTGAACACAATTATTCTACCTCTAGAATCATATCATCTGAGATTTCAAATCTCCAACCCCGCAATGGTTTTTTAAGTTCCGGGAATAAGAAAAAGTCGTTTGGGTTGAGATCAGGATGTGGCAAAATGTGATAGAATGGATGTGGCAAACTATCAAAGCCACATTATCTTGATTCCTCAACGGAACCTCGAAATGTCTAAGCAGTTGGATTGTTGGTAAGAAGACGGACATCTTAGGTGGTCATTCCATGCCTTTTCTTAGTCAGAGCACCATGCTATTTCTTCACCAGTGGGCAGTGATAGGTATCAGCGAAGGTCTGACCCTTTCCCAGGTAGTCTGTTGAGATGACTCCACGACAGCCCCAAAAAGACAGACAGTATGACCTTCCCTGTAGACTTCTGCACCTTAGCCTTCTTGGTGGAGGTGAGTATACTTGTCCGTCCACTCTAGCTCACCTATCTGGTCTCTAGATTATATCGATAAGCAGAGTAAATTTGATCTTTGATTTGGTTATTTCATATTAATAATTACTCAAAAATTTTACCCCTGTGTAGTGAGTGATTTTTTAGCCGTTGTAAACTCTTGTCATTTCAAAACTTACATCAAAATGTCCAATTATTTATTTCATAAAAAATGCACATTTCCACTGACATGAGTTGGATTGTATTTTACTGAATATGGTATATACTTGATCTTGGTGTGAACATCAGCTGTAAAATTGAATTTTCCACATGCAATTCTTGTGTATCTATTGAACGAGGTTAGTAAATGGCAGAGGGTTGATAGTGGGTGTGAGGGAATTTTAATAGGATATGTTTATCTTTTTCTTATAAAGTCTCCACTCCAATTTTAAGAAATAATGCTGTTGTGGAGAGACTGTCTGATTTTCTGGCATTTTATTCAGGGGAAGAAGCAAAAGCATGTCATAAAAGTGTACATAACTTTGAGAACTATCAGGTTTCATACCCTGAGTTTTAAGAACATTATTATTTAATAGGGATGTCACATTGATCGTCTTAAAGTTTACCAGAAATAAAATTGCATTCTCATGAGCAGAAAGGAGCAAACCAGAGTAAGTGGTTAAGAATAATTAGGTCATGGGAGGAGTAGATCGTTGTGACCAACTCTTTTCTTATTACACTTGCATGGACAAATCTTTCAAGAGGTTAAAATGAAGATTTACATTTTTACAACTAATAAACTGTATACACTGTACAACAAATGCAGTAGTATTAATGTAATTAAAATTCAATACTGATTCTAATATATTTTTAAATTAGCAAAAAAAGGGTGGAAATGAATGCAGTTCAGTGAAGGGTCATTTATTGGGAAGGAATGTATCATTTGGAGAAAATGTCAACAAATTATTTAGTGACTCATAAGCATATTACTAAAAGGCTCCACAGCAGAAGTAAAGGGTAAGGTAAGATTGGCATGGTTAGATCATGCGGGTCAATTAGAAAACCTAGCTAATTGAAAATGCTGGTCAGGGTTCAATACCAAGGTGGGAAAGATGGGAGTACAGTGTGATTTTGTAAATAAATATTGATGTCATACATTTGAACACAAAGAAGAAAAAGTGGAAGGAAAGAGGGGGAAAGAAATAATAATCTAAAGAGGAAAAGCAGTTAATGAAATCCATGCCATGCATATATCCTATCAATGCCGCACCCACATAAAACTCTCAACTTGTTTGCATAGAAAATAATGGAAAACTAAAATACTACAGCACAGATACAAACTTGAAAATGTTGATGAAAGTAATCCATAAGCATTAGTAACAGCTAACTTGACATATTCAAGAGTCCAGCACATGTGGCCCATGGCCCACCCAGGTCCAGCCCACATGCCTGAGCTGCGAAATAGACCTAACTTAGCCCACTGTACAACTTTAACACTGTTTTGATCCTCCCAACCTGTGTGCGGGCTTTCAAGTTCACGAATTTGCATTTTACCTCCTACATGACCCACTGATAACTATACAGGCATTCTCTGTGGGCCTGTTGCGGGCCTAGAACTGTGCATGTGAGAGGTATATATGAGGACCACTGTGAGCTTTGAAGCTGAGTGATTCCCTTCCCTTTTCCCTTTCTTGGTCCCTTCCCAGGAAAGCAAAGCCGTTAATTGGAATTGTGACCTCAGTGGAAACTTTTTTAGATGAAAAGTTTTGTAAAGACTCAAGAGGACAATGTAAAACTTAAAAGGACAATGTGGTGTTAAGACTCATAAGGACAATGTAACATGTTTTCTATTTTATATGATGTGCAAAACTTTTTTTCCTCAGAAACCCCACCTCTTTCAACTCCTGTCCAAGCTTATGACGGTCCACACGTAACTCATGCATGATCAGCAGTAGGCCCATGACAGACCCACATATGATGCCTGTAGAGTCATCAGTGGGCTGATGTGGGCCAATATTGGCACACATACACAGTCCTAAGCTCACAGTCGACCCATCTCCAAAAATGGTCTGCCCAGTTCAGGCCCACGCATCAGAAGGCTTATCTCATTGATCGGTGAAATGATCATATACACCAGAGTAGACAAAACTATGAGATATTATTGGCTTGTGTGCACCATTTTTTAGTGGTTGCCTTTGTGGTGGTAGTTTTTTCTTATTTTTGTTCTGCACTGGTTAAATTTTACCATTTTGTGCTATAGTACCGAATTACAAGTTACTTTATTAGTGTTTGATTTTTTGTGACACTATGACACTAATTCGCAGTGGGGAAGAACATGGTGTATTGTAGAGATGTAAGTACAACAGTGACTGGGTAAAATATTCTTATTACAAGTATTAACTCCACACATGAATCGTTTGTAGATCAGTCTTTTTCATTTTAACCAAACAACTATCAATACCTCTTAGTTGTAATTAATTATAACTTTCAAGTTGAAAACATAGTATTCAAAGATTTGATTTGAATGAATTTCACGAATGATATCATTTCAACTCAAGTAATTTTTGGATGCATAAATGGAGAGAATTCAAATTCAAAAGGCCAAACAGTCAGTTGCCAGGCTCTCTCTATGAATGGATGCCTGTATTTAACTTCTCGTATGTTCAACTAACTTTTTTTTCTGGTACGCAAAAAATCACATAGCTGGATGTGAGTGCAGGTGCCCAGAGTGACTTTCCCGGGAATCGAACCATGGCCCACTGCTCAGTAATCCAACGCTCTACCCCCTGGACTACCGCGACCCACAGTGACCTAAAGTGTTTTGTTTTTAGGGAATCATAAACTTTAAAAAAATATATTTACGTAGCATTATTGGTGTGTAACCGCATTCCTAGAAAATTATTAAATCAAAACGAAATACCATCCATTCCTTTCGAAAGTAATTCATTAAGAAATAAGTGCAAACGTGCATTTTTAAATCAATAACTCATTAATTATAATATTTGGCTTTGGCAAACATTTTGCAAATTATAATAGAATGATTTCAATGAAACAAAGAAAACACTCTGGGAAAATGACAGTGAAGTCTCCACGCGATAATTTATACTGAGTTGAGTCACTCTGTGAGTTCTACCTCTCAACCGACCATAACAATTTGGTGTTTTTTTTCCTTTTGATAGCTGTTAAACTTCCATTCGTTTGATCATTGTTTAGATGGTTTGCGCTTCCGGCCGATTTTCGTGCAGGGCAAAGTCTTCTTGTTGCAGTAGAGTCCGTGGTAGCAGTCACAAAGTACGCGATAAACATTCATCACGCTTAAGATGTCTCCATAAGGTAGCCCAAAGTCATGTTGTGGCTCTTCTGTGATGCAAGAAGGTATTGGCCTCCCTCCATCTACATCTGAATACACCGAGGCATACTCTAAAGCCTATTGAAGTTAAATCAGAGAAATAAATTTTAAAATAAGTATACAAATTAAGAAAATAATTTTAAAATTAATATTAATACTAAATTAATACTAATAATAAATAAAATACATTAATACTCTTTGTCCCTCGAGACACTTATCAGTTTGAAAATACAATATATTAGTTTGCAGATATAATTATTGGGAGAGAAAGTTGGTTTTCCCGGTTTTGCCGACGGTGTAATTTTACCAAAATCCTTTTCCATTTACAGAAATGACAAAACAAATAGAATCGGGGCTGGTGTCTTTATTGCCGTTAAAAATTCTTGCAACAGTAGGGCTGTGGTAATTCCGGGTAATGGTTTAGAAAGCGTTTGGTTCTCAATTAAAAGTTTTCATTCCAAAGCAATTTAAGTATGCGCATTTTACAGACCGCCAGTCGACAGAAATAATTCAACCCTGGAATTAGATCAGCAAATCAAAGGTTTCTTATCCCAACACAATGATCGCAATGTTATAGTCGGAGGAGATTTCAATGTCCCATCTATTGATTGGAGCACAAATAGTTTTAAAACGGGTGGTGCAAACAAAGGTATCTGCGAATCGCGATTCTTGTAGAGGTTATGGACAATTCTTCTGTCGTTGTAGTCCAATCCAAGAGCTTCTAGTATCTTGAACATCTTGTTCCATTCGACGTTGCTGAAGGCATTCTCCAAATCTGCGAATGCCACATATAATGGCTTATTTACGTGTATCATTTTTTCGGCCAGAACTCTCAAGCTGAGAATTGCCTCTCTTGATCCTCGGTTTTCCTGAAT
This sequence comes from Hetaerina titia, assembly GCA_037158775.1. Classification (NCBI taxonomy): domain Eukaryota; kingdom Metazoa; phylum Arthropoda; class Insecta; order Odonata; family Calopterygidae; genus Hetaerina; species Hetaerina titia. The sequence goes on along the minus strand of CM073772.1, from coordinate 61,092,593 downwards.
CTGAATTAGTTTTCCGACAGGTTTTCTTCTATCCTTCCTTCTATTCTTCGTCTAATGATCCTTATAAGGATTTGTGATACTTGAGTCACCAGGGTCAATGTTCTGTGTTCTTCGCATTTATTTGTTTTCGGCTTCTTCGGTATTGCAATCATTATACTTTTCTCAAAATCTTCTGGTATCTTTCCGCTGCCGTAGCTACAGGGTTCGTCCGGAAAATAAGTGTACTGAAGATAAAGAGGAGTTTGAAAGGAACGCGATACGGGACTTTTGACGCCGTCAAAGAGGCCGTGACGACGTGTCTTCGAGAGGTTCTCGATGATGCCTTCGCGGGAGCGTTCCAGGAATGGGGACGCCGCTGGAACAAGTGTATCGACTCACAAGGGTCCTATTTTGAGGAATATTAGCTTAAGATATGTAAAAGTGCAATAAATTTTGTTTCCTGAGCTCAGTACACTTATTTTCCGGACGAACCCTGTATCTTTGATTATTCCATGGATGGTATCCTTCGCTTTGACCGCGAGTGCCTTGATTATTTCTCCGTTTATTTTGCCAATTCCTGGTGCCTTGTTGTTTCTCAGATCTACCAGGTATCTCTCGAATTCGCTTTTTAGTATCTACGGACCCCGATCGTCATTACCTATCATGCTCCTTTACGTTAACGATATTGACTCCGTGGTCATTGGTAAGATACGTTTACTTGCCAACGATGCAGTGGTTTACCGTGATATCCGTATTTCTGAGGACACAGCAGCTTTGTCAGATGGCCTTAATGCTATACAACGCTGGTGCGACAGTTGTCAATTAGAATTAAACTTTAAAAAGTGCGTAGTCATAAATGTTTGTAAAAAGAGCAATTCCCACCCGAACGCCTACTGCATTGGGAACACCGAAATGGAATGTGTAGATTCAATTAAATACCTAGGCTTTACCCTCACTCACGAATTCTCCTGGGTGAAACACATACGTGGACAAGCTAACAAAAAATTAGGATTTATTAGAATAGGAATAGATAAATGTGATGAAAAGCTCAAAGAGAAATGGATTCTTTCGTTGGTTAGGCCCCATTTAGAATATGCTGCAAGCATGTGAGGTCCTCACGAAGTTGGGCTGATTGCCGAATTGGATCGCGTGCAGCGTAGAGAAGCTAAATTTGTAAAACGTTGCTATGATAAAATTAGTAACGCATCCAACGTATTAGAGCAGCAAGGCTAGGAATCACTCACGGAGCGAAGGTTAAATTACAGATTGAAAATCTTGCATAAATTAGAAGGGCGTCTCTTAGTAGTGATGTTGAGAATTTTGAAAATATTATTACTCCCATCGTACTACGGTAGGAGAGATCATGCTAATAAAATTAGAAAGATTAGTTGTACAACAGATAGATTAAGATGCCATTTTTTTCATGACCGATAGGGGATAATAATAACATTTTTCGACCGTGGTAGGCCCATGTTTGGGTAAAAATTAGACTGGTGTGTGTTCAACCCCTGCCACACACCCTGGCGGTGGCTTACAGGATATTTTCAAATAAAATCGCGCCGTTTGAAACTGTGCATTTTTTATTTTACTTATTTTCAGAGGTTTAAAGAAATAATATGCTCCTAATATAATGTCGTGAAAGAAAAAGAGTTGTTTGCCGTTATGGTATCTCAGTGTGGGGACAAGAAAGTGCCTTTGGAAAGAAGAAACCTTGGTGTCGATGATACCTATAAACCTAGGGAGGATAAGGTTGTTTCTCTCCAGACATTAACTTAATCTTAGTTGTCAAATTAAAATTACTTTTATAAAATATATGCTGCATATTACCTGGAGTTGGCAGAAGATGGAAGAGGTTACGAAGATACCGGTTCCTATGATAAAATACTAATTACACATAATCACAGTGCCTCGGTGTTTTTTTCTCCCAGTCACACCAAAATATACGAGTATATAATCCATTTGCCTCTGAAAGTGGTAGTAGGAGAGGAGAGCATTAAATGCATAACTTCTGATTTTCAAATATCATTTATTACAAATTACACGGCTGATTTAGTTATTTTGCTTGCTTCGACCTTTTTCATGTTCACTTCATTTTTCATTGCGATTTTTGCTATTCTAAATCTTCAGTCTCTTCCGCATCGGTGTTTAAACTTTAAAATAGAAAGTAACCTCCTTTTAGCGAATTTGTTTCTTCAGTTTGATTTAATTTATTATGTAATCGACCTCCATTGCGTGAAAAATATGCGGCATGGTTTTGTAACTTCCTGAAATTTTGAAACGAATTAATACCATTGGTTTTTTGCAAAAGCATTTGACATATGGGCTTGAAGGATAATGGTTACGAAAAAGCTCAGGTCTTCAAAGAACTCTGAGACATCCACGTGGAATTATTTCCTCTTACTTTCGCGGTCATGGTCACGCTCAAGGTGATTGAATGTACCTCCTTCAGGCTGTTAAGGAAGACGCCATGGTATAACATCCGGAAAAATTCAGTAATTCGACGAAACGCCGCCCACTGGAATACCAAGCTCAAAAAATAGGTTAATTTCGGGTCCTTCAATGATTTATTCTTATTTTACTACGCTACTCGTATGTGTTGATTGCAAAAACTTAGTCTCCATATTGAAAGACGATGAATGTTTGTGAATATGATGAATGTTCTGCTGAATCGGTTTTTAACATTAATAAAGATGGTTTGATGATGTGAATAACTTTCGTGGCTGAAGGAATTTTCGTGAATCAATGGTTATCATCCGATTTTCAAACGTATCAAATGAAACTTTATATTTAGTGCATAACCACACCCCAAATGCGTAAGATATATTTTTACTTTTTACCTTAAAGTAAGTCAAAGGCAATAAAATAATATCGAAAAGCTAGCGACATGAGTGTTGTCTTGCAGGTTACCGTAACAAGAAAATGATTGGTTATCCTTCCTTAAATATTTCACCTACGTTATACAAAACAAACGTGAAAGAGTCTAGCGCTCAAAATATGATGTATTGCATTATACTCTGGTAGGTTTTAGACCCTTGGGTAGTGGGTATCCTTCTTCTTAAGATAAATTTCTGACGCCTCGATTACAAGTCTTTATAAAATCAAGTATTGAGACCGTCTACAACATTGTTTCTAAACTAAGGTATTCAATATTTATATTTCTGTCCGATGTAGTTCCTTACTTCAAGGCAACACCCTCAACTGGCCAGCCATTTGCTTACGTCATTCGCATCTTCGAACACCGAAGGAGCTGTATAGCTTTGGGTATTACGATTTAGCATATCACATATTAAATGGAATTCTCAGGTTATACGTTTTCTTACTTCCCAAGTGCCGCATGTCATTTGTTGGCTTTACGTAAAGTTCACGGTCCCGGTATTTTTTTGTTTAAATTGATTAACGACCGTAGCTACGTTCCTTGTATATTTAAATTTGTTGGCTTGCAAATACTCGTATGGGTTTCTCTTATAGAAAAAAAATCGTCAAATTGAAATTTATACGTTTTGACTCTCTTAAAGGACAGAAAAAATTACATTATTCAATTTGATATTTCTTAATGATTTATAAATTTAATTGCTTAACATGATATCTCCACCCATGTTGAGTCAAGACGTCCATGGTTCCAAAAACACGTATATGTTTCTCATAATTTCCATTCAATACTGTGGAATTTAATAAAGGTATATCGATTAAAAAGTGACATTTTTTTATATTTTAGGTCATATATGAGAGGAACCTTTGCATCCTTGGAGAGTTTTTCAAGATCAAATTTTACGGCAGAGTATTATCAATACTATTGCTTCGAATCAGTTTTTTAACACTTGCGATTAAAATTTTTACATTACGATAATCCCATTCCGATTGCCAGCTATAAAACCGTGCAATTTTTAATAGCCATTTTTTTCTCTAATTTGCTACATGGTAATGCCGTCTCAAGGTCAAATTGCAACAATTAAGTTACCGATTTTTCATTGCATTTATTGCCTGTGAAAATATTTCCCTGCATAAAGTACATTCAAATAACAATCTACTTTGTTTAGACCATCTAAGATATCTCATAAATGTCCCACACATGCCAACTTTATCAAATTTTTCCAACAATTGAGGAAAAGAGTATAGTGATACGTAAAACACAAAATGCTCTTCCCTGTAACCTCTATTACGTTCTGGAAAACTTCATTGTGGATCTCTCTCTGGCTCAAATGTCCGTCAATATGCTCCATAAATATACCGTAGGCCTTTGAATAGTTTATAGAAATCGATCTTTTTCCGTCGTTTCATCTTTGTCTTCTAGAGCATCACTGTTTGCTCCTAAACGGCCGAGCAGTTGATATTCCATTCCGGGAGATCCCGCGGGCATCCCCGTCATAGGTGTGACGTGGAGAGACAATCTCCGGTCACGACCACCTCTTCGGTCTTTCAATGACGATTCGAGGTGATTATGATGACGTCTCTGGGCGGCGCCCACATAAAATACGTCTTCTTAGCTGTCGTCACAAATCATTGAGGGTTTGAAGAAAAGTGGATGTGACGCAAAAGCGCACATTGGCATGGTGGATGAGAATAGTCCATGAAATTGGTTGCGTTTCAATTTCCATGGTTAAATTAACAATATGCTCTATTTTGTGAATACTGACTGAAAGACACTCATTGATATAAGTAAATATGAATCGCAATGGCGTTCCACTGGGGTCCAACTTACAGCCTGATCATTCAGAATTTGTAAAACATATTCTCATCATTAAATGGTTCCTATACACCTTAACATTCTCGCCAGAATTTTAACTGATAATTATTTTGAAAATGTTTCTATGAAAATAATTTTAGCGCCATCTTCTTTTCCTATGCATTCTTATTTTTTCATTTCCAATATTATTCCTTTAAAAATTCAAAAAACGAGCTTAATCTTTCTACTTCGGATATTTTTCATAGCATAATGAAATCTTCAAAATTCGAGGAGTTTTTATACCCTAATTCAATCATATTAACGAAATTTTGTCAGGAAAAATGTATAAATCTTTTGCCGTCTTTATTTTGTCTTACTATATGGTTTATGTTTTTATATCTGCAGTTTCTCTTAATAAAGGACAATAGTTATTAATCAAAGAATCCTAAAAGAAATTTAACGTGAAGTTTTGAGTTGAATCCCGGAAAACGAATAATGAAAGAGAATATTGCCATGGTAACGTACACTTGTTAGAAAACACCCTGGATATTCGATGCAAGAAGCTTTTGAGTGCAGTCAAGAAAAATACTACGCGAAAGTTTATTTCCTCATCGTTGAAATGAAAAATCTACATACATTCTGTAAGTTTTATAAAATATACTCACTGCAACTAATTTATCTCATTAATTGAAAACCCATTGGCTTTTTTTCGGTATCGCGATATCTCTACTGAACACTTTCAGTTAATGAAAATGGACATAATTCACAAAGGCAAATATTTCACTCACTAAAGGAAAAATATAGTCAATACATCTTTCTCATTATGATACTTTGCTCTCATCTGCACTAGTGATAGAATTTACTGTCGTGATTGAGATAACAAAGTAGTGAGGCTAATACTTGGAGGCTCGATAAGGACGTCATTGCTTCTCGCGTTTCTTTCGTCACTACCGTTGCAGTCATTGTTGTAATAAATATTCCTATCGTACTAAAATCGTGAATTTTTAATTGAAACGGGACAGTTGTAAATATTTTAGCCTCTATTTACAGCACGTATTAATGAAGTTGTGCTGAAATGTGCATGCCGTTTTTAACATCTTACTGTCCCTAACTGAATGGGAAGAGTATGACCGTGGGACATGTTGTGGCCCTCGTTTTTAAGAGTGGCGTGTCCTCGGCACTTACCGTAAAGTGATCATTTGCATGAATGCATCACTTGTATCCACTGGACAGTGCAGGAAAGCATAAAATTCCAGGCCAATAACGGCGGTGAGCGGAAGAGAAGCGCTCGCATTTACCGTACTCAATTCTTACTCTTTTTTTGCTGCTCCGATTGTGAAAACTTTTTTAGAATCATTCCATCATATAACAAGATATTACCTTCATTTTATTAGATTATCCCAATCACTTATAAAATGGTTTTTCCCATAAAGAGCAATAATTTTCAGGATATGTGGCAATAAAAGTTGTAGATGCTCCACATTACATTAAATTTACATCGGTTTATATATCCCTGAGCTTTGGTATACGTGCTTAGAAGTTGTGGAGAAATAGGTATATGGACAGTACTTTCAATGGCATATTACACTGGGTACTTCCAAACATTATCTCACCATGATTAGTTTAAGTAATATGAGTGGCCAATACTGAATTTCTTAGGCCCATGCAATTATGCTGAATAGTTGTATACATACCAAAGTCACAAAATTCCACCCAAAAGTTGTTTTTATTAGCAAAGGTAGATCTTGTCTGAAGCCATAGTGATTGTGAACTGTATGCATCATGGTGGGGGTACAATTTTCTTTCGCTGTGCCACCTGTGGTCTCCCATTAATATCTGGTGACCAAAAATATCAGTAGCATTGATTTCAACCAAATACTACTTCTCTACACTTGAATGCTCTACCCTTTACAGGCAAATTTGTATGTTTGATATTCATATTGGAAATACTGTTGGCAAATAATTCAAACCATATTTATTCCAGTTACTTGTCTCTGTGATTATTTTTTTAACTCTTAAATTAGTTAGTTAAAGAAGATTAGTTTCTCAACCAAAATTTCTTAAAATTTTGCAAAACAAATAATGTTATTTAATAAAATCATGTTAATCGATTGTGCTTTTGCAGAGATGAGTGTTACATTTTATAAGTTACGAGACTAAAATGAATGAAAAGCTACTGTAAAAAGTTTTCATGGGATGGCTGTATGATTGCTAACTCATTTTATGATAAAAATTGTATTTACACAATGGATATTTTTTATAGTGATAAAGAAAATATCTCATAATATTTCATTTGTTAAAAAATCAGAAGACTTGAGCTGTCTCCTGGCACCAGAGGTTTTAGGAAACAAAGAGGCAGTAACAAATTTAAATTTATTTTATTTATGTTACCTTAAATTATGATATTTTGACAAAGTGCAAGTATTCTACTATAACTGTTTTGAGTACTATAACTCAAATTTTATACCTCATTTTTCTGTTAGTGTATATGCCACACAATTGTTCCATGCAAAGGTTCTCTCAAAATCATTGCTGCACAACAGCAAATGACTTTATTAGTCAAATTTCAGGAAAAAAATACAATGTTCTTCAGGATCACGTGTGCAGATAATTTTGAATAATTTGAAAATGCCAACTCATATGACTTACAAACGAAGTACATGACTTTCTATTTCAATATCATATGTAGCTAGGTTTATTCCATGCATTTTTTGCTCTGTCCCTTTCTCATTCACCTATGCTTTATATGTCTGCAAATTTTAATGAGGTAATTAAATCTATAGTTTCTCGTCTCCATTAGAGGTTTAACAATGTACATTTCATTTCTATTTTCCATACTTAATTGTGTTAGACTCTTCAAATATCAGTGACACCATTGTATTATGGCAATCACACTTAACAGAATTTGAGTAACTGCAGGAGAAACAAATTTCCTGAGACCCACATGTTGAATATATTTTGTACATTCATGCATGGGTTACGAAATATTGATTCCAAGTTTAAACTTATTGTTTTCAATTTTCTAATCAGAGAAAATATATTCAAAACACGATAGGAACACACAATGTAACTTATATACTTACTTACCCCACCCCAAAAGAGAGAGGATACACACAGTTGAAGCTACGTAATATCCTCTAATCAAAATAATAACGGTTATTGATGATTTTTTTGGTCGCAATTCCCTACCAAAGCTCCAACTGATTAATGTAGTTGACAAACTTTAAATATGTTGGTGTCTTATTTTTACTTTTTATATGCTTATTTCTTTAATTCAGGTTTTCTTTTTGATCGATTATCCGAATGAAGAATAATCTGTTCACATTAAATATACATTATTATATTGAAAATCCAGGCTCTCGACTTCCAGAGGGATGAAAGAAAATGTTCCAGTGATTATAATTAAAAACACATTTGATCATGGCGCCACAATTTACTGCGCACTAATTTGAAGAGCAGTTTATGTTCATTCTTAACAGATAGAATTGCCATTATAATACAATATAAATGGCCTAATTTTGTTTTATACTAATAGATATTTCTGTGGGTTAGAACAATTGAGTGAAAAGTAAAATCACAATAATTTAATCTCGCAAACTTCTGCAACCACAACCAACCCCAACACAGCTGCGGTTGCTTTTCATGACAATTGAAGGCAAAAGAATAATTTGCGTTCATCCTGACGTTAGAACGTTTGATCTTTCATGCGTTAATAAATCGTAATGCAGGCGTTCAATGCTGACAATGGTAGTTTACGTGACAGATTTTAACTGTGATCACTCATCAAGGAAACTGTTCATTTAAGGAAATGAGCAATTCGAAAGACTGCGTGGTAAGTGGTGTGCCACCCTATTTTGTCGTTACAGTTTCCAATTCTTTCGCTAAAAATTCATTTACTTTACCCCTTGATAGTGCGAAGATGAATGGTCTGAAATTCAGCAGCGTTTTGAAAAGGAAGGTTTGGATTTCAAAAGTCTTGGAGCTGAGGAGCGGCTGCTTCACGTTTGGCGGTGGTTAGTTGACGCAGAAAGCAATTTAAGGAGTTCTAGAAAAATGCTGGATAAATTACGAGAACTTCAGAGCGAAGAAATGGAGGTAAATGATTTTCTCTAGCCCGTGGAGTAGAAATTAAATTATTTTCCGTTTGATGTTTATAATTCGAGTAGATGTTAAGCACTTGAGAACGACCAGTTCGGTAGCATAGTAAACTCTACTTCAATAATCTTCAACATGTTATGTATTATGTAGAAATCTCGTGTTGATTTTTTCATTGTTTTATACTCAAAGACGGGGAATTACAAGCACATTCTTGGCATTAATAGTTTTTAAGGGAACGATTTTTATTTTGCTTAATAAAGTTAAGGTTATCGCAATCATTTATACGAAGTACTTATTTGTGGCAGCGTGTTTCATAATACAATTTATCTTGAGTTCCATTGAACAGTATTATATGTCCGTATGATGACTTATGAAAGTTAGTTGTAGGAATCTATCGTATTATGCTGTAAATATGGTTGAATAAAATTTTCATCACATGCCTACAGCTGCACAAAATGTGTGGTTTAAGCTTTTAGCCAAGAAGTGTGCTCTAATGTTGGTAAATATTTTGTAGGAAATGGAGAGTTACATGTGCCACATTCGGGAATTAGCTGAAGAAAGAGCAGAAACTTTGGAATCGGAAACAGAGGCTTTGCGTTCACGACTTGAGACGTCCCAGCATCAGGCTACAACATTAGCAAACCTTCTGCGACAGAGTGGCCTTAGAGGGGTTTCTGAAGATTCAATTGGAGAACAGGTAACATATACTATTGTTAAATTCTATGATTAAACTTTTATGACGTTTATATTTTCTTGAGTAACAGCATATTTGAGGAATTGTTCAAGTATTTTGTCTTCTGATCCCATGTAATGGCATTCAAACAAATTGACTTCCAATAATATTTTCTTAGACCAAAACTTTTATAATTACAATAAATAGGTGTATTAATAGATTTAGCGCACCCATCATCATGATTATGATGAGCATCCCTAATAAAGGCACATATGTGAAAATTAAAAGTGGCATTACTCATGAATTAAATAATGCATCCAAGAGAAATTTCAATTCAAACTTGAATATATTTTGTTTCAGGTGTTCAACCATTTGATTCTTACAATTTTATGTTCATTATTTTGTAACTTATACTGAGCAGGTTATTTGTTTTGCCATGAGTGTTATTTCGAAGGAGGAAACCATTCATGTATGTTTACTCAGGAAGTGATGAATTTTCATTTGTTAACATTTCTTCTGCTTTGAATCTTTTGATTTGTGTTACACCAGAAATGCTGACACATTAAATACAATGCCATGTTAAATCTTGATTGATTGCTTATTGTTCAATTTGAGGTTGTGGGTTAAAAATTTGCTCAAGCCATTATTATTTTGTCACATGATAGAATTTTCTTGATTTTATGGTATTCTGCTCTTGGTGGTCCTCCATCAAACCCCATTGCATTGTATTAGTTATGCTGGAATTGTGACGATTTTTTTCAGGTTGCTCTCTTAATAGCAGACCGTGCCAAACTGATTGAAGAACTGGATGTGCTCAAAAAACTGAAAGGGACAAATGGTGTTAATGGGCTGAATAAAGAAAATGACCTGCTTTCTGAAATAATCAAAGTGAGTACCTTTAGTAGACCATGTTGCCAGGAATTTAGTTATATTTCTTTTCTGACACATGGACTTTAGTTGGAAGGGAATCAATGTACCCCTAGCACTGACTGATTCCAGTTTTAGCAACTCCTATTAAGTTGTAAAATGTCTTCATTATTAGTTTGTGACACCATACCATGCCATGTTATAAGCAAAATCAAACCAATACTTTTAACTCTCATTTAGTGTTTTATGCTGCAATGCTCTCCTCAGATGAGTACATTGCATGCAACCCTGTTCTGCATTTGCAATATTAGAAAAAGTATAGGAAAGTAAAGAAAATTTATAAAGTAGGTTCTAAGGACTTGCTACAGTGTAACTGCACTGTAGTGATACCACTGCCAGTAAGCTAATTAGGTCAATGATTCAGAACCTTTTTTGTTGGGAGAAACTCTTGAAATACTTAATAGAATTACAGGAATCATTTCTGGATTACAAATAATGAGACCTGATGGAGGTAAAAATTAATAGATCTCTAATCGTCAAGAAAGAACAGTCAGATCATGCTTGTGGATAAAATATTACAATAGTATGTATTGTCTAATTCTATTTACTAATCAGTCCTACAAAAAATCGACAAACATTTTCATTTTATGTCTTACTTCCTCGTTACAAACCAAGATTGTCTTCTTTTGTGATGGCATAATTGTTTTTAAAAAATGTGTTGAAAAAAGGAAATATAAATTTCATTGTCATCAAATTCGTGAAAGCTTCAAGTGGAAGTCTCAGTTGTATCAGATATATTTTCCATTTTTCCAGTTTAATGTATAGCTTGAACTTGCTTTTATGAAAACACTCAATTTGTGGACGCTTCATTGATAAAGATACTCACAGTTCTTTTTTTCGTTGAATACATGCCAATTCCTCTGATGGTTTGTTATTTCTTTAAATATGAAATGCTTGTTCACTAATGTGCAATGTTTAAAATTGAAGATGTGACGAAAAACAAGCACAATATATTGACAAGTACAAAAGAAGTCCAAAGGAAATGCTGGTGACATCATAAGAGTAATTGAATCCCTTATGGCTACATGGGGTCCTTTCCCAGCAGAAATTTCTCTTTACACTGATGAATATTATGAGAAAATTTCTATTAAAGTTTTCTGTTGATAAAAGTTGCAAGCTATTCTTTCTCACAAACTTGCACAAATTCTCATGGAATTTTAAAAAATGCACCTAACAAACCCCAGTGTTTCATAGAAACCTGGTTGAAGTCACTGAATGCCCAATTTCCACGCTTGTTGCCCATGCTAAAAAATGTATCTAGAATTTTTTATAATTTCACCATGAACTATGAGGGAGTTTGTAAATCTAAAAGAATGTTGTTTTCCTGGAAAATTCATTTAGGAGATTTAACTGTACCTTAGGTTCAATGTTAATAAAAATGATTTAAAATGAAATTCTGTTTGAAAAATGTAAATTTTATAGAATGCAGTAGTAGTCCATGCATTGATCATATATCATATGTTCAACTGCCCACTCATACGTACAATACCCATGTCACTGTCTCTGTATTTCAAGGAAACATTAATTCTTAGTAAGACAATAAAGTATGCCAACTTTATTTGACTAGGTTTCATCTGAGAAAGAAGTGCTGAGGAGAGAAGTTTTAGAAATGTGTGAGCGGGTCCAGCTCTTGGAGAGGGCTTCCAAACAGCTTGAGTTAGACAATGAGAGGCTTGCTTTCAAGGTATGTTTGCATTATGGGGAATGATTTATGTCTAAAAGTCAAAATACTGTATTCCTTTGACCTTACCATATTTTGAAAATGTTTGGATTTTGCTAAGGTTTTATTTAAACAAATCAATCAGATATTAACCCTCTTTGTCGCAGTTGTCAGAGGCTTTGGCTGAATTAGAAGAAAGAGAAACTCAGTTGAGACAGTTAGGTGTGTGTGAGTAAATTGCATTGGCATTTTGTAATAACTCTCTTTGTTTTGTATGAATATAGTTATTGTTCCAGCATGGTTCATTTTTTATATCTCTTCACCTGCAAGTAATAGGAAATATTATTTGCCTATGCAAGTGAATTACAGAGAAAATTTTCTAGAAAAATAATATGGATGAGATGTTGGCACCTCTCAGCATGGTTTTTTTTATGTATTTGGCACAATTCTGTCCCTCTTTGATTATGTAACTTTGTTGTATTTTTTGTTCTTTGTTGGCTTCAGTTTGTATCATATATGATAGATTAGATATTTTGTGAGAAATTCTAGTTACAATTATTTGTTTGCCTAATACTTCTGGAATAGCCAAATGTTGGTAAACCCCAACTCTTGGAAAAATTCAGTGCTTCTTTACATTCAAAACTAAAAAATGTATCGACATTTGGCATCTAGGTCAGATTTTCAGTGTTTGTGTATTGCATGGTGGTTACATACCTCCGAAATTCAGTGTAACTTAAGTTTTATCTTTGGAAAACCTTAGAATATCTCTTTGATGTAGAATAATATTTAACAGAATACACATACTTAATCTATCAATTGATTACATCCCTCATATTGATTTCATTTTAGGAATGTTAAGCTTTTGGAAACTGGCTCCATGCTTTGTGTCTATTAGACATGTACATGTGTACAATCTTGTACATGTATAAGCACCAGACAATATGAATTGTTGACATCTTTGTTTGAGCATTTTTCTTTCCTACCTTATGGTTATGGTAATCAGTCACCATCTTAAATTCTCTGGTTTTTAATCTCAGCTGGAGAAACTTGTCCAGGGAATAATTATTATAATCATCATTTTGGGTCCAATCATAATCCACCTATCCACATATAAAAGTCACTGCGAGGAGCAACACTGTATGATATTACTAAATCAACATCAAATTCCCTCAGGCATGCTCATCCAATGAAGGTAAAAGAGGTCATATTTGTGCCTCAATCAGTACTTCCTATGCAGATTTCCCTGGTTGACAATGCATATGCAAATTCAAATTTATTAAGGTGTGGAATGAAACTAGAATGAAACCTACTGAAAACAATCTTAAGGGAATCAAGGAATAATCAACTATAAATAGAGAATAGTTTTTTAATAATACTTGAGAACTGAATCGGAGTATCTTTTCATGGTAGGAGCTATTCCCAGAAATTTGTTATGTAATGTATAAAACACTTCAATTTATAATCCTTGGTTAAGGAAATAAAAAAGCACAGGTAAAGATCGGGTAACAAAGTATGTTTCAGTCTTGATGCCAAAATGATTTCATATTTTTAAGGTATATAAAAGCAAACTGCTACATAATATGAAGTGTGAGTTTGGTGGAAATTGTCATTAGTCATAGTTGACACAATCCCGTATAATTTCCAGGTATATGTATGATATCTGAAACCAGTAGCATGAGAATTACTTTTATAAATGTGTTTTTGATTGTTTACAACTGTTCTTCAATGATCTGAGTTTCATCAGGCACAAATACTTAAATGGCAAGTGCATCCACCAGATTTACTGTATTTAGGTTCACACCACTGTTAAACTTCTTAGAGTGTAAACATTATTTCAAAACTTCTTGGTTGCATATACAAGAAGAGGGAATTATCATGTATATATATGTTTCCATCATGTATGTGTCTATATAAAATCAAAATGGGATTGGTGACAAAAGTCAGCATTTGTTATGTAATGCCTTCGTCCATGTAATTTTATCAACTTTCTAAATGAAAAGCATTTATAGGTTCATGCAATGTACTTGAAACTGACATAAGAGGTCGAAGACAATGGATATTTGTGCCTATAAGATCCCATTTGTATCATCGATCATGGGTTTTCTAATTATGAAGTGAATGCATGCACACATTGCTCATGCTTTTCACAGGCCCCCTTCCCATCACCAGTACCATTATGGACTTCACTGAAGCCATAAATAGTTTTCAAATTATAATCCCATGTAAACATCAATAGAATCTGTAATGATTGTCTATGGTTTCAGGATGTCTTCATTCTCAAAATGTAGATTTCTTTTTAAGCATTCTGAGAAAGAAAGTTTTGCTGTCCTTTTACACCTTTTCCCTCTGTAGATAAATGCAAGCAACAATTGCAGATTAAGTGTATTGTACATAAATTTTAGACAGTGTTTATGGTATTTTAGCCCAATTTTCTTTGTTTTTACCCAATTTTAAACAAGTTTTATTAACTTTAGTTGGTGAAAAGTGGGTGTTTAAAATATTTTTTATATGACAATTGACAATAACACTGACAATTTCCATTTGTGTATGATACTCTGCCATAAAGTCTTATGTATCTCTTCAATAACTTTTATTTTTTTTTAGTAACTTTTTCTGTCTCTTTGAAGACTTTTGATGTCCTTTTTGTAAGGCCTTAATGGATCATTTTTTTAACATATGGTTCTCTCAGTCCAAATATTACTATAAGAACAATAAGGTTGGTATGATTCTATTCAGTCACAATTTCCATACTTAGAAACAACCTAATTAAAAATGTGTCCAGTATGTGACGGTTTGCAAAATATTATGGTTTTTCAGTTTCTACACTAGTGTGTGATGAATTGTGGGCTGACTTCGATCATCTTTCATGATTATAGATCAAAAATTATAATAGTTCATTGAAAATGGGTAGTAATATTGCAGAATCTGCTGGAAAGTCACATGCAGTTTCCTCGTGTTAGCATGAGGAAATGAATCTGCAGGTTAATTATATTCTGTAAATGTCACCAAAGTAAAATTGAAATTACATGAGTTCCTTTTCAATTCATTGGATATCTAGTATTCAGTACAAAGCATCATTTCGGTTGAAAACAACAAAATTAATACATCTTTCATATTCAGAATAATATTCTAAAATTATTAATGTACACCAAGTATTATATGCTCTCTACCTAATGATTTTTTATCTTAGTGTTCAAATGCATCAAAGTATTAAATCTTGAAAGGATAATATAAATGTAATGCTTTCTTAGGATTTTTCTCAGTGATATACCTATCTCCTATGGTGTTGCTGATGCATCCTCTTCTGTAAACAAGGTTTGGATCTGGGGAGGTGTAGGATGGAAGAAAAAGACAAGGGTGGGAAAGGGGGCATTAGAAATAAGGAAAGGGAAAATGGAAGAATCTAAACAGATATTCTTATTATGGGGTAAGGGCTGCAGCCACGCCCTAAACACCATGTATAGTTGCCACAGGCCATATTGGCACCTCTGCTTAGTTAACTAATGTAATGATTTCAGCTTCAGTTTATTTTCTTAGCCAATATATTTCATAAATATTCTCTTATCTATATTTTTGTCTATGGTTATTTTTTAAGCATTTTAACTGAAATTTAGTTTTCTTGTAGCTTGTCATTTCCATATAGCCTGAATTTATGTGGTTAAGTAATAAGTTTTATTGGTGAGTGTAACAATTGTATTTGTTCACCATCTTTAGATTTTATGTATATGATACATGAATATGGCCTAACATTCTTGTCAATTTTCTTTCCTTTTAGTGAATAATAGTACTGAAAGAGTTGCTCTTCAAGGTCTAAATGTGTTATGGGGTGGCCATCTTGGAAAAGGCCTGGCAAACACTTTAGGACCAGCTTTCACAAAAGGCATTTCAAGAGGAATTTTGAGGAAGGTGGCTGGAATTGGGGACATACCATCACCACTGAGAAGTAGTAGTGGGGAGACCAATGAGGACTTGACTGAAGTTGGCATTTCTAACCAGTTGAAAGGATCTGGAGACAGCAATAAAGTGTGTAACAGTACGTTTGTTCTTGGAGAAGTGGCTCTACAAAAGGAAGGGATTATTGATGTCAACTCCAATTCTACAGGGCCTATGGAGTCATTGTAAGAATTTTTTAAAATCCATATTTGCTTTTTTGTCAAATAAAATGTTTCCATCAACTTGTAGGGTTAAACTGGAAGTAGATACAGCTTTACCTTGCTTAACGTCAAGTCATGATAATAACAATTGAAAATCTTCATGTAACAATATGCTTTGTTCTGGTAAAATAGCACATTGTAAACAAGCTGATTAATATCACCTGAATTGATTGAAATCATGGGGGAATTTTCCTTGGGTGATTCACAGCTATCAAATGACAGAACTGATTGGCCATCATAATCTTTAAGACATTGTGCCATATTTCTTACTCATCTTTCATTATAATTGCTATATATTGTGCAATAGCTTTGAGATAGTGTACTCACTCCAGTGTCGCATCACATTAGCTTAGAAGCATAATGGTTAGAGGATCAGGGTATTAAAAGGTGCTTAGACTTGTTTTGATCAAGATCCCGAACACATCTTATTTGTCATAACCACATTCAAATTTAGGCATGGCAAGAAGTTGAAATTTGTGCATAAATTTAGAAAAAGTTGAAATATTGCAAACTTTGGTGTAAAAACTTTTAAAACTCTTATAATTTCACATATTTTAAGGAAAGTTGCACATTTCTCAAATACAAGGATATTTTGCATAAGTTCACATTATACAAAATTTTGTGTCCATATTTATGCTTGGAAAACTTCAAACTCCTGCGTATCTAAAGGGCCTTCATTTTTAATCAAAATTTCCCACTCGAGTCCTACATTACATGAAATTTGTCCTACTTAAACCTAAAAGATCTGGTAGTCATGGGTGTGTCTTCTCTGTACCTCACAATTAGAACTTTCATGAAAGATAACTATTTCTCCTTAAAAATTTATAATACAAGAGCTAACTGAAAGGTTCTTGGCCTGATAATGAAAATGACAATGTTTTCAAAAGTTTTATTTTTCAACATAATCGCATTTTCATCCACTGGTTTTCCAGTACCATTATTCCACCTCTGTAGTGGTCTTCTGGAATTGTTGTAACATACTCATCTACAGCTGCAATCGCTTCTTAATTGGACAAAAAACATTGGCCGAGTGGGTAATTTTTTGAGTTTTTGGAAGAGGTGCAAGTCCAAGGAAGCCAAATCCAGGGAATAGAGTGGATGTTCCAGCACTTCATAGTGCAAATCAATTTTCCCATTGCCAAGACACTTGTGGGCAGGTACATTGTTCTGGTAGAAAACTTTTTTCCCCTACAAGTCTGGTATGCTTTCACAAATTTTTGCATCCAGCTTGGTTAGAATGGTACTCTTCAGTTATTATTTTACCTTTTTCAAGATAGTCAATCAACACGATGCCTTTTGCATCCCTAAAAACTAATGCCATGACCGCTCTGTGACCGATGGAACTATCTTCACCACCTTCGGAACTGAAGCACTGATCTCTATTCACGGCATGGATTGATGAATTGATTCTGATGTGTAATGGTGAATCAATTTTTCATCCATTGCCACATATTTATACAGAAAATTACTTGTTTTTCATAAAGTACTCCAACCACAATTAGGAAAGTGTCATCCATTTGTGTTTTCGATCCACAGTGGGTATGTGCAACACCCATCTTGGACAAAGCTTTTTCATGTGTAATGTCTGGTGCAAAATGTAATTGAGGCATTCTTTTGGTGTCCATACAATGTTAGTAATTTCATGCACATGCATACCTTGATCTTCCAAAATCATATCATATGCTTTTTCAATGATTTCTGGTGTGGTTGCACTTTTCAGGCATCCTTCATATGGATCATCTCAGGGGCCACGTTTACACTCGGTCATCCATTTCTTCTTGGTAGAAATTGAAGGAGAAGAGTCCTCATATACAGTCACAATCCTCAAATGAATTTCAGACGTCATTAAACCGCTTTTTATGAAGAATTTTATCACCCTACTTTTTCCATTTCTAACAATACACCCACCTCATCTGATTCAAATAACTACATAGCATGAACTGTGTTGATAGAATGGCTTGCAATTTCACACAATATCTACTGCGTGCCAATATGAGAGAAAAAATCATGTGATTAGTGATGCCATCCATGGGTAAAGCGAAAAGCTTTTCAGGCCACCCTTGTACCTAATATAGCATGTCAGAAAATATTATAATATGTACCTATTATGCACGGTCAACATGAATAAAAAAAATAAGTGATGAGTTAACAAGTATGCATTATACTTATCAATCTAATGTTTTAATGGAAGTTGGTCCCATCATAGTAAATTAATTAGTTTAATAGGTGTTTAAAAACATATTACCACCAACATAATATTTTCAATTAAACTATTCAAAGAGAAATCAGTTTTTAATTTAGTTTTTCTTCATTTAACAGTTTTTTGCATAAGATGCACTATCATAGTATGTAATCATATTTTTGGTGTTACTAATGAGACTGCTACAGTCATCTTCATTATCATTTTTCTCTGGATCACAGGGCTTGGACCCATAGTGACATATACTATTATAGTCAAGGTTCTTGGCTGATGAAGGGAGCAATTTTTAAATTGCTAGAAATTATTCAGTTTTAAGCTAACAGAGGAACCATATTTCTTTCCAGTCCAGGCTGTTTTCTATGCTATTCCTATTATTGTGATTTCACATCGCTAAGAAAATGTGGATGTTTATGATTCATCCCTTAGTTTCCTCATTTAACCAACAGAAAACCCGCAATAATTTCATAAAATGGTTTTCATTTCAATCAAAGATATACAAATTTAGTGTATAAGATGCTCCTAAAACCATCTGTTTGAGATAAAAACAAACTATTGAAAAACTGACAAATGCATAAAAAATGAACAATGTTCATTAAAGGGTGAAGTGGATAACATCCAAACCAGTCAGTTACTTATGATACCTGGGATTTCTCTCTATTTGGTATTCACAAATGACTTTAGCTGTTGGTCACTTCCTCTAATAATTATTAATATGCTCTTTCATTCTCTTTTATAAAGGTATTTATCTCAAGTAAATTCAAACTTAGTAGCACATTTTTGGCTCTCTTGTGGCTTTTTAACTCTAAAACTACTCAATGTATTGATAAAGTCCCTTGCAAAAACCTCAAATATTCCAATACATTAGGCCATCTATAAATGTATTGATGAAGGTAAACACAGTCATTTTTTAAATAGGATCAAATGTATTAATTCATTCCTCTCAGAATTATATCTCTCGGTATTTTTAATGATTGTTTAAGACTAAGCTACTTGCTTCTTTTTGAATCAGCATGTTAAAGTGTGACTTTAACATTGGCATATAATAAGGGGAGAGTATGTATTTATCAACATTTGATGATAATACTGGAACACTTTCTAGGCTAACTAGTCCATTTGGGTATGTAATCTTCAACCAATCATGGGTTCTGGGTGGTTGTTGGGTTAAGTGTGTGGGCATATTGGCTAAGCATTCAATTATCGTTGTTTCTCTATTGATTTTACAGTCCAGGAGGAGTTCATCATTTATTAGTATCATGATAAATATCATACTGTGTTTTTTAATTCACAAATATTGTAATGTGCATGTTCTTTGTATTCATTTTAAAATCAACTGAAAAAATATTTTTGTAAATGTAATTGTAATATTGCCAATCCTCTACATTAATCTTAAGAGCACCATTTGAATGCTCCTTGAATAATCCTTATCCTGCCTTTACTTAATTTAGAAAATGCTTCGATTCTGCTCCTGCAAGCCTTCAGAATTTAGTCTCTTCATCAACCTTTCACTTGTCTTCTGAAAGTGGTGGGCGAGGAAGTCTTCCAATAGACTCACCTCATCGCCTCGCCAGCATATTGGACTCCCAGATAGCTAGTTCACGTAGTGAACTTGTGCGTCTAGAAGAAATAAGAAAAATGCAGGTAATAAGTGTGGTCATAACTTTCTATGAGAAGTAGCCACAAATTTGTTATAAATTGGCACGAATAAGAAAAAAATGAACATGCTCTTCTTCTGTTGAATTCCTAGAAGCATATTGATGCAAAATATAGTCAAAGCAATTATTTAGTCAATTTGTATTCCCAAGCAGCAAAATATTTTTTAATTGAAAAAAATTAATGGAATAGTTTTATTGAAAACGTCACATTCAGGATTAAAATGTTACTGTAATTTAAAATAAAAAAATTATTGAATTCTTCAAACTTGGCCTCAAAACCAGTATGTTCCATTTCTATTAATTTATTTCAGACTGAAACTGAGAATCTAAGGGGGCAGTTATCTTCCATGATTGAGAAGTATAATGCTCTTGCAATTAGACATGTGCAGTATAAGGCTAAGAGAAAAGCACAAGTTGATGATCTAAGGCAAGTTAAGAAACTCTCATTTTCTTTCTAGTGCATGTACATTTTTTATTCTAGATTATACACACACTGTGATGGTTAGGTGTTTATTGTCGCTGTTTTTTAAACTATTGCTGTTTAAAATATTTGCATTATGAAATGAGTTATAAGTTTAAGTCAATCTACATAACCTACCTAACGTAATAGTCACTTGTAAATAAACTTTTTTTTAATATTTCTTAAAATTTACATTTTGTAATATCATTCAATAATATTTTTCAATGAATCATTTTATTCCTATGTTCAGATCAGCTGATATGGGTCTTATTATGATGTAAAAATATCCCAAGGGAATTCATAATTAAGCATTCAGTACCCTGTGGTTTAGCGAGTGCCAAAAAATATAAGCATGTTGTAAGATCTTATGAAGTGTCATATAATATTAGAAAACACTGCATGTATTGCCAGGAGCATTACTTTATTTCAGGTTATGCAATTGAAAAATCTGTAAAAGAATTCGACTAAAATTTCGTCAGAAAATTGTAGTTGTCTTTTAGAAACATGTATTATTTACTCATTTTTTTGATGATTTTTTCCAATTAATACATTATGATCATCAAAGTACCATTTAACAAAGATAATTGGAGAAGACAGCGGATTCTTGAGTCATTTGTTGTTATGAATTTTGTCTTGATGTTTTTATCTAACAATGTGGTAATAGCTGCTCTCAAGGAGAAAATCTCTTCTAGATTACTTTGCCAAGTTACTGAACCTAAACAGAATGCAATTACGTCATTAGTTGTCATTTTATGTTGTATATTTTCAGTCAAATGGAAAAATTCTAAAAACTGTGTAATTCAGGAAAACATTCTTTTACACAAAACTATTGTTGGAAAACTTGTTTGAGGTAAACAATGACTTTGATCTCAATCAGAGGGGCCATGGTTATATCATTTTTTGGATAGAGGTATGCTTATATCTAGTTAAATAATTTTTGCACATAATTTTTTTAGTGATGTTTGCGTTCATGTTCATCTATTATACTTATTAGTGGTAGCATTTTATAGAATTATAACATGAAAATTATTAAGTTATAAAATTTATATTAATTGCAAAACAATTTTGCCATGAGATAATTGTTCAGGGAAAAAATACCACAAGGGCATGTAAAACAAATATTTTGAAACTATTCCACTCCATAATGGCAATAAGCTTTGTTATTGGAAACGTTTTGAATCCATAATTTGTTATAAATATTTTTTTAGAAACAGGCTAGATGTGGAGCTAAGCTCTTTGCAGTGTGAAGTGGAAAGTCTACAGTCACGCCTGACAGTTCAGAGAAAAGCTCAACGTGGTGAAGAAGCTCTACGGAGACGTGTGGAAGCTGACCATCGCCGTTTACAAGAAGAGAAGAGAAAATTATTAGTGAGGTAATAACCAGTCATATGAACACACAGTCTTTCATGCCACCACTTATTACATGCATTTTCCCAATTTCATGCAAAATTTGATGGCTTAGCCCTGTTCCAATAACCAGTTCATGACTGAACTTGAAGAGTTCATGTTATAGTGGTTTTTCAAATGAACTTTCCACCCTCTGCATGGGCTTGGAACCAACTGCTGCTGGCCACCAACCTTTCCTGAGACTCCCTTCCCTCAAAACCCAGCCAGTGAAACCGCTGCCTGTCCATCCATCTATCTGGGAAAAAATAAGTTCTACTACTATTGGGGCCGACCTTGTAGTGATCAAATGTATTTGATCTATGGTTCTAAGACATGATAATTGACAATTGAATATTTGATCGTATCATATGATAAGTTATATGATAAGTTTTCACCCTTTTCATCAGTGAATTATGGAATGTGACCTTAATAGCTAATTATCTCAAAATATGCAACCCATTATTCTTTATGCTATCTTGTGTGAATAGTATAAGAGATATTGGAATTATTTTTACCATTAATATTCTTTGGTTTTCTCATTGATACTTTTAGTGCACTCAACCTTGAATGTGTTGTACGAGACAAGGAGCGCGAGGTATATGTACTGCAGAGGAAGGTTCGAATGCTGGAAAATGCAAATTCTGATTTTTTGGCCAAAGTACTCCAGCTAAAATACACATCAAGACAGCCTGGGGGTAGTCTGGGAACACCTCCATTATCTCCAGCAACCACTCCCACTGAAGATATTAAATGTGAAATTAACAGTTTGCCAGATGAACCAGTTCAGAATCACCAGGTAATTACCGAACTTGGTAATGTATAATTGTATTTATCCCAAAATATTTTGTGATTGGGAACCAGGTTTTGAAAAAGCTTGCCAGAAAGAAGTATGCACATATGGCTGTGTTGTCAAATGAAACACATGGTTCATGCATTAAAATGAACATTGGTATACAATTCTTTTATTTCATCATCAGAGTTTGTTACCACAGTTCACAAACCATTTCTGGCTGGAGTGAAAAATTGAATTCAAAAGAGATATGCTGTCTGTTGCTTTCGAGGTTCCCTCAAAAAGCATGAAGATGGGTTTATTATTATCAAACCCCAACACATGTGTGTTACAAACATTCTGAAGTTGATAGGTAGTAGAGTAATAGTGTTTGTCAAACATCCCAGTTTAACAGTTTTTCAAACTGTTGATAGGTTCTTCCCAAAAGATTAAAAGACTTAGAATAACATTACAATGAAGTTGGTACATTGATTTATGCTAGTCACACCTCAGTTACTTAGAAAATCATGATATTAACAAATTTAGTTTGTGTACCACCGAGAAACCATATTCATGAGAATATGTCCTCATGTTTAAATGTAACCTGGAATGCTCTCAATTAAAAAATGAGGTGAACTTAATGTATATGAAATTATATGCTACAATGCCTGTTTCTTGATCTTTAATTTACAAATTTATGCTGTGCCACTGTGGTACTGTATTGTCTTTCTGTGAAAATCAATCTTTTGGTTATTACTGTTTCAAGGCATTAGCAGATTATTTGATTAGTAAACATTGTTTAATCATTCATTTTTAGGTCAGGTTTGATCAAAAAGCAGTTATTTGAAATATTTTTCATTTCATAATGGAGCATCCTTGGATTTATTTATCCACATCAAACACAAATCCTGCCATACTTTTTCATGCCATTTATCCATTAAAAATTGCTCAATGGTTTTTGATGATAAGTATACATGTCTCAGTTTTATAATATTTGAACCTACTCTCAGTATTATTTTACATATGCTATGAAAACTGATCCAATACATTATATACATATATATAAATATTATATCCATAGCCTTAGAAATTGTATGCTTCCCTTTAATGTGGCATAAAGCTGCAAATAATTTCTGGCATGGCAAACAATAATTTAGAATGTGTGAGTCTATGTAACTAACATAAAGTAATGCATGCATTTTTTTACTAAATTTACATTAACTATAACATTCCATATTCAGTTTTCTAAAATAAATTAAAGATTTGTTGAAAGTTTGCTAACTTTGGAAGTCTCTTGGCACAATGTTATAGTTTGTTTTCTTTTTGGTTTAAAATTACATAATAAATTAATTTAAGTCAGAACATGTTCTATTATGCGTACAGCATGTAGTAATGTATTTGCTGTTTTAATTATTCATAACTGTAATTAATGTATTGTTTTTTTTTTTGAGGAGAGTGAACATGCTCATATTTTTTGAGAGAGGGTATAATGTAAACATTTATGCATGTCTAAAAATGTACATGCTCTTGCAATTTTGGAGCAGAATATGTAATTTAATTAGATGAGAGTGTTCTCTGGTTGTGAAAATAGATCCAAATCCAGTTAGTGTACCATTTAAATTGTATTATTTTCTACTTAGGTGTCACCAAAAAAATTGGGCTCTGAAAAATACAGAGACATTTAAAATGAACTAAATTATTTTTAATCCATGATTAAAATTTTAAAAATCCCTTTCCACAAGTGTCAAATTATGTCTGAATGTATTTTGTGTATTTTATCTTGTTATAAAAACTGCTCTAATATAGTATTACAAAAGCAATTCCCCCATCGTCTTTGGAACTAGGTATGATAATACTGATGTCCTTAATGAATTATGTGATTGAAGGTTTGTACAAAGTATGATGCCAATCTAATATTGTGATATATGTTAAGTGATAGGAAGGGTTCTATAACCATAGCCTATATATATTATCTTTACTCTATTATAAAATCAATTTTGGAAGTGGTTTTGAAAGCCTAAGGGGTTTCTTTTCCAATTGTAGAAGCCAGAGATCATATTGGGGTGAAGTTAGTGTTGGGAGAAATTTTAAAGCTGAACTAAAGTATTTCAAATTATCTTATTCTCAGCATGTCTATTGTTTTACAAATGTATCACATTCAATTTCTTCTATACACAAGCATCCCAGCCATTACCTACTGTATATTTCAACTTCAATTTTGTAAGTGTAGTATTGTGTATAGTCCGTCCAGTGTTGTGTTTGGAAGAGCTTAAACATAATGAGTTTTGCGGAAGATACCACAAAATGACAGGTATTTCATAAATCTTTGCTTGGTATTGATAATTTAGTGGTGGATTACCCACATGAAAGAGATGATGGAAATTTGAATGATTCAGGGATTTTAAAGTATCCTTGAATATGCACCTAGTTATCCGAATGTGCGTACAGAAGTGATTACCTCTCTCACCATTTTTAATCCCTCTCGTGGGATATGTATTGTATTAAAATTGCACAAAATCTGCTTATATGTCACCCATTGTGAGCACTTAGAGGAAATTTTACCATCTATAACTCGGACAAAATAAATATTTTAAAAAATATTATGTATTCCCAATTATTTTGCTAGTTTAGGTGCCAAGCAATTCTAATTCTTAGTACTTGTGCCATAAATTTGTCCCAGTTATGAGAGAGAAACCCATGCGTGATTGTAATCTCAGCTATGGTGGTATTCAAACCGAATTAATAGTAATCTGAGGAACTTCCTGAGAACATTCATAATATCTAAGGTAAATGGGGCTTTTAAAAAGTACTATAAAAATCGTCATTCAATTGTGATTCCATTATTTCATATGCAATCAAGCATCTTTAATTGAGTCCCAGCAGAACTGATACCAATCTGGGGATTTTTTCTGACTGGGTGTTACAGATTTTCTTTTTTCTTTGGGAAAAGTTCTGAATGCACACTCTTGCAAACAAATATACAAATGTATTTTGTGTACAAACTAAAAGTTATCTTTTATGTAATGAGCCAAAAATAAGTATGCTTTAATTAAAAGTTGCATCTTCATGAAAATTGAAAATAATTTTGTATCACATAATGATTACACTTCCACACACTATTCTCAACCACTGATTTATCATGATTACTGCAATTGTCACAGCTAAATTAAGGAGGAGGTTATACTTTTTCTGTGTTAACTTTTAAAAGATGTCTGTTAAACATGTTTGCTATGTGTGTTTTTTTCAAAGACGAGTTGACTTTGTAGCAAATAAAAGTCATGTTTCTTGTCCACTGATGGAGCTGTATTGTTCTTAACATATCATGAGCCAGGTCACATGGGAGCTGCAATAGTCAATCAATATCCTATCTTGTACAACTTCATTTTAAAAAACTTATTTTCTCACTCTCAATTTTATTCCTGATGCTCTGACCTTGAATGCAAAAATTCACAAAAAATGGTGTCAAGTATCAGTAAGTTGAAGAGAATTGACTATCATTTTCACATTAATGATGATGCTTCATTCCCCATAGGCAGATTCAGCATGGTTTCATCATAAATCGAAAATACTGTCAGACTATGGATCTTTGTGGATTGCATTGCAATACACAAGCTCAAAGATAGGTACATAATAAGGAGTTGTCACTCACATGGTCACTCCTTTGTTCTTCTACACTTCCATTCTTCTCACTCTTTACCTTAGGGCCCTGACCAAGTGAAATATCATGATATGTTGTAATTCAAGCAAAAATAATCATTCGGGTAGCCCTTATTTTTCTTTAATAATAAGGAACACCCTCTCAACTCTTGAAGTGATAGTCCACAATTGTAGCTTGGAATACGATTCGAAATGAACCTTTTAAGGATTTCAAATGTTATCAGTTCATGATGTTTCATCGTGCCCAATAAGCTAATCTATTGTCCTTGATCATTGAAAGAATTCCACTTATTTGGATACCAAGAACTTTTGTTTGGATGAGCAGAGGCATTCTTGTTGAAAATAACATTTCTTGTATTCTATTAATATTTTGATCCTAATAGTTAGTCAAAATACTCTATAGAAGTAAAAATAAAATTGTTTTGGTAAGTCATGTGAAGATTCTAAAGGTCAAATTGTTGATATCATGTGGTTGAGATGCTAGCTGTGTGAATCTCACAGTTTGTGTTCACATTAGCTTTTGAAAACATACAACTTATGCAGTATTTGATGCCTGTTCTCTATACCTACACACTATTATCAATAGTTGCATTTTATATATTAATTTACCATAAAAGCTTTGACACTAGGTGTAGAAGAATTTTCTTTTATTTTCATGTATTTTTTAATAATTTAAAACATATAATTTTGTATGAAAGGAAAATAAGTTTATTTTCACTTCATTGTTAAATTGTTTTAAAACCTTTAAAAATTAAGTGGATACATGTCTTTAAATTCAAGTAACTGAAATAAGTTGCACTGCATATTTTTAGGTAATGGAATATTAATATACAAAGTAGACTATGGTAATTTTAGAGTCAATGCAAACAATTATGTAGCATCAGTAAATTCCCTTCATATTAACAGTGCCTTCAAACCGTGCATATTGTAATGAAATACCTAAGTGACCAAGTTGACAACTATGCTAATGTACGCAATGGTACCATGCTCCACATGCATAACCTTTACGTTATTTATGTTTGGCTTAGGGGATCTAAGATTTTGGTTAATGATATTTTGACTCATCATCCCACTGATTTTATTCATACAACTTAGTTTCACAGTCCATATTGAGCAATCCTCATTCATCCATACATGTCCATTCATAACAATAAACCTAGTTCCGACTGCTGGTGAAAAATATCATTTAGCCCATTCAGAATGCATGTGCATTTCCTGTTGCCATTCTGGAAAAATCAATGCACTCCTGAAGATCTTCAGGGCTGCATCATCCTGTCGGTGAGTATCCCCCTGGTTGACATAGATTTTATTATTCTGGGTTCCTTTTGTTTTTTATTCTTCTAGACCTCAGAAAAAAACAATCTAATTTTAGCAATCATATGGAATATGATGTTAAGTGCAGAATGTAATTTTTTCATAATTTGTATGTGCTTGCATACTCATGAGTGTAAAATGGCATAATTGTATAGAAAGGCTTCAATTAGATTATCCTGCTTAGATACTTTTGACAAGTTGCCATTGTTTGAAATGTCACTCTGTCATCACTTGAATTGTTTGTTAATTGTCAGCTTATGTTACCATATTCTGCTGCATTTGGAGTTCACATTCCCAAAGCCTTGATGCCTGGTAGGTTGGAGGGTTATTTGTGCAATAAGTAATTAGTACCATCACATTGTACCAGCTCCTTCATTACACTCGACAAATTACAAGGCTACATCTATTAAATATCTCACAGCTTTAGACTGCTCCTTCACAGTGCATGGCATAGCTGACTATACAGTGATAAATATGAGAAAATACCAGGGTTTTTTGGATTATGCCAGCAGATAATGCCTGGATGCAATCTCAGTGGAACTGTCATCCTACTAGAATAAGTAACAATGTGGGAGTAACCAGAAAACCCTGGTATCTGTGTATCATTGCAAAAGCCTTCGTCACAAGGGAAAATGAAGATGGTAGAAAGTATATAGCCATATTCCTTGGGATATAATAGAAACAACTTATTTGATTTTGTATATTTTATTGTTTTTAGTTAGATTTGTATATTTTATGACAAAATTGAGTTATTTTTGTTAGTTTAGTTTTTAGCCTAAAAACTAATCAGGATGGGCCAAAGTCTGCCAGATTAAGACCCTTTCTAAACATCAATAGGTGAAATGTGGATCAAGTCCGAGCATGGCTGTTTAGTGTACTCTTGTGGTCCATTCTGGGAAAACTTGAAGACAGCAGACCTTGAAAGATGTGGATTATTGGGATCCCAGGGACACCAAAAGTATTCCAAATGAAATCGAAAACATCTTTTTCCCTGGGTTAATCCTGTTGTCATAAGTAAGCACAAAATATCCAAACTGCAATCTCTGACGGCTTCGATCACTGCCTGTTCACAGCTAGCGTGTGTATGGAGTATAGTTAGTTTTAACAATCCATTGAAAATTACAAGTATTGCGTATCCAGGGATAAGGCACACTTCTTAATAATGCACTGTTGGATAGGCATTTCTTCAAAGAATAAATGCATGACCCTTGGGACTCTTTCAGCTGCTATTTTTGGAAGTGACCAAACGGGCTCTTTGCAATGAAGCTCATAGCGTAAGAAGTTAATGCTTGAGCCTTTTTACTGAAATAATATAAATGAAAACTGGGGTGCAGTTGAATTTCTTTAGGGATGGAACTTTCCTTACCAGCCTGAAATCGGACTAAATCACACTGTCACACAATCATTACACTTTCCTCAAAGACAAGATTAAGGAAATGGGTACTTCAAAGTAAGTGACAAGAATATCTATGCAATGGTTATGTATTCTCAACATTGTTGAAAGATTGCTACTCATATGGATGAATGAAAAGGAATTACAAGGCTACACTATTAACAAGAACATTTTTGAGTAAATGAAACTGATTTTCTCCTACCTGGTTAAGACAGGATCATCAATGGCTGAAGAAGTAGTACACATAGATGGAAGAAAAGATGATGATGATTCACTATCCTAAACAACATATGAATGATTTTCTTTGAGTAAACAATAATCTTTTATAGACTTTTTTGGTATGGAATGCATCATTGCATTCAACGTTGTCTTATATGGGTAAAATAGTTTTGCTTAATGAGTGTTTGCATTTCGAGTAAAATTCTGGGAAGAATTGTGCATGTTAAGTGAGTTTAAGGAAAAAGAATGAAAATGTATGCAGAACAAACATAAGGTTGGTTGATAAGGTGAATGGGTGTGGATTATAAGCTGAAAAAAGTTTCCATTCCCAGGAAGTTTGCATCCTCATGGTCTCCTGCAAACCACCACCAGAGTGTGCAGCAGAGGGTGATTACACACCAGACTACTTTTGACAAAAAATACTTTTCCCCCTAGCGCAGTCAGATAATATTATTCCGTGTGCTCTGTTTTGATGGTAGGTAGAGAAATAACAGACTGAATCTGTCAACTTTCCATTGCTGCTGCAGCTGAGGCACCTTAGTGGGCTCAGCAAGTTAAGAGAAGGACAACTTCTGAAATTGTGATTTACATCCTTATTGGCTGCACCACAAGAATTTTATTTATTTATCGACTTAATTGGGCGAGGTTGAGACTTATAGTCCCTTCTGCCACCTAACCTTTACATTACAGATATTACATCAATCAAGACGATAACAAACACCCAAGCCCTAGGTGGAGAAAAACCCACCCAGGTGGGAATCAACCCACGACTTTTGGATTGGCAGACGAGGACGTTACCCCACCGCCGCCAAAGCCAGCAAGAATGGATGTATAAAAGCAGGACTTAAAGACAGATTCAAAATTTCAAGAATCACTGTTGTCAGAGCAACTGCAATGAACATGATTGCTGCAGTAATAGACTCATGAACTTCCCCAAAATCTAGATAACCTAAAAATGTTTTATTGAAATCTATGCTTTTGGGAGGAAATTATTTAGTAGTCATATTATGATTGGAGTATTTATATACACGTGGTTGCTACATTATAATTGTCATGTCATGAACTTTTCCATCCTAAACCTTCAACAGAAAATGAAGGTTTACCACATATTTAGTGTGGCCTTGCCATACCAATTAAGCATACTTCTGATCATCTCTCCTAAGATCTTGTATGGATCTCTAGTTCACTAAAATTTGCATATAACTGCTCATGATTGCAGCCACGGATTTATCTCATTTTATGTTTGTCCAAAATGCAAATGATTTAGTAAAATCTTTAAAAAGAACTGCTTAATTTATTTCCTTGTCAAAATGTAAATCCTGCCAATAAGGCACTTACATGCTAATATATCCCAGTGATTCACTAAATATGTGTTCTTTTGCATTAGCTTCTTTATGAGACAGTATTAACTAGAATATTGAGGAGCAATGTCAAGGCATGGGAAGAACTGGAGGCTGGAATGAAAGTCGAAAGAGGGGAATTCGTAAAATCAGGTTTGCTGATGACCAAGCTCTAGTTTGTCAGTCAACTAAGGGGTTGCAAGCATTGCTGAGTGAATTAAAAATTCAGTGCAACAGATATGGGTTGAGAATCAATGTTAATAAAATGAAGGTTGTGCAATATTCCAGAAAGAAAAGGGCTAAGCTAAACATTAAAATAGGAGGGGAAAAAATAGAGCAGGTAGAACAGTTTATGTATCTCAGAAGTGTTTTGGACCAACAAGGTCAAAGTAGTAGAGATGTAAGGAGAAGAATTGCACTGGGCGAAGAGGCTTTCACAAGGAGGAGGGAGTTGATGACGGGGACGTTGAGTAAGAATATTAAGAAAAGACTCGTCGAAGCCTTGATATGGACCATGGTTTTGCATGGCACACAAAATATGGTCATTGAAGCAGGAAGATTTATTCATTCAAAGTAGCCAAAAATGGACGACCTCTTTGGCATTATTCAACATTCCAAAATGGTTGCCTTTCAAGCTCCTTTTTATTCTTTGGGGCAAAAGTAAGCCCTGCAGTACCACATTAGGGCTGAAGGTCGCTTCCACATCGGCCAATAGATCACGCGAGCTTGTCTCGTGAGCAGCTTTCTGATCTTCTGACAGAACTTTTGGGACCATCTTGTCACACTCCTTTCCCATTAAGCAAGAATGTGATGCACTGTAGTTTTTGGAATATTACTCGTTCTGCTAATATTCCGACACTCGGGCGTTGATCAGAAGTGAGCCTGTCTCTCACGTTTTGCATATATTCGCCGCACTATTGTCAACTAATGTCCAGGGCATTTCTCATCATCAACCTCCTCTCCACCCTCCTGGAACTACTTGTGCCAGAGGAAAACCATTCCTGGGGATATTACGAACCATGGTCATGGTCTCCAAATTCGAATTTCCTAGCTTAATACTAAATTTTATTGCGGATCTTTACTCCTTGAAACGTGGCATAGTGAACTCGTCGCATCCCTCGAACAATGCAGCATAGCAGCCTTTTGCACACTATATGACTCCTGCTTGCTTCCTAATATCCAATGATCATGATGCATCTTGTTTAGATTATGATTGTTATTGGAGTTTATAAACAAGTGGATGATCATCGTCAAGGTCGCAGTTATTATGATTATTGCAGCTAGCAACAGAGGTTATTATTTGATTTAATTTCCATTTATCTTCTTTGAAAATAATTTATTTTCATAATGGCCAGAAAGTTTTTATTAGTAGGTACAATTAATAGATATTTAAATCAGGTGAGAAAATTACTTAATTATAGTTTATCAGTTTAATTACTTTCACAGTCACCTGCATTATGCTAAGTGTGGTTGAGACATGGTAATATAAAGATACATTTGCTTGGTGGTTTAAAAAAATGTTATGATTTGTGTACCTAATTTTTCCATTGTAGCTGCGAAATACATCTGCTGTTGCTGGGTCTGAGAAAGATAAACCCAGAATGAAGAAGTTTAAAATATATCGATGGAACCCCGAAATCCCCTCTGATAAACCTACAATGAAGGAGTATAATGTTAATTTAAATGAGTATGCCTATATTTGTTTATACTTGCTTTTCATGAAGAGTATAGGCCTAGTACTAATTTCACTTTTATAAAGGTGTGGTCGTATGGTTCTCGATGCATTGATTAAAATAAAGGATGAAATGGATTCCTCTTTGACATTCAGAAGATCTTGTCGTGAGGGCATATGTGGTTCTTGTGCAATGAACATTGGCGGAGTGAATACATTAGCCTGTATCACGTAAGTTGATCATTTTGCACAACTTTTGACTGTTTAGAATCATTTAATTTTTATAATCTGATATCATGCATTGATGAGGATTACAATCAATTTTTTCTATTCTGTTTATGCTAAGGTCTCCAAATGTAAACAGCTTATTCATGTATATATATTTATTTAATATTTGCCACAATGATATATTTATGAATAGAGACTTGAATTTTCATCCCCAATCTGGTCTTGCAAATTGCACTAATATTCAGAACATTTGGGTAGCTGAAATTCACAAATGTCCCTGCCACAAATATATATAACACTTTTGTCACTTTTTTGAAAATCCCGAGGACTTGCACAATAATGTAAATGAACTAGTCGAAACAGAAACACATAAAAGAGGGACTCACTGGGTCTCGAATTTTCGGTGGTACAACCACCTTTCTCAAGAGGAGTTAGGAACAGAACTGAGGCAAAGGAGGGCCTGGAAGCAGTGGATGGAAGGAGAAGGGGAGAAAGGTATGCAACGGGAGGGGTAGTGTTAGGTGCAGGAATTTTAAAAAAAGGTGGGGATGATATGGAAGTTGTTGGGGGTGGAGGGGGATGAAATTATGTGTATAAAGTGGGCAATTAGCATCTAATATTAATGCCTGGGCGATTCCAGGAATCCAAGAGCCAGATGAAAGCTTGCTCTAGTGTTTTGAGTTTCAGTGGAGGGTCTGAGGGTGGTAGAGATGCTAAGATGGATACTTTATAGCATTGGCCAAAGGGAGTGTTGTGTTCGGAGGCATGTTTGGGGATTGGGAGCATACCAATAAGGGAGGAATTGTTACATGAGGCTCGATGATTATTAATTCTAATATTAAGGGGTGTGGTACACTGTCCAATATAAAAGGCAGGGCAAAGTTGGCACTTGAGTAGGTATACAACATTGCTGGAGGTACATGAGGAGCAGGGAATTGGTGGGAGAGGGTTAAAGAGCGGGTGGGAGAGGGATGGGATTCTGGTTTGGAAAATAGGGCATGTTTTGTGTCTAGGTTTATTGCAGGCTATGTGATTTTTGGGTACCAGACCTTCCTGGGAAACCATAACCGACATAGGGAAAGAAACTGGCCTCCCCTACCCTGATGTGTAAATTTCACATGCCATCAGGCTTAGTAATGGGTACTAAGCCCGATGTTAGGGAGTGTTGTGTTCATATATATATCATAAGATATTTTTATAATATAAAGACTCTAAACATTCATTGAGTGGTTCTGAAATGTATACTCTTGGTGTTTGGAATTGGAAAGTGTCACGGAAACATTAGCCATGCATTATTATCTTGCAATGTGTATGTATTCATAGTAGTTATTGGGAGAAGCAATTCACTGCTGACTTAATTTTTATCATTAGAGATAGTTGGATAACTTGATAACTTTTCAGGGAATGAGGGACAGAAACTCAACATTGGTCTTAGTCTAGTCTTAATGAAATGCTTCAATGGGTCCACAGTTTAAAGTTCCATCTGGTGGACAGTATGCTCTGCTTGAATTGCTATCCATATGGTACCCAAGTAAGGATTAGGGTACCTCAGAAAAATAGTAGTAGTATTGTTGGGGAGGCGACCGACAGCTCAGGTCATTTGCGCCATTAGGGATGGGGGGGAAAGGATGAAGGGTGGAGAGAAACCCGGCATCGGCATTAGCCTGCTCTTAACGAAAGACGCCAAGGGGTCTGCAGCTTAATGTCCCATCCGACGGACGGCGTACTCACTCAAAGTGCCCTCCACAAAGCACAAAGTAGGGATCGGGATGCCACTGAAAAAATATCTGTCGTCGCCGGGATTCGAACCCGGGCCCTCTCGGTGGGAAGCCCGTACGTTAGCCACCGCACCATTCCGATCCCCTCCCTCAGAAAAATTCTGCCACCATCAGGATTTGAGTCCAGGTTCTCCATGTGGGAATTGTGTGCACAAGGCTAAACCTGAATAATATTCGCTGTACTATCATTCATTAATACAAATATTTAACATTGGTATAATATTCAGTGCCTGCAGAAATATTTTTAATGATAATGTTTACTAGGGGGAGAATATAGTACCCTAGTGGATAGACCTTTTGGACCCTAATTGGGTGGCCCAGGTTGAAAACTAAGTTAATTTGGAGACCCTTAGCTTGAGCTAATGAGGCTTAGGGTTTCTTTGGGTGCAAGATCTTCCTGGACAACTTATATTATTTAAACTTAATCAAGGTAGTAGAGCATTGAATACCGATGGAATGATTTCAAAAGATAAATTAATAGGACTCGGGCATTACAAGGACAGCATTACAAGAAACACATTGCATTCCAGAAATGTCAGAAGGAACATAAACCACCAGTTTAGGCAACTCACATGCATAGTTTAAGCATGCCAACCGCAGAATACACTACACCATAGACAGCAATTTTTTTATTCATAATTTTGTGAACTTAAGCTATAGGAACTACCTTCATGCATCCATCACAAAACGGACCTTTCTACATAAGTCCATCATTTCTGCAGGACCTCTTCCCTAGTTGATTCCTTGGACAGTCATGGGATGTGTTGGTGGGGAGGAAACCAGTCAGCAAAGTTATTCTTTCTGCCATTGGTTTGGTATTCAGTGTTATATATAATTAAGTACATTTTAAAAAAAGAAATTGCATGAAACCCTACACTAGTAACTTTGGTGGAGTCATTTGCTGATGTGCATGCAAATGATAATTAGTTTGAACATCTTGCTTGTTTAAAGCCGTTAGCACCACAGTGTATGAGGACACCTTGGTAGCTTAACTGGTTAAAGCACTTGAACAGAAGTCAAAGGATTTGGGTTTTAATTCTAGTATAGATGATTGATTTTTTATATTTAAAGGTCTTGCCTTTGATTAAGTCTGTTTGGGTAGCATATATCCTACCTACATGTCTACTCCATGCCTCTCTTACCTGATACTACCATAGATCTATAGAAATTCAGTTTACATTTACCAAATCTCCATATTTTATGTTTCAGAAGCATAGATAGTAACTTAAAAAAACCACTGAAGATTTATCCTTTGCCTCACATGTATGTAATCAAGGATCTTGTCACTGATATGCAAGGTTTCTTTTCGCAATACAAATCAATACAACCATGGCTTCAGAGAAAGAATGAAAAATCTGTTGGATCAGAGCAGCTTCTTCAAAGCGTTAATGATCACAAGCAATTGGTATGTAAAGTTATTCATTGCTAAATTAATATTATTAAATGTATCATTAAAATCCAATTCTTTCCTTAGGATGGTTTGTATGAATGCATATTATGTGCTTGCTGTAGTACCTCATGTCCTTCTTATTGGTGGAATGGAGATAAATATTTGGGTCCTGCAGTACTCATGCAGGTATGTATACATTTTCTTTAATGGGTAAATAGGAATTCTATTCTGATGCCCCAACAGAGTAGACATATCTCCTGCAAAAGTTATTCTATCTCTGAAAACTCAGTGCTGTAATGTCATTTGTACATTTTTTGCGTCTTAACTCATAGCATTTCATTTTAACAACCACAGAAAAATGGAAAAGTGTGCTATTTGATTGTTGTTAGATAATCTCCTAAAGTTGTGTCAGTCAAAATACATTGTACATATATTATTTTTGGCAAAATTAGGATAAAATCTAAAATTATTGCTGTATCAGTTGATTCTTAAAGAGGACATTAAATATCCCCCATGACTTCCTTGCTTAATGATAATTTTTCTGCAATAACACAGTCCAAATGTTATTTATGAAGTAAAGCTGATGCATTCAGTGTTATTTCTGATGAGAAGGCGTTCCTAATCCATGCAAATGAATTACGGTCAACTTAAATAGTGAAAAAAATCTTTTAGATTGCTTGGTTTTATGCAAAAACCTATAAGATATCTTACAGGTAGATGATTCATGTGGATGAATTTTACACATTTTTATTTAGTTTTTTGTTCATCAAAATTTGAGATTGATATTTAGCCTATTTTCTTTTGTTCAATCAATTTCAAAATCCCTACACATACAAATTTTTAAAGATAACAATATTCTATAAAATATTAGCTAACACCATTCCTCTCCCACCTCCCTCTCTGAATTTTCATATGGATGGATAGCCTCAGTAATATGGCTATGGCAATATCTTACAGGGAGTAGAAGTCAAATTTGGCAATGGGTGACAGTTTGGGCCTTTCAAAGAAAAGGCAAAGGTACTTGTTATGGATTAAAAAGAATGAATTTTTTAAAGTGGTTTGAGCCCTTGTGATATATTGACGATTTCAAAGTCAGTCATACATATATTAATTTTGGGGTTATAATTCTCTGGAGTCAAATATACAAAATACAGGTTTTACACTGCAGTACGAGGGTAGCCCCAAAAGTACCCGGCCTAACCTAGAGATGGCGGTAGTTGTTTGAAAAATATCACTGTATTAGAATGCATGTAATGTATAAAGCATATGTTTCAAGTTTGAAGACGCTGCGTTGTTACTATTTGTTTGGCAGCCATCAATAGTGAACCTTTTCAGTGAATTTGTGAAAATGGAGAAAATTGCTCATCGTAATATGATTCAATACTTTTATTTGAAAGGCCTCAGACCAACCGATATAAAAGCTGAACTGGATGCTATTCTGGGTGAGTCTGTTCCTTCATTTACAACAGTAAAATATTGGGTAGCAGAGTTTAAACGAGGCTGTACAAGCTTGTAAGATGAGCATCGCATTGGTCCACCAAATGAATGATGACTCCAGAAATGGTGAAGACAATCAACAAAGTGATACTGGATGATTGTAGACTGAAAGTGAGTGAGCTAGCAGACATAGTAGGCATTTCAAAAAGTGTGGTACATCACTTATTAACTGAAAATTTGGACATGAAAAAACTGTGTGCAAGATGGGTGCCGCGTCTGCTCACACTCAAGCAAAACCAGTGCCATGAAGATGTTTCAATTGAGTATTTAGCAAAGTTTCACAGCAACAAAGCAGAATTTTTGCGCCGTTTCATAACCATGGATGAAACAAGGGTCCATTATTTCACACCCGAGACAAAAGAAAATCAAAACAATGGATTTAAAAGAGAGAACCAGCTCCTAAGAAGGCGAAGACCATTTCATCTGCAGGTAAGGTCATGGCGTCGGTTTTTTGAGATGCATGTAGGATAATTTTCATTGACTATCTTGAAAAAGGAAAAACTCTCAATGGCGAGTATTATGCGAACTTATTGCAATGTTGAGTGAAGAAATCAAGCAAAAGCAGCCTCATTAGGCTAAGAAGAAAGTGCTTTTTCATCAAGACAATGCACCAGCTCACAAATCCATTATTGCAATGGCCAAAATTCATGAATTAAAGTTTGGATTGCTACCTCATGCACCATATTCAGCAGATTTAGCCCCCCCAGATTATTTTCTGTTCTCAAACTTGAAAAACTGGTTCGGTGGTCAAAGATTATCCAACCATGAAAAAGTGATGTCAGCAGTTAATGGCTATTTTGAGGAGCAAGACAGTTCTTATTATAAAAAGAGTATCAAACTTATTGAACATCACTGGGAAAAGTGTAGAGAGCTAAAAGGAGATTATGTTGAAAAATAAATACATTTTTTCCCAAAATTTTTGTCTTCTTTGTTGGGTCAGGTACTTCTGGGATTACCCTTGTAGTCCACCTTTGATTTGAAATTTGTTATTAACATTTCATTTGATAAATGTTCATATTTTCAATTTTATTTATTTATGCATGAATGTTGGTTGGATTATTCCTGAAGAAAGATTTATTTTTTCCCTGTTTGTTCACTTTAAAACTAAAGCATCTTTTTCAATATATATTTTTAAAAAATTATATTTTCATCTTAAATTGCTTTGTTTTTGGCATACCACCTGAAATTGAATAATTTTATTTATCATTTTACCCATAAATAAAAAAACCATTTTCAGCCACAATACAAAGAAATTTGATTACCAATTTTTCAACAATTGTCTACCTGAGAAAATGTAAGGAATGTTCACCGAAATCTGCATTCCATTGGTTGGATTAATAAGGGAGGATCTGACATGGTACAAGCCCACATTGCAGAAGAAATTCAATTGGTTTTGTAGAACACAGTAAACTCATGTTTAGTTGGGGGTCTTTACTCATCTGAATGATTTCACATTTAAAATGTATTTCTTAAGATTTTATTCTGAAACTGTTAATTTAGGCGTATCGATGGATAATAGACTCAAGAGATGAAGCAGCCACTGAGCGCCTTGCTAAGTTGAGAGATCCATATTCTGTCTTTCGATGTCATTTAATAATGAACTGCACGAAAACTTGCCCTAAGGTAACAAAGAAATGAAAAAATTTCTCATTTTTCTTATTGAAAGCATAACCAAGAATATTGTAACAGAATAAAGTAATAACATGTAAGTGTACAAATGTGAAGTATTGTTTATTATTAATCTTTTACCTTCAAACAGGGTCTCAATCCTGGCAAGGCTATTGCAGAGCTCAAGAAACTTTTAGCAGGAATCAGTAAGAAAAAGGCACCCGATATGAAAAATTAAGAGAATTATTTTTTACTGCCTAAGAATGTATTTGTGTGGGTGTAATAAGAGTGCGTATTTATGCAAATGACCAAAATACTTTAATTTGCTGCAACCAAAAATTCAAATGTCCAGGGAAAACATGATTTAAGCTCATTGTCTTCATCAATCCAAACAGAATGAGTCATAGGTTTTCCAAACATATTACTGAAATTCTAGCCTGCATAAGTCCTGCCCAACTATACCAGCCGTGGATCAAAAAGTGACACTACCCTAGGGTGGTTCAACCTTTGGTGGCACTAGGCCCTCCTGGATGTTAGAGGCACCAAAAATGAGGCATGACTAGTGCAACCCTTTAGTTTCCTGCAACTGTTCAGTTTCCTCTCTCAAGAAGAACCCTGGTCATATGTCCAGACTGTCACTGGATAATCAAAGTATCTTTTGATGACAATGCTGTAAAATCATATTCAATAGCCCACTTTTGAAAGTTTCCCTTTCTCTGTACATTCATGGAAAAGTGGCAGATGAGCGTGGTTTTCGAGAATATTATTATGGAGGACAATCTACTGCAAGAACCTTATGTGTACTTGATGTTTCATGCCAAAGTTGATCTGTATCAAAGAAATATTGGTGAAGTTGATCAAAACCAAAATTAAGTATGGGTTCCACTGCATTACCTCAAGGCTTTTAGTTTCGAGATTTGAGACCACCAATCAAAAAATTAGTCTTGTAGTGTCAGTGAGCAAAATAAACCTTTCTTGAAGTCACCCATCAAATGGAAACCACATTAAGAGTTGGTAATGGGTAATTAGGGAGTTTTCTCAAGTTTCGGGTGAAATCAAAAATTGCGAATGGAATAATGGAAATATTTTGGTGCTAATGCAACAGCAATTACTTGTACTGATAAACCATACGCTTACGCGCGACTTTTACGTATAAATACCCCGTAATTGAGGTCGCTAATTACAAAATATAGTGGTATCCTTACCTTTCCTTTGACCAAGGCAATGAATCAATTACCGCATTTAATTGCCTTATAAACTCCCTGGATAACATTGTACCTCAAAGTAAATGAGTACGTTACACCGACAGCCTTTCACAGGGCAGTTAAACTGACTCCCACAAAAGGTTGATATGTTTTCTGTAAGCCGCAAAGGTTTCTGCGTGCAGTAATTACGACCCTGGCTCGGTACCAAGGCGGTTATTCGAACAAGAAAAAATACATAAACGTACTTCCGGGACACTGGTTTATTTCGCGCGAGATATTCCATTATTGCATGGATCAAAACAGTATTGGTGGACAAAGCAGTGACCAAATGACATTTAGGTACGTTTAGGAAATTTTTGATATGCTCTCTAGAGAGATGAGAAAGTGTAAAATATCTTTGGGAACCAAGTCTATATGATTAGCATGAATATCTTGTTGCAACTAGGATATATTGCAATGGAAGAGATAATGAGACAACGTAAACGACATTGGAGGTAATTATTTCAAAACTACAGGCTTGATAAGAAACTAATGAAGATGACAGACATGACCAGGACTTCCGGTTCGGCTTGGATTAGACGCTGATTTATAATCTTAAAGACAGACATTAATCGAAATAGTCAAGCTTTTTGGCTAGGATTTCACTCGCCTTCATGAAAAAATCAAATAAGTTTAGTAGCAATACCTTTTTCGTTTATAATCGCGAGTATGTGCAATATTGTCATCTATTCATGACTCGAAAATTACTACCAGAATTACCAGGTCTTCTTATCGTGTAACTCATAACAAATTTTTCTTTCATCCATGGTAAAATTAAAATAATGCAATACCCACTTGGGTGGGTAATCATCTAAGTTAACTTGTAATATGTTTTCCAAGCATATCTTCATATCAGACGTTTCAATTAACCAGCATTGTGTGCCAGCGTATTATGATGCTGTTTCGGATTTATAATGGTGATATCCTTTAGGCGAAATCTTGGACTAAATAGAGAAAATAAACCCGAATGCAAAAAATAGTTTCAATTTCTGCTAACCAGAAGCGTAAATTTAAAAAAAATCACTATATATATGCATTGTCACTTCCAGTCCGTAGCGGAATCCCGTTGTCGATAATAAACCTCAAGAGAAACTTTTTTATTTCAAATAATTCTGTCAAGTCTCATACATCTACCAACCACGAATGTCTTCGGATCAATTAAATCTGTCCCAAAGGAAAAAATCAGACACTGCAGCTCTCAGTTTGCATGACACATGAAAATCGTTAATAAAGAAATCACCCGATAGATGGCAGGAGACTGCATTGAGTTTTGTTTTTGGCTTGCTCTACTTAATTGAAAGCTGGCTGCTGGTGAGAGATTTAACTTAGTGGTTTTATTTAATTAATTTATGAAACGTAATTAAATGTGACTTCAACATTAGTACAATAAATTTTCTTTCTAAAAAACATCGGGGTAGCCTGTTTGTTTTAGTATTATTTGCACAAGAGAGTAACTTTCTCCCAACGTTACGTGGGTGCCAGAAAATGAAAGCGATTGTCGCCTATTACTTGCCCTTAATTTGTGCGAGTGAGGTTGTAGAATTATAATAAATATTTGCCAATGATAATCATTTTGATGGCAATCATGTTACATTGCATTAGTAATTTTTTGTAGGGTAATACATTATCAATGTTTCTTGAGACATTTGCTGTTAAGTCTGCTCAATGTGTGTTTCTACTGTGAAGTGTTATAGTGTATCATTATAAAATAAACCTACGTGTAACCCAATTTGCAATGGCACTTTATTATATTACAGAAAGTTACTACCCCGGAGACTGGTTGAACTCCGACACCAAAATGTCCGAACCGCAGAAATTCTACCTCAAATGGAATGACTTCCAGTCTAATATGGTCTCGTCTTTCAAACATTTAAGAGACGAGAAAAGTTTTACTGACGTGACTCTTGCTTGTGAAGGCCAGACTTGTAAAGCTCACAAAATGGTTCTATCAGCTTGCAGTCCGTACTTCAAATCTTTGTTGGAGGTTAGTACGTCCTGTGTTTATTCTGCCATTAAGTGTTTAGAAATCTTTATTGTTTGTATTTTATGATAAATATCTTTAATTTTCCTTGTGGCGTGGACTTCGTCGTCATGGCATGGCTAATGCCTTGAAATAGTTTTCAATGAATGTATGCTGCGATTTATTTGCTGGAGGCAGAGTTATTATCGAAAAAACCCATAACATGACATACTAATGGTCACATAGTGGCCAGTTAAAATGATTAATTGTAAGAAAATGTTTAGTCATGTAGCGGTGTAACCCTTTTATGAAGCGAACCATATTCTTCGTTATTTTGATATAATTTTTCAAACTATTATTCCTTTTGTAATCATTGTAGTAATTTAATTCAATTATGGTAATAGAAGTTAGAAATAGGGTCATATATATATTGATAATTTCTCTGCTTGATAAGAGACTCAGGGAAGTCAACCTCCCTGTTGTGCAGTTACAATATTCCAAGGAGGTTTCACGATACATGTTTGTCTAACATTTGAAACATGCCACCGCAACTTGGTAGTCTACGTCATTTAGTTTTAAGTGTTAACTTAAATAGTTTTTTGCTTGGGGAATGACATCTAGACAAATAAAAATAAAAGTCTGTCTCTAAACTTCACTTTAAGGATAAGCATTTATTTAGGAAAAATCCTAAAATTGACAGCATTATGCGTTAGAACCAATTTATAGTAATTATAAAAGTACTTGATTATTCTATGCACATTTTATTTTAACGATTCTTGTTTCAAAATCATCTTCATGCAAACACTGCTGAGGAAACTATGCTTATCTACTAATTGGGTGACAATGGGGTTCTGTGTGAGAACCCATGGCCACCTCTTCCTCCTCCTCTTCCCCCATATTTCCTCTTTTCCTTTTTCCCCATCCTTCCCTCCTCCTGACTCCAATGGCTTCACAACATCATCAGTGAATAAGCAGATTGTCTTCTGCAGTGTTTACTTGATTTTTGATGATATTGTACGTTCAAGTCTGAGTAATTTTAGTGCAAGAGATATGTGTGGAACAACTATGTCTTAACATTGTCTCGGTTGCTAAAGTCATGATTGTTTTTAAGCTGTATTGAAAAGTTGACATGGACTGTAAAATCCTTTTAACCTCTCTCACTTTAACTGGCTAATGCTTTATCCAGTGTCAGTTTCTTCAGAGGGTGAATGATCATCATACATGTAATCCGTTGGCATCATTCAAAAATATGTTACAAAGTTTTTTATAGTTTTCAATTAAGTTAATTTTCCTTTGTATAATAGTGATTCACATTACCAAACAAATATAATATATTGATTGAATTTATAGCCTTGTATGATATTTTGAATGTGCTTTTTAGTTAATTGACCAATTGTTTACCTGGATTGATGCCTGGGCCCACGGTGGCTGGGTTAGAGGGGTTCTGCTGTAAAACAATGCACGAGAAGTGTGAAGGAGACATTGAATCTTAAAATTACCCTTGAAACCTCAGTGCATAGATTGTTTTCAAAGGTCTTCGTGTGATTATAATTTGAGGTCATAAGCCAACTTTTCCTTAAATATCCTTAACAAACAGGGAAAAAAAGTTTTTAAGCCATCTTAATACCCATTTTTTCCCTTTTGTTCAATCCCCATTCCTTTATCCTCTCTGTCACCATTTTTCCCAACGTTTCATACATTCCTTGCTTTTTGGTGTCAATTGGCTTGTTGATCATGTTCATATAGGAGTAAATCTGAGAACCTACATACTTAGATATGATTGGTCAATTAAAAAAAATTGAGAATGGCTCTAGATTGAATTTACTTTTGCCTTCTGCCCCAATGGCGATACCACTGACCATTCCCCCCTCTCTATATGAATCATGTATTTTTATTAATGCTGTGAGTCTTATGGCATTTCAATGGCTATACGTTTCTACATTGCTGTGTAATACTCGACTGATGGAAAGAAATTCAAGAGATAAAATGTGAATATACTTTTTGAAAATTTAATTAGGTGTTTACTCTCTGCCTGCCTAAAATAGTGGTAAAAAAAGAGAAACCCTCCATATATACGGGTATATATACATATGTGTGGGTCGCGGTAGTCCAGGGGGTAGAGCGTTGGACTACTGACCAGAGGGTCCCAGGTTCAATTCCCCGACAAGGCACTCTGGGCACCTGCAGCGCCATCCAAGCTATGTGATTTTTCGGGGTCCATATCT
Source organism: Hetaerina titia (assembly GCA_037158775.1). Lineage (NCBI taxonomy): Eukaryota > Metazoa > Arthropoda > Insecta > Odonata > Calopterygidae > Hetaerina > Hetaerina titia. The sequence goes on along the minus strand of CM073772.1, from coordinate 61,048,447 downwards.
TCCTGGGAAACCATAACCGACACAGGGAAAGGAACGGGCCCCCCTACCCTGATGTGTAAATTTCTCACACCATATAGGGCTTAGTACTGGGTGAACTCTATCATCACCTACCAAACCGATCTTCAGGTTGAATACTGTGTTTATGGTTTTTTATTATTTTTGTTATTATTGGTAATCTACCGGTAGATTGCAGAATAAGGTAGGGGCTGAACCCAAAAGTGCAAGTTACAATCACAATGTATGGGTTTGTGTTTGATGCAATTTTTGGTAAAGAAGCAATGACTTAAATTTGTATTTGAATTCAATTAAATATGTGTAGTGTCTGACCTTCAATATTTTCAAATACTGAAGAGAGGAAGGTGTGACATGGAATTCTTTTTTGTAAATCTAGGGACAAGGAATCAGCTGCTTTACATGATGCAAGAGGAGTAAGATTATTTTGTTGATCTAAATTCTGAGAACACACTGTTTTGCTCATTCCATTCATCAATTTTATACTTATGGAAAAATAAAATTTTCTCAGCTGTGAAATGCCTTCAACTGCCAGATGGTTACTGCAATCTGGGAATTTACTTGTTTCATGCTGAACACATTAGATTTTTGCAGTGGTTCATTGGCATTGAGAAAACTAGTTTTTCATCATGTGAAATATTTTGCGACTCATGCTTTTTTGTGCTCTGTGGGCATCTTCAAGAGCAAAGTGGACATCCACAGAGAGACGAACACACAGTAAAATTTTTAGGCTTATTTTTCACCTTAGAAATTCGATTATTCATAACCTTAGATTCAAGCATCTGAATTGGTTCTGAAATTTGTCACACTATAGTATCAGTAAATTGCAGTATCCTCGCATTTCATAGTTTCAGAAGTTTGTGTAGAGATAAGATTTAAATCTCACTCCAATGGATTAAAATTCCTAAGTTTGAACCATTTTTTAGCATAATAATAACATTTTAAAATTAAATGGCATAACTGCCTCAAGTTATTACATACAGTCGAAAATTGTTATTTAACAAACTAATATTTTACAACTTAGTAAATATGCAGTGCCAAAAATTTTGTAAATGATAATTTTCAGCCTTTAAATTGTGTGAATTTGAAATCCTTGATCAAATTTCTACCTAGGTGATCAAAAAAATATAAAACAAAAAATATTCATGCTATGGAAAATCTGTTATAGAATTGCCTACCTACTAAGCACTGCTTACCTTTTACCTGCATAAATGCTCTTTAAAATTTAACATTAGGTCTGAGGGTTTTTAATTTTTTTTCTCTTACAGGAAAACCCATCAAAGCATCCCATAATTATTCTGAAAGATGTGCCATATGGACATCTAACAGCAATTCTAGAATTCATGTATGCAGGGGAGGTAAATGTATCTCAAGAACAATTGCCCGCTTTTCTGAAGACAGCAGAACGATTGAAAGTGAAAGGATTGGCAGAAGCACCCCAGTCAATTAAGAGGGAAGGGTATGTATGTATCTATTCATAATTTGGAAGTGAAAGTGTCACAGATTTATAGGAATCCATAAAGTAATTAATAGTCTTTTGAATGGGTTTACAGTTGTAAGATTAATCATACATTTTTCTATTTCTTGATTGCCATAATTTTAACACTTGACTAGTTTCAGTAGCCAATCTATTAGTCATCACATAATTAAAAAAATGTTATAAGCAAATATCACCAAAATAATTATTTCAATGAATAAAAAGAACATTCTCATTTCAGTTAAATGCACATTTTGGTTAATTATGGGAAAATGCTAACAAATAACTTTTTTATATTCTCAATCATTCTAAAATGTATGCAGGGGGGAGGGGGTTAGATGCTTTGTAGTTTTCATCCTTTTGCTCCAGCAGTATTGCTCTGTAACAGTTTTCCCAAGCTCCTTCCAAGTTTCCTCTCGGTTAAGGGTCTCATGGATGAATGTTGAGTGTACCCTGATTTTCACATCTTGTTCAGCTTATATAGAAAAGTCAATTAAGTTATTAAAAAAACCATAACACATCCTTATTTTAACACCAGAGGTGATATTCTTCCATAGTAGAATAGGAAATTATTGAAATCTCTATACACTATTTGATCTCATACTGTATGCCACCTTTCCTTGCATACCTTTTTCTTTTGCTCACTTGAAGGTATTATTTTGAATGGATGAAATTTTGTTGTCATTATAAAACATTTAGAATTTAGTATTTACAGCATGTCAACTCGGTTTAAAAAATGCAGTTATTTTAAAATTGGTCAAGTTTTTCCGAGTATTTGGGAGAAAATAAGGACACTGTCTCAATGTAAAAATTATAGAGCATGATGCATGACTTGGGAATTCATGATTGGAATAGTGTTCATTTAAGATTTGACTGCATTACTTAAATTCAGGAAAAACAAATACAGTCAAGCTTCTTGATTATATATTTCAAGGGACCTAATTATTTACATGTTTAATGCACATTTCCTGAATGAACAATGCATTCTAACTTATAATTTGACCACACTCTGGCATTTTATTTATTTTATAAAATGTTTAGACCACCTGGAAATAAGTTTTTAATTTATTGTGTGAGAACATTGCATTGTATTCCACTGAACGGTAAACTGCCCTGCTGATTTAAATGCAATAATTTTCTTCATTTTAAGGTTGCATCATATCTTTATTGCACATTAGTGCTGGATATTGGTGTTACTGCAAGTTAGGAATCTTATATAAAATCTTGTTTCTTGGCTTCGAATTCCTCTTGTACCTAGTATTGCAGAACCTATAATTGGAGTTGCCTTATGTCAAAACATCAGTGGTGATGGAAGGGATTAAACAATATTTCATTGTTTTTATTGTATCCATCTATCCTTGAATATTCATCCAGATGTTGAATTCTTTCTCCTGAGTACATCACTATCATGAGTTATGTGGAATGCTAATTAATAATAAATAATTTCTTCATAAATAATTCTTTAAAATTTCTCAATAAATAATTCTTTAAACTAATACTTTAAAGAAAGTACATTTTTGTTGAGATATGCTTCCAACTGAGTATCACTGCTATTTTATTACTTGTATTAATATGCAAGACTCACAGGAGCTTAGTGCATTATCTGTCTGAAAATTCCAAGCATTGCTACATTATGTATCATTGACCATTGTTTATTATGTAAATGAATTGTATAATTTTTCTTTTCCTATAAGTGAAAAAGGCTTAGAACAAACAGTGAACATTAGGAATCCCAAGCCACCTAACTGAAATACTAGAAAACTGCTTACTTTTTATATGGACTCCTTTATATGGACTAAAACTCCTTTTGTACGGACTAGAAAACTGCTTTCAAACTTTGGAAATGATGAAGTGGTTCCATTGGTAAAATGGAAACATCAAATTGATAATCATGACATATTTTGGTTGAAAAAATAACCCCCTTAAAAGAGTGAAATTATGAATAACAACAAAATTGTTCACATACAAAAGATTTGTTGTGAACAATATTGAAACATTGTCTCAACGCAATGTTAAGACATGGGTTTAAAATGTCTTCAACTGAAAAGTCTTCAACCAATTTAGTGAAGGTAAGGGCTGCCCAAACTGTGCCCAAATGTTTGTATAAAAAGTATCGGGAAAAGTTTTGGAAAAAAAATTTATTTCAAATATTGCTACAATTCCTCAAAATTCTTCCAAGTGCATCCTTCGATCATTGATACACTTTTGCCAGTGGCCTTTATTCGACTCAAAGGCTCCCTGGTAAGCCGATTCAGGAGGGTCCTTTAGGGTGCAACACATGCAAGCTCTTTTGATGACACCTAGGGTAGCATGGTGGTGTCCTTTGAGGGAGGATTTCACTTTTGGGAATAGAAAATAGTCTGCGAAAGTCGGGATTGTAATGGGGTTGGGAAATAGTTATGATACCGTTGAAAGTCTTTGGGAGTAGACGCTTGACTTTGATTTTGGTCATCCATCAAGACCTTCAGGATAAGTTCAGTGCAGATCTTTCATATTGCCAAATTTTCAGTGATAATGGTGTGCCCTGTCATTATATCAATGCCAATATGATCTGTGATCCTATGAGCATTGATGCAGGATGAGCTGTCCTCCCTACTCTCTCAGCCATTTTTGAGGAGCTTGTGCCACTTAAAAACTGGAGTTAGTGACATGCTTTCATTCTTGAGCACTGGCAAATCATGCCCATCAGTTTGCCTTGCACTGAGTTACTCGACAGGGGTCCACTGAAAACGTGATCCAGCCGAATGAACGCTCGCATGCAATTGGTGCTTGGTGCGTGTTGAAGGTCTGACACCCCATCGCCAAGCCTGCATCAAGCAAGCACATTGCGATGTGCAGTTGCATCGGGAAAAAATCGTTTCTGATACTTTTTATACCAACCTTGTATGCCATGGAATACATTCCCTGTATCATGAGAAACATCTCCAATTCCTCAACATGCTATCCCTAATTTGGCTTGAAATCATTTTACAATTGTAGAGTTAAAGGGCCATGGGCATTTCCAGAAATTGGAGCATTTGGATTCTTGCCTGTTTGAGTTAATCAGCATCAGGTCCAAATCCTTGTGCTTGCCGTAGAATTTTCCATTTTGGATCAAAATTGATTTTTACAAATACAGCTTCAAAATTTTTTCATCATCACTTAATAGTTGTGACTTTCAGTAATTTTTTATTTCGGTAATTTCTTGACAACTTTTACCGCACTTCAGATTCATTGCTCTGTGATATTGTCATTTTCAATTTTCGACAAATAGTAAAAACAAGGACAACAGAAACTAACATAACTGGCACCATAAACAAAACTCTAACATTCCATCAAGCACAGATGGCTCATTGGGTCTCAGGCAACTAGCGCCGCTAGCGGTAGGGGGGGATATTCTGCATCATGGCCCCCAGATTGCACCAGTTCGGGCATTTATTGCACAGACCACAGGTGTAGTGATGTAAACAGGCTTCCACAGCCTAATAATGTTCCTTTTTTAATGCCATAATTGTGATATTCCTAAAAAGATTTTGCCATTTTACTCTATGAAAATATATGGATTTATTAATAAATAGGTCATTCATTTGCTATTAAGGTCTTCACAGACTATTTTCATATGTATTATGTGATTTAATATCCGTTACCAAGCTGTTAAATGTGTATAATGTACTTGCTGCACTTTGAAAAACTCTAACATTAAGAGATTTTCTCAAATTGTGAAAGAGCAAAGGGCTTAATTTAATATTTTATTATTTTTCCTGTATGCAATTTAATTTCTTTTTACAGTTTAAAAATACTTGTACGTAATTGTACATATTTTTAAGAACACAACAGTGACAATTTAAAGCGTGATAATCCAAAACTTTTTAGCTGAAATAATGCTCAATTAAATTTTTCACTTATTATAACTTATTAGAATGTCTTAATTTTCCTAGGTGCTCTGATGTAGAGAGTATCCAAATAGAGCTAAATCATATGGTATGATCATTAAATCCTCTACCAATTAGTTATTTTTTGTGTGGTAGAAATGGTTTCCTTCTGGAACAACCCTCATTCAACAAAAACTGTGTATTTACAATATCAATTTTTTTCTGGCCCTATAATTTTGTCATGCAGAGATTTGACTGAGCTCTTTTTCTTTGTATCATGATTGATGTAGTTGTTGGGGTAGTGCATTCAATTTTTATGTACCTTTCAAAAATACACTAAAATATGTCCTACACTACCTATGTCTGATAATTATTGATCTCATTGGTTTTTTTACTTCTTTTTCTCCATCAGGTGATTCAGTAGTTCAAGAAACTGTATTTGTTGGATGTCTCCTTCAATCAAGTTGGTCGTTGTCCACAAATTCACTGCTGATTGGGAGGAATTTAGATCCATTATTGTATACAAGTGTATACAGAGTGAGTGTGAACATGGTAGCAAATGTGCATTAATTAGATAAAGGATGGGTGACATTGACTTGCTGTGATCACCATTATTATACATAATTTTTTCTTGGCATTTCATTTTCATTATTTCATGTGAGTGAGAAGTGATGATGTAAGTAAACTCCTTTGGCTATGGGTGGAGTAGTTGTTGCACATGTTCCTGCACCCTTCTTTAAAATTCAAACATAATTCCCTTTCCCATTCATATTTAATTTACCTATTTTGTTTGTGTATATTGAAAAGTGAAGACTTTATAAGCAGGGGTGTGACCAAGGACCATATTAAGAAGACTGTGTCAGAAAGGCTGTGAGGCTTTCCCTCCTATTTCCCTCTTAACAGTTTTTACCCGGTATGAAATAGCATGAAGAACTTGATGCTTGGGTTAGTGAAAGTGTGACTTCAAACCCTTTAGTGTCATCTTGAGGTGGAATGTAATTGCATATTTTGAGTATGATTTATTATTTTGCATTGGATCGGTTGGTCTGTACAGCATCTATTTGTTAATGCTTATGGACTTTTGCTCTGTGTGCAATAGTATAATTGGTAAATGGAATTTCAAATTGAAACCCACCAGAAGTTAGCATTTCTTAAGCTATACTGTAATAAAATCTTAGATGGGGGTTAGTATTAGCTTGACAAACGGTCCCACGACAGAAAATTGAATAGTAGCTCTAGGTTTTTATATTATTATTACCTTTCTCTTTCTGTTTTGCATCTCAGTGGGATGCTTATTATGATTGATTTAAGTGCAGTAATTACACTTAAATAGAGTGCCTGTAATTTATTTCATGAATGCATTGTTGGTGGAAGCCACACCATATACATGCACAGTGTATATATACTTTAAAGAAATGCATAATATATTTAAATATAGATTTTATGTTGCTTTGATAATATTATTCTCAGTGCATTGACTTGCATCCAGGTATTTCAAAAGTATGTCTCACCACAAAAGTATCATTTGTATATTTCTTTTGTCATTGTCTTAATTCATATCTGAGAGAAACTGTTTTACTGCAAAAAGGAAGACTGTATGGTCGGTAGGACCAATAATGTATTACATTGGAGCATTTCCATAAGTTACCCACTCTCCACATATGTTCCTGAAGCTCCAAATGTTTGTCAGGTGCACAATCATTTTATGTTCAAATGAAGCATATCTTACTTTACTGTTTCAATGCATTATTTAAGGCCCATTGTCATGATCATCAATTCATAATCCATCCTAAAATTTTCATACAAATCAGCCATTAAATCTAATTTTTTACATATTTTTATCCCAGAAGAAAAGATACTGTTAGCATTGAGACTGAGAATTAATGGGGATTGATTGTATTGGATAGAATGAGGTGGTTTAGATGGGTAAATTGATGATACCTTGACCTTTCAGCGATATTAACTTGTATTATCTGAACTCCATACCACATGAATTGTCTAGATTTCTTAAAGAATACATATGGCCCATGCTGAGATGTAAGGATTAAAAGGATTCAGCACACTATATTATTCCACACTGTTATAACTGAAATAAATCATAATATATCATTATGAAAATGATTTTTTTTGCTAGACAAATATTTTTCCACAAAAATATGTACTGTTCAGTGATACTGGTGATTGAAGACTATTGCATAAAATATTCATTGCAGGTATGCCATTCATGAGTACATATTCTATCTTTTATGACACTGCAGCAGCTCATGTTAACGCACTTAGTGTACATCAGGCAGTGCTCCCTGTGATATGGTGGTGATTAATTTGGTCAGAGTTGTGATTTCAGAGCGTCTGATCTTTGGTAACATGAGATGGAGGACAAGATCCTGGATTTGCTCATTGCCCTATAGTTACCATTCCTATCTTATTGAGCAAGTCCAGTTACCTTTATTATCTTCTTTGGGTTATGTGTCTATCATTAGTTTTAAAAAAATGATTACATGAATTTGTTGTGTATATTAGTTGATAGAGCATAATATTAATTTTATATCAAAATTAATTCAAATGAAGTATTAAGATTGCAGCAAAAGTCTGATACACTGGCATCAGATATCTCAGTGTATCTGCTGGTATAAATGTTTTTTTGTGATATACGTCTCTCAAGATTCTCAGTGTAATCACAGCTAAATGTTTAACTATAATGAAACGTGATAATACAGAATATGGCCACCAAAGGTATGTGATTTTTTGATTAAAAGAGCCACAAAGAATGTGGGAGTGTTGAATTTTTAAATCTGATGATTGAAAGGTATCCATAGTTTGGCCATTTCTTCAAAAACTAGTGCTAGAAAAGGCATCTCTTGACAATGTTTTAAAAATATAAATGAATTTCTTTAGGAAAATACAGAACTTTTATGCTGATATTATTCTAAGATATAATTCATACTTGGAAACAGGAATAAACAGTCCAATCAGGAGCACGTCACTTTTTAAGAACTTCACTTCTTGTGAGTGATGTATGCTTCTTTGGGTGTCAATGGGGGGTGGTGCTTCTTTATTGGACTGCATAATGTTGATTTTTTTGTATTGAAAAGGGTGGTTTTGTTGCAAAGCTGTAAAGTTCCCTTTATAATTATGAGTTCTGTTATTTTATCCTGTTTTAATAATTCTGCTTTTAGTATCTTAAAATTTTCATTTATAAAATATTATTTTTTGATTTGAATGACGTAAAAGATGTTGATTCTTTTGTTTAGGTTTTTAGCATTGTCAGTAACTTTTTTATTGTAGTTTCCTTCTTCGGGTTTGGAAAGGAATAATGTTAAGAACTTCATCATTTGAATTTACATAGCAATGAATCATAAATTGATTTAAAATGTTTATGAACCTTGTTATCCTCTGGATTTGTATGTTAAATAAGTTAATTTATCACTTTTCATAGACAGGTCTTTTTGTTGTCTCTAATTGTACAAAAATGGGATAGCTTTACTTATTTAACTTGATTGAAATAGGGTAATAATGTTGTGATTTTTAATGAATTAAAGTGGATGATGTACCCAAAAATTGCTGTTTTTGTAGTCTTAACTTAAATTTCCACGTGAATTAACGGCAAATGATTCTCAATAGATAAAAAATTGATGCAAGAAATGGTGGGTTCTTTGGCACTATGTCAAATGCCAAAAATGTGAGTAGAATCTTCATAATTTTCCTTGAATTTCATAATGAAAATTATTACTTTTTAACTTCCAATTATTCATTGTATTCAATGGAATATTATTTTTTCTACCTTTCACGTCTGATCTGTCATTTATTTCCTCCAATCTTTAATTTATAGAACCTCATTAAACCTTTTCTCCTATAAACAAAAGCTCATTTCCCAATCATTGTTCCTTTTTTTTGAGGATAGTTTTTTTAAACTTTTCAAACTCCAATTGTTACTGCACCCTACAACTTCCTAGTCCTACCATTTAACATCTTCACCAGTTTTTTCTGGGTAATACTTGATTCTACTTGGTCTTTCTTCTATTTTGGATTTGAGATAGTGCTTATGGGTGAACTGGTTTCCTCAGCTACCTCACGTGAGTATTGAATGTGGTTACTAATTTCTGTATAACTTGAAGAATTTACGAAATAGAAATAATTGTGATTCTCTAAAATTTATATCTTATTTTGATACAGAAACCTATTGCCTTTTTTTTGTTAAAATGCCATGCTCTTGAAAATTTTGTTGTAAAGAATTTTTTAAAGATTTTTTTGTTGCAAAAGTATATTTTTCTTATATTTTATGTTATCTTTATTTAGAGAATTAGGGCTCTCAAAGATGCATGCCACCTTAGGAATTATTTCAGCTACCTTATACATTTCAGGAGGGCAAAAATTATAGTGGGTATGCCTGACAAAGTTTCCATCTTGAAATGGGAACCCAGTCTTCAACCCTGAAGTTTTGGTGTGGTATTGTTGACCTCACCTGTTGTGTCCTTATGGAATTTGAATTTAAAACAATAGTGCAGTTATATTGTAGAGGAGGAAATTGCTCCAAATGACTACAATTGATGCTAATTTGTGACTAAGCACCCTTAATTCATCCATTCCATGCTGTTCGTGGGATATCAGTCATCCCTTGTGAACATCTCTTGGATTTCAGATCCCCTTGTGTGTTTTGTTGGCTTGTTCTCTAATGGCTATGGTCATACATAAAAGCAATCAACCATATAATCCTGAGGGGAGTCTATGTGAGAACTGAGTTTCAATTGAGCACATTTATGGGATTTGCACACCTCTAGTCCCAAGTTTGCCCTTGAGTTATGCCCTTGGGTAATCCCATTTACAAAATCCATGTACTTTAATATTCTATATAACAAGTCAGTGTGGACTCCAACCTTGAGAATCCAAATCAACCTTGAGGTTCTTTACTCTGAATTACTAAATTTTATTTCAATTTGTCAATGATTTGTTGGAAAGCTTGCAGGGTATGATTTTTAACAAAAGGAAGCTAGAGAGAGATTGGTCATTTCATCTGCACATGCAGTCATTGAGTTGTAAGTTCTTTGTACATCTAAGAGTCTTTAATTTCTCCTTCTAATTCCTTTAATACTAACTAATCCATTGTGTCTCATGGTATGTCCAATCCATCTGGTTCTTCTTTGCTGTAGAGTTCTCCATATGGTCCTTTACTCTTCTGCTCTTCTACGTCATCGTTCCTCACTTTGTCGGTACATTTAATGTTCAGCATTCTCCTCCAGCACCATGTTTCAAATGCTTCTATTCTTTGTTGGTCCACTTTTCCAATATTCCATGCCTCCGATCCATAGAGTGCCATGCTCCCCACAAACGTTTTGACAAACTGCTTCCTTGTTTGAAATCTTATGTTCTTTGAACATAGTAGTTGCCTCTTCTCAATGAGTGCCTTCTTTGCTTGATGTTGGTCAAGCTTCTTCCATCCTAAGTTTTACTGCTGTCCAAGTCAGTTAAGGATTCCACTTGCTCTAGTTTCATTCCTTGAATTGTGATATCTGCATTCAGCTTCTCTCTTTCACACTCAAGGATTTTCATTTTCTTCTTGTTGATGCACATATGATATTCCTAAAGTACTAGGTCCATAGTATTCAGGTTTTGCTTGCAGGTCCTTTCATGTCTCTGCTACTACTGTGATGTTGTCTGCGAACCGCAGCATGTTAATTTTTTCTCCATTCACCTTGACTCCTTTGATGCCCAATTCTTTTGCTTCCTTTATTGCCTCTTCTAGGTATACATTGAAAAGTGCAGGTTGCATCCTTGTCGAACTCCTTTGTTTATTTTGGCTTCTATTTTTCATTTGCATGTTTGTTACCTGATTCTTGTAGAGGTTTTATTATTATTTATTTATTTACATACTTCGTTGCAATTAGGCAATTTACCTGGTGGCAACGGTCCAGTGTGATCACTGGTCACTCTTACAATGCACATACATACACACACAAGAAGAACAGATATGAGACAAAATGCTCGTATATTCAATGACACTTTTAAGATTACCGACCTCTCCTTTACTATCACACAAGGATTAGGTGTACACCACACGAGTACATACTACGCACCATCTATCGCCACACTTCGTCCGTAATCACGTATCTTCAATTTCATATACCGTTCAAAATCGCGTCCCGTTAACACATTATTCATAGCACAAATACATACGGTTTTATTTCTCACTCACACGTTTTTAAGGCGAGCATACACCTCGTTTTAAATTTATTTAATGAATAAGGTAAGGACTTAAAGATATCCTCAGGTAACTCATTCCATTCTTTTATTCCACGATTGAGGAAGTTTTTTTTAATGTTTGTTTTGTGCCCTCTATGTTTTATTTTGAACTGATGGTCCTTCCGCCCAATGTAATTTGGTTTGTCTAATCTTTCTGAGAGCTCCTCCCACCCCTTCTCTTTATTTACTATCTTGAACATCCCATATAGCCCGTTCAGCTTCCTTCTGGGTCGGAGCGGTGTCCATCCTAGTGTCTCTAACATTTCTGTCACACTATCTGTCCTGTTATGTCTTCCTAGAGCGTACCTAGCTGCCTTTCTCTGTACTTTCTCAAGCTTATTTATATGCACCTTTACCATAGGGTCCCATACTGTTGTTGCGTACTCCATTATTGGTCTTACAACTGAAGTGTATGCTAATTCTTTAGTGGATTTGTTGCTCCCCTTAAGGTTCCTCATGACCCAGTGTAGAGTTTTAAAAGCCTTACCTGCCACCTTATCTATATGATGTCCCCATTCTAAGTTAGCTGTGAGATAGACACCTAAATATTTACATTTCTCAACTCTTACTAGATTTTCACCTAGCAAGTTATAATCTCTATTTTCCCTTCTCCTTTTCCTACTAAATGTTATTAGTTTACAATTTTTTGTGTTTACACCCATCTTATTATTAGTAATCCATTCCGATACTCTGTTTAGATCATCCTGTAATATATCACTATCCCTGTTGTCTTTTATTTTTCTATATATTATACAGTCATCTGCAAAGAGACGAATGTTACATTCTGCTTCCTTACCTATGTCATTGATATAGGATAGAAACAGTATCGGGCCCAGTACACTACCTTGGGGGACGCCCATCGTCACTATTGATTCTTGAGAATATTCTTCTCCTACCCTGACCCTTTGGGTTCTCTCCCTGAGAAACTCTTTTAACCAGGACTTAACTCTTGGGTCAATGTTCATCTGTCCTACTTAGTAACAGATCATGTGGGACCGTGTCAAAAGCTTTTTTAAAGTCAATTACAACTGCGTCTATTTCTCCTCCATCATCTATTACCTCAGCTATATCTTGGCATAGGCCTAGTAATTGTGTTTCGCAGGAATAACCTTCCCTAAACCCATGTTGGTACCTAACCAACTAGTTATTTTTTTCCCAATAGTTACGCATGTATCTAACTATTATTTTTTCGACTAATTTACAGACTACTGAGGTCAGACTTATAGGTCTGTAATTCTCAACCTTCGTTTTATCGCCTCCTTTAAAGATTGGTATAACACTTGCTTTTTTCCAGTCTGAAGGTAATTTACTGTTGTCAATGGTGGCATAGAAAAGTGATCTAATGTATGGAACTATAGCCTCTGCTCCAAATTTTAAAGCATCGATTGATACATTATCAGGCCCAACTGATTTATTTTTTCTTTGATGGCGTATTAGTCTAGAGATTTCTATATCAGTGACCTTTATATACTCTGCATCGTTCGAAACGCAGTTCGTTAACATCCTGTTGTCCTTGTTAATGGGCCCGTCCACCTTACTGTTTTCGTTACTTTCCTTATAGGGTAGTATAGGGTTATCGATACTTCTATCATTGTTGTTCTATCCAAGCTCTTCTAGTATCTTTAACATCTTGTTACATTCGATGTTGTCAAAGGCCTTCTCCAAGTCCACATATGCCACATATAATGGGTTGTTTACATGTATTAATATTTGGGTCAATACCCTCAAGCTTAGTATTGCCTCTTTTGCTTCTTGCCTTTTCCTGAATCTGAATTGGTTTTCCAAGAGACTTTCTTCTATCTTCCTTCTGTTCGTCGGCTGATTATTTGAGTAAGTATTTTTGATGAGTGAGAAGTCAGGTTCAAATGTTCTGTGTTCTTCACATATGTCTGTTCTACGTTTCTTCGGTATTGCAATCATTATACTCTTCTCAAAGTCCTCAGGTTGTCTTCCACTGTCATATATATCTTTCATTATTTCAAATAGGGTATCCTTTGCATTGGCCCTGAGTGCTTTGATAATTTCTCCATTTATTTTACCAACTCCCGGTGCCTTGTTCTTCAGGTCTTTCACGGCCCGGTGACAATTCAGTGCATACATGCAACACCCTCATTCTTACCAACAGAAGGATTTTGTACAGCAAGCTTGTGAAAACTCGGACAAGAATCACTGTTGTGCGGTTAAAAGTTGAAATAGGGCCATGGGTAAGGTTGTATTTTACTTTTCACAGATGCTGCTGTAAAGCAACATCTCACTGGTTGTGATTCATCCAGCAGTTTGCACGTAGAAAGATGTCTCATTTTATTTTACAGACCTTGTAAATGCATAAGCCTTGATGTGGCATGTAGAAATTAGAATTCACTTTTGCACTCCAATTGAAATTCCGGTTTTTTAAATATTTCAAATTTTAGCAATTAAATTTAGTACACCCAATGGGTTAATATTTACTCTTGAGAATACCTAGATGCTGGTAGCCTATTGCTGTAACATCATTCATTTGTGGAAGCATACCAGGGGCCTCAAAAATGTTGCCCAAATGGTTATGCAATTAGATTGTCTGGTTTTCAATGGCATCAACATCATTATTATTGATCATCAAAAAGCAATCAAGTAATTGTAATGATGTAAACATTGAAGCTTATTTTATTAATTATTCAATTAACAAACAAGGGGAAGGAGTTTTGATGTCATAGCATTGTTATTGATAAATATGTTTTATTTTATTTATTTGATGATATTCGTTGCAATTAGACAATTGTCCTGGTGGCAACAATATGGCTGATGGCGCAGTATTCCTGGTGGCATAAATATAAGTAGATCAATGATACTTAAATTTTAATTGATCTTATCCAGTTGTTTAGCATGCTGAGGTGTAGATACTTGATTTAATCACAGCAGGAAATAGCATTCTCACCAGTTCTCCATGCGACGGTAGATGAATATTTCATTAATGAAAAGTTTTTATGTGAATTCTTAATGTTGGCCTTCATTACCATCCTTACAAGTGGGCGATTGTGCAGGAAGTCTCCTAATGTGGCATCATTTCTTGAAGGAATGCAAGTGAGGATCTTCTAGCAAACATTCCTGAGGACACAAATGATACGAGAAATATACGGTCGTGCTAATAAAAAATTGGGATTTGTGAAAAGAGTGCTAGGTAAATGTGACGAAAAGGTGAAAGAACGATGTTTCCTTGCCTTGGTCAGGCCCCACCTAGAGTATGCTGCCAGAATATGGGATCCTCATAATATAAATTTGGTTTCGGAATTAGATCGAGTTCAGCGGAGGGGGGCTAGATTTGTCAAACATTGTTATGACCAACTCAGCAGCGTATCCACTTTGCTAGACAATTTAGGTTGGGATTCTCTTACACAGCGGCGTTTCCAATATAGATTAAACTTATTAAAAACATTTAAAGATGGGCCCTTTTCCGATGACATCAAGGATATAATACGAACCCCAACGTATTACGGTCGAAGGGATCACGAATATAAGACTAGAGAGATAGACTGCAAGACTGACAGGTTTAAAATGTCATTTTTTCCAAGAACGATAAGGGACCAGAATGCTTGTAGCCGAAATTCCCCAGGACATAGTTCATTACAATAAGTATTAACGTACAGGTTAGGGACTGCGCAAGGATATGTGTGTATGTATGTGTATATATATATGTATATTTTAATATATGTTTATATATATGTGTGTGTGTGCATATATATATGTGAATATGTATATATTTTTTCTTACAGGTTCCCCCCACCTTTCCTCACCTAACCCCCAACCCCCTCAACCATTACCCTTCCCTCATGATGCTACAACCCCTGCCACACACCTTTTTGGTGGCTCGCAGGGTATTTATGTAGATGTAGATGAAATGTGTTTTTCACTGAAGCCCATTTTCATGCGAGTGGATATGTCAACAAAGAGAACCTGCACTACTGAGAGCAGATGCTTTTTTAATCTGGAGGAAGCATATTAAAAAATTTGGTGACTTGGTTGTATGGTCCGTCACCACTCAAATTAAACGATCTCTCCTCAATGGGTGTTTCAAACTTAGTACGTGTATCATGATGATGGACATTTATGTTAACCTTAACAAATAAGATAAGATTATATACATAAAGAGCAGCTGATGACAATTTGCAGTTCATGAGAAATGAGACTTTCAGCAGTGTCTGAAAGGTAAGTTTAAGATAGCTCTTATTCCTGTTTCTGCACTTTAAAAATCTTTTGGCTATGGCTTGAACCACGCCAGACTATAGTACCATATGAATATCAAGTTTGAAAATTTTAATGATAAATACATTTTAGGATATTTAAGGCAGTGCTAAACAACAAATTGATATGAAGTTTAGATTTTAAGTTGTCAATATACATGTATAAGGACCATTTTAGGAATGATTCAATCTGAACACCCAAGAAATTATGTTGTCAGCAAAATTTAGGTCCGTATCATAAGTTTAACAGGGAGGGAAGGATTTTTGTGAAAATTATGCACAACCTTTCCTTATATGTTTATTGACAATAATTTGTGTTGAAACCAATTTTGAAGGTGTATGTGGAGTCTACTTTTTGTCGTAGCCAGGATTGGTTTTGGCATTTATTAGAATGGTAGTATCATAAACAAAAAGAATGTATTTGGCATTGAAGATACAATCTGGCATATCATGTATATAGAGTAGAGATAGCAAAGAACCTAAGATAGAGTGCTGAGGAACACCTTTTTAACCTCTTTCAACTGCTTGGTGGTTTGCTTTATGATTAATAGATTCATGAAGATGGGATATTTTAACTATTTGAAGTCTTTCAGTGAAGAAATGTATAGATGATACAATAAGATACCTGAACCATGTGAAATTCCCAATATGCCATATTTTTTAATGTTGTTACCAAAATCTAATGGTATTCAGTGTCAAAAGCCTTAAAAAGATTAAGATATATCCAGAGGGATAAATACTTATTGTCCATAGCAAGTAGTACATCTGTAATGAATTCATGGAGTGCTGTAGATGTTGATTTAACTTTTCTAAAGTCAAGCTTAGTATTTTTGAATAATGTAGGAATGGTTCATTTAAATTCTGGAATTACCCTGAAGACAAATCTCATACAAAAAACATTTGTTTTTCCATTGAAAAATTCAATAATGGGGACCCTTTAATTTACAAATGCTGATGATTTCTTATTTTTAAAACAGGCCTGTGTAGCATCATTCTGCCTCAGGTGTCGTCACAATGATTAAACCCTGTGCAATAGGCTCCAGTCAACAGTGGTGTGGTCATGCTATAACTACTCACCACATTGGACTACACCAAGTAGCAGTTCAAGCTTTCTAAATTCTTTCTGTGACTGCTGAATAGAAACATTTTCACAGCAGCCCCTCTAGACCCTGAAGAGGCATGTTGCCTATAACAGGGCTTCCTTGTTAGTTGTACTGTTACTTTTGTAAATCTGTGGATGATATATGCTATACTTGTTACTGTTGAACTGTAAAACTACTTGGAAAAATAAACACCTTTTTGAATTGAATTGACTACACCAAATAAGAATCAATGCTGCTGATGCTCACCACATTGGATTGAAGTGAATCATCTATCATTGAAGAATTTAAATGGTTGCACTGGGATGAAATTTCTTGTATTCAACACATTTGATTTGCCTGAATGCTGTGTACTACATACTGCCACATCAATAATGCGACTTCTTGGGTGGCTGCATGATTTTTTTGAGATCCTCCGGATTTATTCTCAATTATAATTTTATGAATTTCCTGTGCATTTGCATGGACTTTGCAAATAAATTCTTCCCATTAAACAGACTGAATTTCCAATACATTTTCCGAACTTTGGAGGTGAGATTTTTTATGGTTTTAGAGTATTTAATTGATTGGTTTGTTTATGTACATGTTGGGCTTCATAATTTTGATGATCATCTGCCATGGAAAAAGTAAAAATGAAATCCTTATAATTGTGAAATAAATATATCTACATATGATTTTAAATTAGAAAACTGCTCAATTTACACAGCACTTTGGCATTTTTTCAAGTGAAAGAATACCAAAAGAACTGGCATTAAATCCAGCTAAAAGTAGTCTCTAGTCAGCATTTAACAGTAAGCAAATGAATGTTGGGTAGGGTCTCAGAAAAAATTATTCGCCAAAAAAAATACGCCAATATTTTCAACGGGGAGGAAAAATGGAAATGCTAAAATTACGTAAATTTTCTTATATTTCGTATATACGTACATATACGTATTTCTTAATATTTCATCAAATTGTTCATAAAATTAACATATATATTAACTATAAAGTAAACTCTCACGCAATTTAAAAGAATAATATCAAATTTTGCGATAAACACGAAGTAAAACGCAAAAAGACGAAGTAGAGAGTGGAAGGATAACGCTGAAAAATCGAGATTTGTATCCGGAGAACATAATGTGTTAGGAGGTATCCTCGTAGAAGGTACCACTTGACTCTCGCTCTGATAGCGCGGAAATTACCCCACACCATCCCCACCAGCCGCTAGCGACCTATTGGCTCTTTGGTCAAGTGGGTAGAACGTCGACACGCCCTAGGAAAAACTGGCCAATCATAATTTTTTCCGCTCTCCAGAATGGGGAGTGGGAGATATCACCGGATTGGCTGATGCCCTTTGTTATTTCCTCTGGACTCCGCCTCCCAGTGTTTACTACCAATCGGGTACTACCAGGAGTGAGTGAGGGTGGGGAATTTTCTTTGGTGGAAGGGGTATGAGTAAAATGGAACCCCCTACGAGGATACCTCCTACGAGCATACCTCTTAACATGTTATGTTCGCCGGATACCATTTTTCTGAAACGCCGGATTTCTAGCTTCTGCCGTCTCCGCTGCTTCTGCCTGCCGCCGAACTTAGTCATTTCTGTTCATATTTGCCGTCTGATATGTAAATATTCTTTAACACTAAACGATAGACAGAGTCCATTTTTCTGCATATTTATTCCAGGTAAACGTAATATTTCATGAAATAAAAAGATTACACTTCAATATATTTATCAAACAGCGATGGGTTGACTTAGGTGACCGTATACTATGCCGGCCTCTCTCAAACATCTCTCAAGTGCTTATAGCCTCACCAGATCGGTGCATTTCAATATTTTTATATAAATGGTGCGTTACATTGAGTGTTATTGCGTTTTTTAATAATCGCAGTTTCAGATCATTTTGAAAGTAATTGTAAGATTGTCATTAAATAAATTATATTTATTGTTATGGATCATGGGCGCACTGGACGACCAATTCTTCGCAAAATGTTTAATTAAATTTTTAGTGATTGAGTTGCACCAACAGATAGTTAATAGGTTGCTGCTTATAGTTTTACCTAATTAATATTTCATATGTCGCTCCCGACCAATTTTCATTCGCTCATTTAAAAGCCATTGGGCAGCTACTAGAGTTTGTGGCACTTATAAAAACCGATTTTTTGCTCTCGATGAAAAGATACAACAACGATGAGAGCCAGATAAACTTAATTTTTAAATGCCATGTTTATTTTGCTTTTTTCCAAAACGCTTTGTATTGTCATTTGTTTGAAGTTTCCTTATTGAAGTCTCATTCAGTGGCTATCGGAGACAAAAAAAGTGCACAACATTTTGTAAATTCTGCTGCGTGGATTGCATTAACTTTATGCTTATAGCCGTTGTTTCTATTCGTGTAGAAGTGTACAATTTTATGAGTCTTAGAACTTTTTAAATCCATGTTTCCGGAGATGATTGAGTTGAGCATTTCTTTTTACGTTATCATGAAAGGATTGCAAACACGGACGCAGCTTTTGAAGGTTTGCCGTCGTTTTATTTTCTTTTAAACGGATCTTCGGTTATTATTGACGGGTTTTATTTAATATTTGTAGATTGTACACAGCGACAGTGCTGCGCAAATGTTTACAACTAACAAAAATACTAACCTGATACTCTTATACTTAAGAGTGCTAATGCATTTAGAACTTTCCAATTTGCCGCAGTTGTTAGTTTTTACGAGCACATTTTAAAAACGAGCTCATTTTTGTCAGACTTTAATTGCGAAAAATAAAGCAATTATTTTGCTCCAGATAGGTTATGCATAGTACTGGCATTTTCGCAGAGAGGAGTATTATTTTCATTACTATAAACTGGTTTAGCTAACATTTAATAACATTCGTATGCAACAATCAACAGTGGCCAATAAATGAAGAATAGTTCATGGACCATGTATAGATTTTATAAAGAAGCATACCGTGAATTATATAATGTAAAGAGTTAGTGCTGCTGCCCAGTGCCTATAATTTTGAAGTAGAATTCTTTCCTACATATTTAGCTAATCTTATACATTTAAGAACTATTTTCATTGACTTCCAAGTAAGAACACTTTTACATACCATCTTCATATTATGTACATTCATATTTTGAAGTTTTTTTATTTGTATAATAATTTCTGTAAAACCAGAATCGGTACACATTCTTGATCAATTTCCAACCTAATTACCTGCACATCCTTTTATGTGGGTGAATGTAATTCTGCAAAATTTTGTAGCATTGACATACAAAATAAGGAAATACTTACATTTTCACCATTCGTCTTCAATCACATTTAGTGGCAGTTTCTTAAAGAATTCCATGTCCAAATACTTCATGAAAACACTGAGTATTGCCTACCAATTTTAAGTTAAAAAAATACAGGTAGTTGTCCTAGCAAAAAAAGTTAATAGGGACATAAAGTTGATGTTATGAGACTAGCATATATCTAAAACAATATACCATATTCACATAAATGAATAATGCATGGAAAAAGAAAAAAAATCAGGACTTTCTAATTTGAATGTGTTGCTATTTGAGAATATGTCCTTCAAAATTCCTAGAGTGTTGCCAGTTGATAGGAGTTTTACCAAATAATGTTAGGTGGAAAAAACTCCTAATAATGAAACTATTCCCCAAAATCGTACCTAAGTTATTACTTCATCTCACTCCGGTTGGCATGTAGCAAGGAAGAAAGAGATCATTACAACATAAAAGAAGCTTTATTCAGAATAAAGGTATCCAAAGTTGATGCACTTATGTGAGGATGAAACAATCATCCAGTTTCCTTGCCTCTCGCAGATGTCTCCTTTCCTGAAAATGTAATGGTTGCAAACAATCATTTCATTCACTGTGAATCACCATGACATAACAGCTGGCAATTACACCACACGTGGTTATTGATGAAGAAAAAATTCTCTAGTCCTCCATGTTGAAATATGAATTGATTTAATGTGTCTTAATTGCCAACATGGAAAAGAGGTAAACTCTTTAGTTTCTTAGGCTGAATATAGGATATTTTGGTTTCACTCATGCCAAGCCACAAAATTAGTTTCAGAATATAATAGTGTAAAAGAGTGCAAAGTTGAGGGACACTGTGTGAAATTTAACACACCACAGGTAATAAAACGGTCACAATATTAAGAACACTCCCAATTCCCATCATCTATTCAGGAAGGGGGTTGTCTTTCTATAGGATGTTTTGAGTTAGCTTGAGCAAACAAAATGAGGTGGTAAGTGAGCCTTTCCTTCAGACTATGGGATGGTAGTAAATCATAAGTAGATGATGCCAGCATATATCATGAGGTAAATTCATCTGCATAATTTGAATAGTAATAACCTGACCTTTGTGTAATAGTCAACCTACATTCCTGCTCAGGAAGGTTGGAATAAGGCCCTATGCAGGGAAATCCTCTTGGCTCTCCATAATACAGGAGGGATAGGAAAATGCAAAAATCTGGTGTACTCACAAAAATTTTGTGAATGACCAGAAGTCATTGACAAAATTCCATACTTGTAAAGAGCCTCCAAGTAACATTCTCCTCCCACCACTTTCTTAGCAAGATCTGATTGTCTAAACAATTACCTCACTAGTTCTTAGTATACAGCAGCACCCCATCTCCTAAATAGAAATGGTATTCCCCAGTCATTATATGATTTTACCCAGTACTTATTCATGCAAGAGATCAGACCTTCCATGCAAAGAAAGGCATATTTCGACAGTTGACGGTTTTTGCGAATTTCTCAGTAAAGCCATGTGTGAATGCCAAATTTGATGGTGTATAAGATTCACCCTTATTTCAGTAGGGTATACACAAGAGAAACATTTTTACAGTCTGCACTTAGGTTCGACAACCCAAAAATTTAAGATATTGTTGTTTTTAAAACATACGTTTCAGATAAGCCATATACATGGAACCATCATTGATGTCATTACAACAATAATTTCGGTTTCCATTCTCCTAGTGCAATCTGGTACAGTTAGTTTAAATTGAATTGTGTAACTTAATCTCTTGCCAGCTGTTGTCATTTTTAAAAAATAATTTTTGTAAAACAAATAATTCCACTCAGTAAGATCTTCACAAAGATTTTATGTTGAGTTGTTATAAAATATGATCAAGTTCATTCGATATCTTGCTTGCACCTCTTTTGATGTCACAGAAGCAAGAAACAATATTCATGTCACATAATAGTGATATGTTTAAATATAACAATCCCAATAACATTCCTCAATTGGATAAAATACATTAAAAAAACCATAAACACAGTAATCAACCCAAAGGTCGGTTTAGTACGTGATGGTGGAGCTCACCCATGTACCAAGCCCGACGGCGTGTGAAATTCACACATCAAGGTAGGGGGGGCCAGTTCCTTTCCCTGTGCCGGTTAATATATTATATACATGTAAATATAATGAAGTCAAACTTGGTACAACTGGCCATCTGGAGTAAAAATAACATTCAGTATTGAACATTATTATATAAATTATTATTATATAAATATATTATATAATAATATTCTTTCCAAATTTTATTCAAATCTATGCTACTTAAGATTACTCCAATTAATGTTTAATTATGCTTCCTTTTTATCTTTTATAATATGGTACCATTTATTTTCCATTAAATTAGTCAAATAAAAAAAAACAAATGTCCCATAATGATTGGCCATCAAAAGTAAATATCACAGGGCCAATATTTTAGAAAAATATCAAACATGGTACCAATTGATATAATAAAATCGACTAAGAGTGAGTAACATAACTTAAATTGCAATTAAATACTTAAAATGATTGGGGAGATGGGTTTAGATGAGGTGATGAGTCACATCAGGCTTACCTTACAGAAGTTATGCAGTTCATGCAAAATTGCTGTTATGAAGAAGCTATTGTTTACTTTTGAGCCATTTAATTGGAAAATACAAGCATAGTGATGAGAGTGCAAAAATATGCTCTTTCTCGTTAAATTCATCTCACAATGAATTTTTGTATGTTTAACTCACCTCAGAGAGTTATGCTATATTATTTGAAAATAAAATACAGAGAAAAGTTGCCCAATTCATTTAAATTGCAAGAAAATACATGAAAGCACACATTTCACAGCTGCTACATAATCTGGCATGGAAGACTAAAAAACTCACCACTGAGCAAAACATATGTGATGTACATATTTTTTATTTGGTGAAATTTTAATATAATGCAGTGGTTAATAAAACATTGAATTATTACAGAGGTTGGTACTAAACAAACTTTGAGGAAAGTCCCAGACCATTGTAGACATAGTAGGTCATAATATAATGTGTTCACCATTAAGTGAAATAGATAAATTCAAGTTTTTGTTAGGTTTCTGATGCCCACCATTAAACTCTTCCAGTTCATAGGTTATTATATTCATATAGTTAATTGCCTCCACATCACTGAAGGTTTTACAGTATGTGAGCAGTTCACTACATATATTACAATAGCAGTACATTTAAAAATCACGTTAAAAACATCATTTTAGTGCTCTAAACATTATAGTATTCCATTATCAAAGTGTTGGACATGCATGTAAGTATGCATAATGTAATAATTTATTTCTGACCTAATTTAAAGCATAACTTTTACAATAAATGGACTACAAATCAACTTTCCATGAAAATAACATGTTACAATTTTTGGAAGGCAAATCTAAAGGCTTAAAAGCGTCAACAAATCTAATTTTTATCTGAATTAAAATTTTAACTAGCAATATTGAAACATGTAATTGATAAAATTAGACCAGATATATTTATGGAAATATATTTTCACACCGAAACTTTATGGACAATGTTAACAGTGGGTTAGTTCAGTCTCATGAACAATGATATGTAAATATGATAAAATAATTAAAATATTACGACTAAAGGAATTTGAAAGGATGAGATATAGAAAAAAATTCTTCTTGGAGAAATATGCTATAAGTTTGACTTCTGATTAAAACTAATGGTTTTATAACCTCACTCTTAATGATAAAAAAAAATGTCAATACAAGGCAAGTATTTATACTTAATAGAACATTGCTGAGGCAAACAAAAGAATCATTTGAATATTTAATTAAGTTTCAATTAAAATTTACACCTAAAATCAACTAGAATGTGAAAATTAAGAATATACATGTGAAAATTAAGTCTTAGGAAGATTTTATTGAAATGAAATTTCAAATGTGCAATCACTTAATTACTCTCCAAATATACCTTCCTTTAAAACTCTTTCATATAGAGATACCTTAGAACTATGCCTTCTTAAAAATGCTTTTCATTTATCCCATTATTTTACAAACAATTCACATGTATTTTCATCGTAATCCTCTACATATAAGCCTTCTTTTAAAACATCATCATAGATGCCTTCCCATTTACAATCTTTATAGGTCTTCCCACTCTGAAGAACTACAACCTTGATGTGGCGGAAGGGCTTGAATGGCTGCATATTCTGTTCACAATTTAGTTGTTATTAAGTGTAGTGCCCAATTCAAAAAGATAAGGCAGGGCGATGGGTTAGGAAATAGAACGTAGAAGCATTAAATGGATTGACAAGGAACGAGTATCAGCAGGCTGTAGAAAAATTCTTGGATGCTGGTAAAGAGCTAAGTACTATCGAAGTAAAATGGGAGGTGAGATGGAGGTATACCAAGACTGACTAGCGTGATAGTTATAGAGTAATATATTGCAGAGGGGACGAGAGCCAACCAGGGGTTGCCATAATATTGAATAAAATGTTAGAAAGATGTGTAGTGAACATAGAGCTAGCTATAGATAGAATATTACTAATAGAGATAAAGGTGGAACTGACAAACTTGGTCATTGTTCAGGTATATACGCCACTGAGCAATCATAAGGAGGAAGCAGTTGATAGGATATATGATCAGAGGATATAATCGCATGTGTTCCTGGAGGGAAACATTTGTTAGTGATGGAGGATTGGAATGCAACGATATGCAAAGGAAATTGTGGTAATGAGGTAGGAGACCACAGTTTAGGTACAAAGAATGACCACAGGGAGAAAGCAGTTGAATTCTGCAGGAGATAGGAATTAGTCATGACTAACACTTGGTAGAGACACTACAAAAGGCATAGGTATACATAGAAAATGCCAGGTGACTCAGAAAGGTTTCAGATAGATAATATTATGGTTAGGCACAGATTTAGAAAGGGTGATTAATCCGCAAAGCTTCCTGGGAGTGGATGCAGATTCTGTTCACAATTTAGTTGTTATGAAGTGTAGCATCCCATTCAAAAAGATAAGGCAAGGGTGGAGGGTTAGGAAATGGAATGTAGAAGCATTACATGGATTGACAAGAAAAGAGTATAAGCACACTGTAGAGAAAATCAAAAGTGAGGGAAAAGAACTTAATACTATCAATGAAAAATGAAAATATATAAAAAAAGAGATATTGAAAGCCATAAAATAAACTATAGGAACTGTTTATAGGACAAGGATAAGGAAACAGACGAGATGATTAGAAAGATATATGAGAGAAAGAAAAGGAAGAATATAAACACAGGCAGAAGGAAGTACAATGAGTTAAATAATAAATTGAAACGGGTAATCAATAAAGCAAAAGAAGCATGTTGGAAGACATGGTGTGAAAATATAGAAAGTTTGCAGAGGAAGGGTTAAATTGGTGCACTATACAAGATGGTTAAAACACTAATGGGAAGTAAAAAGGGAAGCCCTGTGTTAACAGTTATGGAAAAATTAGATTAGATAATAGCTGAAATATAAAATATCTAAGAGAAATGGAAGGGATATATGGAAGAATTCTCATATTAAAAAAGAAAAAATAAATATTAGATATTATAAAGAATTTAGGCCTACAAGCTCAGACATGGAAAGAGAATATAACGTAGATGACGTCAGCTTAGGTCCAGGCATACCCGACGATGAGATAGGTAGAAAACATTCCAGAGAAACTACTGAAATGTTTAGGAAAATAAAGGAGGAAAGTTTATATGGACTGATTTGCAGTATCTATGAGGAAGGAATCTGACCAGAAGACTTGGTGAAATCAGTGTTTGTCCCTATTCCGAAAAAGGTAGAGGCTACATCATGTGAGGACTACAAAACAATAAGTTTGATTTCCTGCACAGCTAAATTGTTCTCAGGATCATCAACAAAAAGATGGAGAGCAGGGCAAATAATTACTTAGGGGTTGATCAGTTTGGGTTTTGGAAGGGAGGAGACATGTGATGCCATTGCAGTAATGAGATCACTAAATGAGAAGAATATCGAGTACAATCAGGATGTATTTGCCTGTTTCATAGATTTTGAAAATGCATTTGATAGAGTGGATAGGGAAAAACTAACAATATATGTAAACTAAGCTAAACTAACAATATTGACGAAAATAGGAATAGCATGGAGGGACAGGAGGATAATCTGCAACCTATAAATGTCTCAGACTGCTCAGGTTAGAGTGAGGAACAGAGATTCTAGTTGGGCAGTGTTAGAAAGAAGTGTAAGGCAGGGTGGTGCATTATCACCAGTGCTGTTCAACGCATACATGTATTGAGAGAAAATGATTAAAGAAGCATAGGAAGAAGTGGAGGTTGGAATGAAAGTCGGAAGGGGAATTCATAAAATCAGGTTTTCTGATGACCAAGCTCTTGTTTGTCAGTCAGCCAAGGGGTTGCAAGCATTGCTGAGTGAATTGAAAATGTAGTGCAATAGATATGGGATGAGAATCAATATTAATAAAACAAAGGCTATGCGATTTTCCAGAAAGAAAAGGGCTAAGCTAAACGTTAAAATAGGAGGGAAAACTAGAGTAGGTGGAACAGTTGATGTATTTCAGAAGTGTTTTGGACCAACAAGGTCAAAGTAGTAGGGATGTAAGTGGAAGAATTGCGCTGGGCGAAGAGGCTTTCACAAGGAGGGAGTTTATGACAGGGATGTTGAGCAAGGATGTCAGGAAAAGGCTAGTGAAAAGTTTGATACGGACCGTAGTTACGTATGGTGCAGAAACAGAGTCATTGAAGAAAGTTGATAGACATAGATTGGAGGCTTTTGAAATGTGGGTGTGGAGAAGGATGTAGAATGTATGATGATGTACTCTTGATATATGCCTTCATAGATACTTTTCATTATTACTTCTTTGTATCCTCTTCATATATGCCTTCTTAGATAGTGTCATGCCTTCTATGAACATCCTCTTCATATATGCCTTCTTTGATGGTGTCATGTCTTCTAGGAATATCCTCTTCATATATGCCTTCTTAGATGGTGTCATGTCTTCTAGGAATATCCTCTTCATATATGCCTTCTTAGACGGTGTCATGTCTTCTAGGAATATCCTCTTCATATATGCCTTCTTTGATGGTAATATCCTCTTCATATATGCCTTCTTTGTTATATTCATCATTTGAAATTCTATCTCTAAAATGTGTGACTTTAAAACCTATGCATATGCATTTTTTAAACAATCCCTTTGATTGCCCTCATTAAATTTCTCTAAGATAACATCCATAATGATTTTGAATAACTAAATACAAAAACCAATGGTCAATGGAAAACCATAATTTTTAATAAAATAAAAATGTTTCACAAGTTGAATTATTAATGTCCACTTACAAAGAATTTAAAGAGGTGTGGGATATACTATGAATTTCTAACAAAAGTTTTTTTGATAGTGTGCACAGAAATTCCACAGAGTAAAAATCATTTGTCTTAACTGAGATTCATTCCCAGATCCATCAAAACCTGCCAAAGTGCCCTAGTTAGTTAACTAATCAAGGAAAACTCTTACATAGTAAATTTGTTAGTGTTCTAAATGAATGCAACATTCCTGCATCTATAATAATTTCGCACTTGGAAGTGACTATGGCATATAGTACTTCCTGGTGAACATACACTTACGAAATTAGGACTGTTGAGGTCATCAAGTTAGGTTCCCTCCACCATTTGGTGACAGCCTCCCTCCTTGGAAACATTTCAACTCAAATGGTAATATGCCTTCAAAATTGGTTTCTAATAAGTTATTGTCAATAAATTTACAAAGAAAGGCTGTGCATAATTTTCACAAAAATCCTTCACTCCTGGTTTACCTGTAGGATAAGAACCTAAATTTTGCTGACAGGATAAATTTATTGCATGTTCAGATTGAATCATCCCTAAAATTGTCCTTTATATGGACAACTTAAAATATTAACCTAATAAAACTCTCTTTCAGCTAAGATATTTGTTTTTAGTGTAACAAAGGAAAGAAAAGTCTCACATGTTTTTGTTAAATATGCCTATGTAATGAAAATAATCTTTTCTTCTGTGATATATACTATGATAATTCATCTATTTTTTTTGTTTTATGACGGAACCATGTTAAAACGGCCATTGGTGAATTAAGCATCATTATCATTGAAAAAAATACGTTAAGGGGATTAAATTCACATTCAAAGCTACTGTCCAACAAATGCAATTAAATATTTCTCATCTATCGACTACTTTGCTATATTATTACCTTATAATATGTCTACTTGACCCAGGAAATAATTTTTATTTAAAGAACCAATGTTGACTCATAGATACGGATGTTATTTCATTTGTAGCCGAACAAGTTAAAACCTCGGTAACGATAAATTACTCATCTTTGTGATGATTATAGTACTTGTGCATTAATATTATCTGGAACAAAATAATTATCAATATTTTCGGATTTTGAACTAAAATAAAACTGAACTCATTGAAATCACCAACTAAAAGGTAAAATTAGGAAGCACATAATGAGTAAATTTGTTAATGCCTAATTGTTAATGCAAAAGTGGCCGGATATTTCCGTAAACAGAAGTTTTCTTTAACATTTGTACATCACTACCGTTGTTTACAATCTACAAATATTAAATTAGAAATGTGTACCACAGCAGAAGGTCCGTTTCAAGAGATAAGAGACATATAAGAAAATGAAAATTCGGCAAACCTTTTAACAGCTGCGTTGTTGTTAGCAATCCTTTGGTTACAACGTAAAAAGAAATTATTACTTCTAACACAACCATGTCCCGAAAACATGGATTAAAGAGTTCAAAGACTCATAAAAGTATTTATTTCTTCACGAATCGAATCAATTAATATAATTATATAGCTTATCACTAATGCTGTAGAATTTCCACAATTCGGTGAACTTTTCCTCTCTGACATCCACTTAATAAATTTAATAAGCTAATACATGTAAACAACGAACAAATGACAATATTATAGCGTGTTGAATAAACGGTTAGCACTAGACAGAATGCTAGACTTTTTTAAGCTAATTATATGGCTCTGATCGGAAACTTATTCCAGTATTCATAATCAACCCTACAACTGAGTAAACACTAGATAGACATTACGGCACATTCTTTTAAGATGCGTTCACACTGGTTAAACATAAGCGACTAGAGGTGGGACGATCAGTCCCGAGTCGTTCACTTGAAGGAGTCTCTCAAGTGGGTATAAAGACTCGAGTCAACGAGTCTTTAGTGAACCTTTGGCAATTGAAAGGCTTACTGCGTTGCTGACTAGGGGCAGGCCGAATGATTTAATTTACTGAATCGAGTCAATTGAATCGCCTCACTTGAGTGATGCCTTTGAGGCATCTTGGAGTACCGCGAGTTGCATACCAAACGAAAAGTACCAGTTAATGTTAAATAAACCAGACAGCGAATTGACAAAGTAAGAATGAGCAAGACCGCTTGACCCATGATCGGACCTTTGAATTATCTCTTTTCCGGTGGCAAAAAAGTAAGACCATTCAATTGGCCACCCTTCATTTGAGGCATAATTTTAATCATTTCCCGAAAATATTAATTGCACATCAGTCATTCTATCAGAAATTCTGTACCACAATGCAGTAAAAGAATAAAACAAAAACGTAAGGTGCCAAAATCACAATATACAACTACTAATTGAAAACTCTTTAACTCTAATTTCTTTTTTGATTGATCGTATATCACGCCATAATCCTTTGAAATGAAAAAGAGCTATTAAATATAAACCTCACAAATCCTCTTTAATAAGACCTACGAAGTTACGACACAATTTCAATATTTTCCACCTGTTTTTATGACCCAATCAATAGCCCCAGTAACAAAAATTAAATGGCTTTGCAACCATGGGAGTGTATGGGATAGTTGGTATCCGTTATATTTTTCTAATTCACAAAATGACTCGAGTACTATCAAAAGTGAATCTTGTGTGGCGCCCGTTGGAAATTCGTATAAATTAGGAAAGGTGATCTCGATATAGTTACACACGATTATAATTTCCGATATTTATAGAGCATAGATGGCCGCGAGGGCTGTCTGCCAAATAATTTAAATTCTGAATTTTGGATCGGTCCACTCTGGAGGTTTTTCGTACATTCGTCTTCAGTGGAAAAGTTCGACATACCCGTTAAGAACAGCCTAATCATATTGTTGGTTAAACTTTACCACATGAGAGGCCGATCATGATATTTGGCTAGACACGTAAATTTTACTTAAACCCCCATTGTGTTTACTCATCTGCATTTCGGAAATAATGTTTGGTTTTTGGTCCAATCTACCTCAAAAACGTAGGGTAGCGAAGGAAACAAGGCCATTGATAGCATTGTTTATGCTACAAAGGATGGACTTGGTCGGGAGAGCCGCTAGAGCCGAATGCGGGAAAGAATTTTCGGAGGGAACAAATAACTGAAATTTTCTCTACCATTGAAGGTTTTATCTCTGTAAAGGTGCAGTCATAAGCAATACGGAAGCACAATGAAAAACGCTATCTCAGACGAGATCTTTGTGAGATCTCGTCGCTGTTTTTGTTCAGGAGGTGGCCATCTGGTCGAGAAAAATACGGTCCTCTTGTATACCCGAAGGCGAGTTTAGAGAGAGCACATATTTAACTTGAGGTAAATATAATGAACTCATTTCAAGGGCCAGTTCAGTGGGAGACCAGACACTAGGCAGTCAAGAACACCAGAACATCTCAGGAAAATTGTGGATCCTTTCTTAATTTTTCAAGACAAGATACGCAATCTCACCGAAGAAATTTTATTTGAACGATATTCACCAGAAGTGGAATGCGGTATCTTCTGTCATGTAATTGCCAGTACGTAATAATGTTTGCAAAAATCAGTGAAATCTATTTAATATTTCTTTATGCCATTTCCATGAATAAGTAAAAGCAGCCTGGAGTACCAGATCTCAAGGTAACTCGGAGTCGCAAGTCTGCTGCTCTCACTCTCACAGTTGGGTCCATCTTCATCAGAACTTCCAGCGACCAAAGACCTATCATCTAACGTGGGTACAAATGATTCCCCATCTACTTCCTGCCAACCATCTATGAATGCAGAACACTAGCTTCCCAGTTTGACTGGCCACGGCCATTCACAACTTGCATTAGGTCAGTTTTCATCCAAAACAATCAGGGCCACTAAGAGTTGAGATATTGAGCAAATTTTTCCTTTTAATGTGAAAGACTACCAATCATTTAGTGTAATTGAATGCAAACAGTTTTAAAAAATTATGCAGATGCTCAATTCCAATTATGTTTTACCCAGTAGAAATTTTCTCTCCGGGAATTTGTTACCACAAATTTTTGAAAGAGAATTCCAATAGAAATATTTTGAGTAATGCAGGCATGTGCATTACTACTGATGGTTGGACTTCTCCCACTATTGTAAGTTTTCTGGCATCGATAGCACATTTTATGAATGAAGAATGTATTTTTCACTCATTTTTAAATGACTGCTTTCCTACAGTGACAGACATACTTCAAAAACTTATCTGTAGAGATTAAGTGGGTTTTAATAGATTGGGCTCTGTTAAACAAAGTTGTTGCTATTGTGAGTGACCATCTGCCAATATTACAGCAACAGTAAGGATATGCGGACTTGGCTCAATTGGCCATGTCTAGTGGCTCACCAGTGCCTTACATGGTTACCCTAGCAATAAAGAATATTTAATATTGAAAATAACACCTAGTGATTAATTGCAGTTGCTTCTTGTCCATGGTTTTGTGCATAAAATGCCTTTATGATGCAGCTAGCTGTAAGCAGCCTTAGAATTGGCTCTAATTTTATATTAAAAGCTTCTCATAAACTGCTTTTCATATTTGTGAGCATTTTCATTCCAGTATAAAAGTAATGTAAAAATGCACATGTGAATCACAGTAAAGTCATAGCAAACATATAAAATTTTTGCTTTATTAGCAAACACTTTTCTTACAAACTCTGTTGTTTCTGAGTGCCAATCTTTTTCTGTTCCATCAGTTTCTTGAAAATGAGCTATCACTGTTTTATGCTGACATTTTATATGAATAATCTTATTTTTTGTTACAGTTTTGCATGATTTTATGGGCCATTTCCATAAGGCTTTTTCCATATTTATTACGATCTTTGTTTGATGCAATGCTTGGTTTAATAGGTACTCAACTGACTATTGCTTGCGTCAAGCACAAATTCCAATGACAACTCCAAATTCCAATCACCTTGGCATGGATACTAAAACAATAGAATTTAAATGAAATAATAATTTTTAAGAATGGAATGAAATTTATTCCAGGTATAGATATACACACTTCCAAAGTAAAAATCAATTGAAATGTAGCACTGTTTAAATTATCTGGTAAATCATTGCCATACATAGATAGAAATACACACATGATGATAAACGCCTCGATTTAAAGTAAATATTAACAAGTATGCATGGCATGTGCAATTCTTAATGTACACACACATTCAAAGGAATATACCAACAATATTGTCTTACTAAAAGTGGCAAATGGGTCCTGGTAGTGCTTTAAATTATTAGCTGTGATCTACACAATGTCTGACAAATGGCCTACAGAACAGCCTTAGAAGATATTAAGGAAACTATTAATGGTAAACTGTAACAGTAAAAAAAGACAATGTGCATATCCAATTTTCTTGCTTGTAAGTTAATAATAGAGGATTTGGAGATTGAACAGTAGCTCCCATCCAACATGAAAGAGCAGAGTGGATTATATTTGAACAAATTAGGATCATCATTCATTCTTCAATTAAAGATTGCACTTCAAATAAATTATGCTAGGACACCATGTTCTCTTGAGGTGGCACAATTCTCTTAAGAGTAAAATACTTGATTCACAGTAGAAACTATCAACATCACAGAAATGTTGTCAGTTGCTCAATGGTTACTGTAGTAAAATGCTTTACACAGTCCAATACCAATGGACCAAATTATCACAAACCATGATATAGCATAGCACCTATGCATTACTGGACAAGGATTAGCTGTACACCACTTTAATCGAAAAAAAAACTGAAGTAGCATCTTCCCATTACTTAACCTTTGTAACAGTCAGGATTCAAACATCATTAACCTGCATTAGAATTTAACAATATTACATTCTGGATAAAGCCCAACAGATGATTCAGTTATGAAAAAGGTGGATTATAGAACTTGGATAATCAGTTAAGTACCAAAAGCCAGCCTTGTATAATAAATCAGTTTTTGTATGGTACCTAACCAGTAGACAGAATACACAATTATTTCATGCTGGAAAATATGATACCTCAAGTTAATTCCTTTTTTACTGTTTCAAAACCAATCACAGTGACGTCTGTTGAGGCATTAGAATATAGCTTGGATTCACAGTTACATAAATCAACAAAAAAAGACAATACTATTTTCGCAATGCCTTGGTTCACAGTGGATCCTGACATTTTGTTTGGTCGAGCACAATGACCTAATCCATTTCTTAAAGCTGTATAAACATCTTAATGTAAATATTTAAGTTCCAGTGTGGTATGATGCTATAAAATTAGTTTCCTTAATTGCTGATGCATGAGGTAGATCTCACTGACAATCTTTTATGAATGTTTTACAACTCATGAGCAGGTAGAGCAAGTATATTACTTGAGCAAACACTATTTAAACAATAATAAACATTAAACAACAACATAAGAAGAAATTCATTTCAATCAAATAAAATAATATTATCATTCATAACGTGGGTGGGATTATGCCAGACTGCCAGGAGAAAGCTTATGCCATGAGATACATAACAAAGATTTATGAACAGATTTACTTTGCTTATTTGCTCATCAGCACAACACTTCCTGTCATCACATGCATTCTCATTCACTTCAACTGATAAAAAAATAAAAACAAATGTAGGAATTTTATGATAGATCTCCTGAATGCAAAGGGGATCCACCAATTGGGAGTCAATAAAACTAATAAAATAAAATATATATCCAATATTTATATGAACAATATACAACAGTGGAAGAAGTTTAAATTCATAGCATTACATAATTCTGGGGGCACAGGTCTTGAGATCATTTTCTGTCTGCAGCACCACACATTAAATGCTTAATGCAATGCCTTAAATTGTTTTTAACCCATTGATGAAGTATCTACCAATTATGAAGAAGGATGAAACTTCTTTCTGTCTCTGCATGAGAAAATGTTTTCCCATGCAAACTTGAATTTCATTTACATAACTAATGCAGACTTGATTTCAATTGTTGCTCAATCAAGGATAATATGTTCACCAAAGATTTAAGTTTGTCCTACTGAACTGGATTAGGAATTGAAAACCTAAGACACATTTAGACTCCTTTGTTTCAGTTTCATTTTGTATTTACTGCTTTAAGGTTTTTTGGTTCCAGTAATCCAAAATTAACAGTTGCCCCAGATTTTATGATAAAAAAACTGTCTGGAGCAATATAAATAGTACATGATTGCACCTTATAATTTAATTATATTATTTCTCTAGTTCCATGATATGTAGAAATAAGTTGCAATAATTTATATTCATTCATTCCTATGTGCCCTGTGGTTCCAACCTACTGATAAGTTGCATGGTGATTGAGACATTGTGACTGGAAATATTGTTAAGTCGTGCAAAGCCAGAATTTTTATTTAAGGGAGTTTGACTTTGTTAAAATATTTCAAAAAACATCAAGTACCTAAGTGCAAAACTGGAATAATTGAAGAAGAAAAAAGAAAAGGGAAGTCTACTCATACATCAAATGATTGCCCATGAAAAATAGAATTACCATTAACATGAAGGGGGAGCTTCAAATCTAGGTCAAAATAAATGTTTTTCTGAGCAGTTAAAATCTGATTTATTTAAAAAAAAATGGAGACATCACAACAAGTCTAGTTGGAAAAAATTTTGAAGTATCCCATCTGACAGTTATTTCCAGTCGAAAATAATGAGCAAATAAAATAAATATTATTAAACACGATAAAAAATTTAGGCTATTAAATGAAAACCCAGTAGTAAAAAATCATTTATAAAATCAATGGGTACCATTTTGGAGTGGTTGAACAGCTGCTTTTGGGCCACTTTTGAAAATATCATGAGCATGAATGCAAAATATATGAAGGGAAAATGGAGCAAAAGTCACACAGTAAAACTTTACTATGGACTTTATAATCTGAAAATCAGTAATAGGAGTATTTTTATGGTATAGGTTTTGGTAAGAAAATTTTGTCATTAATGAATTGTTAAAGATTTACTTACTTTGCCCCTGAATGCATGTGCAATCTGAATATTATTCATGAACAGGAATTTACAAAAAAAAAACAACTAACATGCACTCCAAGGAGCCAGCTTTATAAAAACATGCTGGAGCATTGAATGGGATACTGGGATTGAGGGAAAAATTATCAAACATAGGATTTACTTTCTCAACTAAATTCTAAGAAGGATGCCAATTTAGCTCTAAACTTCCTGGCAAATTTAGAAGATTTTAATAGACTAATATTTCTTTACATGGTTTAGATTCCTTAATGTTGCCAAGCAGTAAATCCCTTATTTTCCCATTCCTCCTCCTATCAAGCTTTAAACACTTAATCCCAATTAGCAAATCCCAACCTGGTCGGTTACACTTGACATGGGGAAATTGCACTTGTTACAAGATAGAAGATTGTGTATTGCTGTAAAGGAGGATGTTTGCAAGGGTATGATTTACATTACTAGGAGTTTTATGTGTCCCCTACTTGCAGTCATATTTAGGACTTCTATTGCTATTATTCCTTTGGTGACTTTTCTGGCATTAATACCAAGAAAATGTCAAATAAAGAAAAACTGGTTAATATGAAATTTGACAAGCCATTAACCAGAAATTTAAGCCAAATTATTACTGGTTTTCAAGGAATTTAACGTATGCAATAATATCCATAATAATCTACATAATCAAAACATTAATGATGCCCATTTTTATTTTAATGTGCCCGCATTATTTTTCTTTCACAGGAAGGAAATTTTTGAAATACTCCAGATTGTGTTATTATTGCACTGATGACAGTTATCACCCATTATGTTTATGAAATCAATACAGATAAATTATTTTTTTGGGTTGGGGCTACACATTTTCTGTTCTGTTTAACTTCAAATAGAAAACATTGCATTCCTTGTACATTAGCTCCATGTCCATTATGCACAATACTCTATTTCCATTGATGCTATGTTTTTTTCATTCCAAGTCAGTTCTTTTATTTTGAGTGAAGGGTGAGTGCATTTCTGAGCAATAAAAATTACATAAAGTGAGGAAATGACAGTATTGGAGATAAAGATAATTGTTTATAGGAGTTATATTTTTGGGAATGCTACCATAATGAGCAGCCATAAAACCCAGCAATAAGAGATGAGAAGACCATCTAGGCCAAAACAGCAACCTCACATTTAAGTACACAGTCAAAGTATTTTTTTTTTACCTTCCTTTACCACTAATTAAGAAATAAAAACCCTGAAAGTTAACCTCCCCACAATATACATGCACACACTCACACGCACATATGTACTCGCTCACAACATCTTCAAGAGCTTCATTCAACGTTTTCATCCACTTGACCACAATGGATATCTTCTGATATAGGTCAAAATTGAAGCGCACAACTATTATACATGGTTGGGGATGCAATATCAGAATTGTTCACTCTTTAAAAATGCAGTTATATCCCATTTTTGCAATGGTTCGATTCAACAACTATTATTGCAATCATGTCTGCTTTCAACACAACCACTGATGCCTTCCAAAATGCAACTTAGGAAAGGCAAAACATGACCTGCTTGCCACTGTGACTCAGAAAGAGGCTTGCCATTGTCCATTCCTAGGAATATTCCCATATTTCACCACAACAGCTGACAGTGCACAAACCCAACAAATCAGTAGGCTGAGTGTCTCCTCATTTTATTAGCAGAAGCTGTGGTGAGGCACAAGGCAAGTTTAAAACATAGATGATGGCAAGTTTTGCCACTATGACCATTACCAGCTGTCCAGGCATAGTCTGGCAGGTCTACCAATTTCACTTCTTGTCCAAATCCTTAGGCTTTGTATCCATTGACTGAGAGGAAGTTACAGAAGTGACATGTGCATTTCCTGATGGATACATTTTTTCCAAATGCTTCAGGGATTCAGTTAAGAAGTTCTGCAAAAGAAAAAAGAAATAATTAGTTGAAAAATAATATTAATAAGTAATAATAATTCTTTTGGTATGTGTGCAGCAGAATTAAAATCAAGTATTTGTCTTAAGAAATATATTTTGTTTATTGTTGCTCTCTTCATTCTTTTTGTGAATTCAATGTATTCGTCAACTAAAATTTCTACATTTAGGTAGATGCATATGGTGTCCCAAATTTGCACTTATATGAAACATTTTATACAGAAACATGTCAAAATTCAAAAGTAGATCTCAGGGCAAAATAGCCAATTCATCATGCAGTGTAGATTAATAAAGTGAGCAACCATGATTTTTGAATCTTCAGAGAACCATTTTCTACTTCAATAATCCCTGATATGTGGGAAAGGAAAACACTCTGCTATTCCACACAAGTAATCTACAAATTAACAATCCATCAAAAACAGCTTACAACAGGGCCATTATTATATTTGGGAAGTTGAAATATGAATATTGTGTCAGCTATAGAGGAGCCAAAACTCCATCGTGTTGTTTAAATTTTCAAAGATGTGACTTCTACTCCTCAAAATATGGCATGATGTATTAACTGACCCAATTTGAAAGGAAACCAAGATGATTTCTATTATCAGCTCCATAAATTCCTATAATTGATTGGTAAATGAGTTATTGACTCTTGGAACTACCTAAGGCCCACCTAACAGCAATATTTAAATGTATGGATCTGTATAATCTCAGACATTATTCAATAAGAGGTACATTGTTTGTACAATAATGAAATAATATATTCTATAAAACTTACTTGTATTGCAGTTAGTGCAGCAACTATTGCTGGGCTTCCAAAGCCATGCGTGATGAGAGAAAAGTGGGTTAAATGTCGTTGAATACTTGGGTCA
Source organism: Hetaerina titia (assembly GCA_037158775.1). Lineage (NCBI taxonomy): Eukaryota > Metazoa > Arthropoda > Insecta > Odonata > Calopterygidae > Hetaerina > Hetaerina titia. Next base: position 61,010,298 of record CM073772.1, on the reverse strand, counting down.
AGGATTATCTGAGGGCGGGTGTTACAAAGTGGAGATCGATCCTGGTTTAGGAGGTCCATTAACTCTTTGGTCACTTGCCTGAAAAGAGGAAGAATATCAACATAAGTATATTTTTGGAACTATTATGTAATTAGAAATTCGGCAATTGAAATATATGTTTAAGCCACACATATAGTATGTGACATGGCTACTTCTACATTGTACCCTCCAAGCACTACCATATGGTGTGTGCCAGAGAGCGATTCAACACCAGGAATGCAAAATCACAAATTAAGTATTTTTTAAAAGTTACTTACAAATATGTAAAATAATTTAAATAATGGAGATAATGTAAACTGCGAGATACATCTCTATACTTGTGAGATGGGCTACTAGTAACAAGGACAATAAACCATCATGAATATGCTATCATTTACCCTATATTATTAAAAATCATGAGACTAAACTGTACTGTCTGGGATGGTCTTAGTTTCCCACCACAATCCCTGAGATTTTAATTTTTATGACTGCAATAATCCAAAAATACCTCCCAGGGCAGACACACCCCTCTGCCTCCATCCTCTAGTTATGCTAGTGTGATAGCCTCTATCAAACACTGGTGTAAATAGCATAAAAGAAAAAACTTGGTATTCTTGAATACTTATGGGTAAATTAGATTTTTCCATTTCTTGAAGGAGAAACTACACTAAGTGACACTAAAAACTGTTAAGTTTATTGAACACTGATGAGCATATGTATACAATATAATTTAATGCAATAGAGAATAAAAACATTTTGTTAATGAGTGAAACTTAAGTTGTGAAGAGTGTAAAATAATAAACTTAAGATTGTGATATTTAGTTCTTTTTCTCATAAATGTCAAAATTATTAGGTTTTACTGGAAAATATCTAACTATACAGCTAAATTTAAAATTATCTCAGGATTCCTAGAGAGTGGGAACAAGAGGAACTTTGAAGAGGTGCTTTGAATGAAAAGAAAGCAACTACATAACAGAAGATGTGACAAGAAAATAAAATATCACAAGGGGCAATAAAAAAAATAAAAACCAAAGCTGATTCGCAGAATATGAAGTCACACATAGTACATACATATACATATGGTATATCAGTGATGTCACACCAGAAAAAAAACAAAATTCTAGTCAAATGTTGGTAGCAAAGTTGTGTGTTGCAGGTTGGGGGACGAGAGGAGATAGGGATGGATCTCTGGCTAGAGAAATGGAAAAGTATTCTACTATGTCGCTGAGTTCACTCAAAATATTGAACAAAATGACTACAAAAGCACCACCTATTTAATAGGTAAACAGTTTCCCAACTGGGCCTTCTAACTTTTAAAGGTCTCTCAAATATATGCTTGCCATGAAGCACTTATTAAAAGCTGCATTGCTAATTTAACTTTAATAATGCCAAGATTTTACCAAATGGTATTGGATTAAGAGTGATCCAAATTTGTTCTTCCTAAAAATTTAAAAACCAATGGTTACAGGACCAACCAACAACAGGACACTTAACAATCAAAAACTTTATAATTTTTAATCGTCAAGCATATAATCATACTTTTTTTTAACAAATCTAGATCTTTTATAATTAAACTTCCAGTCCAAATAAAAAATGAATATGGTGTAAGAAAAAGTACTCATTATTTGTCGCCTATTACCGTTGCTTTTGTCAGATACCTGCCTTCTTGGATACGGCAAAAACAACTATTTAATCTAATATTGGTAGAATTATTGAGACAGTAATAGGAAAGGAGCAAGTGTACTAGAAACTTACTTGGTAGCGTGAATGACCTCCTTCCTGCGATATGACTCAGAGGGATCCACGTGTTGGCGACTTAGATACTCCGCCACTTGCCTCGCCGGGAATTCAGTCTCACAAACGTAGCCGAAATCCCGCGCTAGGTGGATAGCTTCGCCTGTGAATAAAGAGAATTGATAAGACTCATGCTTGTGTTAATTTTGAAATAATTCTAAGCCACAAAATAATTAGGAGCTTGGTTGAAAATGTTCAATAATACGAAAGTTGTCAAAGAACATGCATTTAACATTTATCAAAAAACGACATCAACCTGTTAAATGCAACTTTATATGTTACAATTGGAAAAAAAATTAAAGCTGAAATCGGAATAATCCCGCCGAGATATTCTTCGACTCAAATTAATTTATGATTAGGTAATCAAGCTTTTCCAGGACTATTGTCAAAGGCATCACCAGCCGAGTGAAAATTGTTGGATTATTTTTTCGAAAATGATAAAAAGATCACATGAAAATCACATAAAGATTTTAGAATAATTTTAATCTGTATTATATCATTTCTAATGTGGTGACAGATTATGTGCGTGATGGCAGAGTAGGTCGGAAACGTGGCAACTGAACGAAGGACTTGGGTCTACTTCAGAGTAACGCCTCTCGGCACCTTCCGCTTCAATTTGATAAATAATCTACTCGAAGACAAGATTCCACACGAAAATCGAGTATGGTGGCAAAGTTAGGGGTTTCAAGCAGCGACCTTTTATTCATTGTAATTGTTGCTCTGCTTGTGACGTGATGATTGAGAAATGTACCCGAGAACACATTTCGTTGTTGGTAATTACATTTAGTCGTTTTGCTGAAGAATGCATATGAAATTGAATGGAGATTAAGTTCGCAATTTTTATATGATCAAAGCACATGTATGCGTTCAGCGCAGTGCAGCAGTTTTTTTAAAGACGGTTGCTTGAACAAAAACAGAACGGACCTCATCTACTCCGGTTAAACAGAAATCCTGCAAAATTTTGAGTGCCATGCAACTGCGTGTCCTCCTTCATAAAGGCATTCGGTTGCATAGGGACTAAGGACCGAGGCGAGATACGACTGGTTGGAATGGAAGGGTGAGGAAGGGAGGCGAGAAGGAGAGAGATATTCACCATTTCGGAATAAACGTTGGGACTAAGGTGGGAGAAGAGTTAATGCGAGCGCATGTTAGGACGCGAGGATATTAATGGATGCCAGTGACAGAGAGATATTTCACTCCCTATCACGAAGGTGAAAGAGACGACGGAGTGCAAGCAGGAGTAGGGGTTACTACGGAGGAGGTACTGGAGAGCACCGGGGTATTTTTTTAATGTAGGAGCGTGTGCATTTTTGGCCGCGTTTTTAAAACCTTCAGTGTAGTTTTTCCGTTGTCACGCGATAGTTACTTTTCAAACTCGGAGGAGAGCGTTTGTTATACAAACTTCAAACACTTCCCTGTCGAATTAATTGAAAATTCTGTTACCAGAATCGGTTTTTAATATTTGATTTTGTTTGAGTGAGAAACAACACGATATGGCAAGGCAGTGAAAAATATGCTATAGAAGAACCTTATTCGATAATAATCTTTGGTAATCAACGGACAACAGTGACTCTTGCCCTTGGCTTATCCAAAATAGTTTGGGTAACTCTTTCACTTGGGTATGAGTTATTTTCTTTATGTTTTCATCTATCATAACTTCGATAGTAGACAAATTTATCTGTTACAAAGAAAATGAAAGTTATATTTGCAGAGAAGGTATTCTTTTAGGATAAATAAAGATATTATAAAAATAACCGTAAGAGAAAATTACTACTTCAGGGTGGCCAATGATTTAGACACCTTATTCAAAAGCTTTTTTACAGCTTTTCGAGGGAAAAAAAGATTTTCAAAGCCAGTAAAGTTTTTTCGTGGACAAAAAAGTGTATAAATCTTAAAAAATATTAATGTACATTAATCCTAATGGTTCTTCACTTCATCCTATTCCCCACCCAGAGTATGTTCTTTCAGCAGCAAAATATATTTTTTAGATAAGGAAGTACACCTAATTTTTGCGAGATAATTTATATTTGAAATGATTTTTAAGCTCTTTTTTATCTCAGAGGGTTTTTTCAGTAACAATATAAAAAGCCATTAACACATTAATCAACCTGAAGGTCGGTTTGGTAGGTGATGGGAGAGTTCAACCAGTACTAAGCCCGACGGCGTGTGAAATTCAAGCACCAGGGTAGGAGGGGCAGGTTCCTTTTCCTGTGCCGGTTATGGTTTCCCAGGGAGATCTGGTACCCGAAAAATCACATAGCTTGGGTGGAGCTGCAGTTGCCCAGAGTAACTTGCCCGGTAATCGAACCCGAGACCCTCTGGTCAGTAGTCCAACGCTCTACCCCCTGGACCCGACCCACAGTAACAATATATGTAATTATTAAAATGTTCGCTCGTCGTAGATTTAGCCACCCGATTTGTTTTTTTTCATGAACGTTTCCACTAAAGGAATTTTGTCAGGTTTCTTAAAATCCATGAATCGCACGGAAATGGCTACCCTGTACTTGGGGCGTAGAATCAGCTTCGCTTGCTTGCCAAGATGAGCCTATCTCTATGGAAACCGAGGAAGCATTCCCGTACATCCCTCGAGGAGGGACGCCTCACCCTCCCCACTTCTCCTCCTTAAGCCGAGCCGCTGACTTAAAGCAACTACGCTTCACGGGGAAAGGGTAGCGCTCCCTTCACCGACCGACCGAGTGGTCAAGGCGGACGAAAACCGCGCCAATAATTCCGTCGCGCGATCGCGGCTCATGAGGCAGCGGCGATTGATATCTACCCCGCTGTCTACGAGGAGACCGCAGAGCGAGGAAAGGGAAGAGGGCGGGGGACGGGCGAAGGGCAGGGGGAGTGGGCAGAGAGGAGGGATATTTGTTTTGAAATGAGATCCGCTTTTTGTGCCGCGCGTTGGTAGGAATGAGTAGGGGAACTGGGAGGAATGGGTATGGTCGGGAATGTGACTCGCGGTCGAGCGGGGAAGACAGCTCGGTGGGATAGCTTTTTGAGGGTGGCGTAGAAAGGGTAAATGCGTCGATCGAGGGGGGAAAGTTCGGGTAGAAAAGAGACGACCGGTCGGACGGGCTATAGATTAAATATTATTTTTTCCTACAGAAGTAGAAGGAAAGGGGAATGAAATAAGAAAAAGAGTGATTTGAATGACAATTATGAAAGCAGATGAATTAGATAGCACTTCATATCAGTCTTTCAAGAAGCCACAAAAGTGGTCATTCAACCATTCTGGTCTTTGGTAATCTTTCTTAGTCTTTAGGCCGATCCAACTCAGGAATAGGAATGGGGATTAATGCTTAACATAAGCAAATGCGCAGTTTTGAAATTATGGAGCAAAGAAAGTGAATAGAATATTATATATCATGAAAGAAGGTTCAGTGCTAACTACGGCAGATCAAGTTAAATATTTGGGGGTAGTTCTAACACCACGCCTTTCATGGGGGAGTACATATCAGGACAATATGCGGATTCGGTTGAAAGAAACATAGCTTCAATAAACGGATGGTGGGGAAATGTAATCAGAAAGTTTAGGAGAGGTGTAATTTCCCTCGAGATAGGCCGCATTTTAAATAAGCCGTATGTATTTGGGATCCTTGGGAGAAACTTTTGCTAAAAGAATTAGATAATGTAATAGAAACTCCTCCAGATTCTTCAAAAAGTGTTACAATAGGAAGACGAGTGTGACAGGTATTAGAGATAGGTACGAGAGATATTAGGCTGGGATCCGCTTGAGATGCGAAGAGAACAAGCGAGACAGTCTTTTAGCGAGTTTCAGAACACACAAGTTTAACAATGATACAAAGGGAATTATTATTGCCCCGCAATGTTTAGGTAGGTTAAACCACACAGATAAGTTATGGGAGATAGGCTTCAGTACAGATAGATCCAAACATTCGTTCTTCCCTCGGACAATCAGGAATCATAATAGTAAGAAATCAAAGTCATCATAGAAATAGAAAAGACATTCCATTTACCAGTGAGGACAAGATTAAACGCCGAGTAGACATATAGTAAGGTATATCCCAAGAAACTGCAGGAGATGCCGTAACATTGAAAAAACCTGAAACTGTTGCATTGAAAGATATAAGGCGGTTTTGAGCAGATCACAAATGTAAAATTATTTCCTTATCCGGGATTTGAACCACGGACCTCTGGGCAACTGGTAGAGCATCCGCCCGGAAAGTGGAAGATCCGTGGTTCAAATCCCGGATAAGGAAATAATTTTACATTTGTGATCTGCTCAAAACCGCCTTCCCCACCTTTCCTGTGTTGGTCTTTTATGTGTTTTCCTATCCCCTTTCCTTATATGTCTATTGCTATGTGCGAAAATAATATTTGCTCGCCGTATGGCGGGATTTTCAAGTTTGAATATATATATATATATATATATATATATACACACACACACACACACACATAATTTTTGATGCCCGCGCATTAAATTATAGTCAAAAGAAAAATAATAAAATCAACAAAAACAACTGCGACCAGGTAAAAGCACCACCTTCACTCGGGACATGTAAGTAATCAAGGATTGTAGTAATTGAATACCTGGGATGAAATTAGGAAATTATTTGGTTTAACAAAACTTTTATCATTGATATAACTCCGCATCTTACTTTTTTGCAAAAACGTAAATAGAGAACAAAATATGCATTGCTGAACGTATACTCATTAAGCTACCTATTTCCATCAGACGAAAATTTACTGCAAACGGCCCCACCAACCTGGAAATTCGGCACCAGCCAGTCCAGCCACGAATAAAATTATCCCATCGACCAAACTAAGGATTCTCCTTCGTCCTGCCTGCGCCTCCTTGCCCCTTCGTGGTCCGACCCATCCTTTCCTCCACCGAGGCATGGGATGAGACCAGCCACTCTTATAAACCACTCATGAACAACATGTGGCCAGTTTTGGTTATTAATCGGGAGAGAGGCCAGGCATCCGAAGGGAAACAAGAAGCACACACCCTCTCCATCGTCATTCACGGGCTTTCAGGACGAGAAAAAAAACGGCAACATGCAGGAACTCATACAAACACGCAAACATAGGTGTAGAAAGTCGCGCGCGAGGATCGTCCCTCTAACATTCCCATAAAACCGGTCCACGGTACCTACGCGGGGCAGTGCGAGTAGTCTTGAGGCATCTTCGGCCATCTTCCTTCCCCACTCCACTCTGTTTGTCCTTTCGGCCAACGCGGAGTGACCGCGAGCACGCAATGCGCCCTAAGCTCACGATTCACCGGGTTAGGCTATGCAAAATTTCCGCGGGACTTTCAGAGGCTAGATGGTGTGCGAGGCCTGTGGGACCTGGGATGAAACAGTACTCCGGTCGAAGGACCTTGGATCACACCTTATGTCATTAGTCCTCGCGCGGAAAAGAAAATTGGTCAAAAAAAAAGATTGTAAAGTTATCGTGACGTGGAACGTGTGTTAATGGCGTGTCGATCTGTACGGATCCAAGAAAGGGAGAGAAGATCCTTTTCTTTTCTTTATGACGGCCCATGTAGAATTCTTAAACTGGGTTTTGGGCCACCATGCCACAGCGTGTTCACCGATACCATTTGAGTCATGAGTTAGGTCTGTTGCCAAATGTATCTCTACAAGACCGAATAAAAAGTAAGGATATCGGTAAGGGAAGACAACACGTTTTCGTCAACCAATCTTTTGAGAAAAATTGAGAAATATTTGAGAAATGCATGCTCAAGTAATTGCTGTGATGGTGGCGCTACACCATACGCAACAATAATATTCCTCGTACAATCCAGCAATATTCACTGGTCGATATTCTCGCAGCAAGAATATTTTTGTCAACAACTTTCATAATAAAACGTCTATTGGTTGATAAGAATGTTCCCGAAAAAAGTTTTTTACTTCAATATATACTATGCTACGTCTAGCGATAGAGTGGATAATATCTTCCTACTGAAGGAGGAAAATATCATTTTGTATAGCATTCCACGATCACATTGATGTGTGTTCATACTATTTCAGTAGCTTAGCTCAAATATATGATCAACAGTTAAATGGTGGTGGTAAAAGAAATAACAAGATCGAGAGCAAAATGTACAAATTAATTTGGCAACGGTTAAAGAAAAGGAAAATACGTAATTTTTTATTTAGCTTTTGTTTGAGTTTTGAACTTCATATTGAAATCAATAGAAAACATTTTCAAAATACTGAAAAACCGATGAATTAAAAAAAATAATATAATGAGGATTTATTACTTCCCTACCGCCTATTCCTAAAAAAATCTATGCATTCAATTCATTCTATTTGAATGGTTAGTGAATATTTTTGAGTGTCGAATTCGGGCTAAATAAATCACAGATTTCATTGCTAATCCATTTTTATCTCAATCTAAGTCGTCTGTCATTCAGTTTTATTGTCCATCAATCGGAAGGAAAACTCGAGCGACTCTATGGACCAACGGCATTCACGAGTGTGTTGAGTCGGTGCATTACGTGCTATAATCAACCAATTAAACGGCCATCTATATTGTCGCTCTATAATTTCATCAATAAGCCTTCATGATAAAGGGTTATGAAATTCAACGATCTGGAACCTCTCTTATCCTCTCCAAAGAACCCAGTTTCAGCTTCGTAACCTTAATTTCTTCTTTGAAAGTGTATGCGTCGTACAACGATCTTCCCCGTAGGCTGAAGTAACGAAAGTGAAATCCGGATCCAAGAGCAATTATTTTAATATTCCTAAAGGCACTCGACATAAAATTGTCGTTTCATTGTCTTTCCAGACTCTTGATTGTGTAAGATTTTGAGCGAACTAAAAAAAAGCAATGCAATTAATGTGTTCTCGATATCATTTTCAGAGAAATGAGAGATTGGATGACTCTTCCCAAATATATTTTTCTATTAAAAATTTTACATTGCACCGGGCGATTCAAATAGATCATTGGGGAGCATCAAAACATTGACCTATTTATGTCAAACTTGATCAAGAAAAAAGGCGGAATGAGAGAGCAATAGTAAATGCAGTTATTTTCGCTGACTATGGAATTACTTTCCCGAGTTCAAACCCCCTCATTGGCACATCTCACAGCGAATCTGTTTCATCAGCTCCTCATTTCTCGGAAAACAAAGAGAGCGAAACGTTTCTAAGAATTTTATCCGTTTTCCTAAAGCGGGACTCATTATTAAGTCCTTTTCGCAGTTCCGCACTTATGAATCGTTTCTCAAACCTGAAACTATTCTCGTGCTCGACGCAATGAGATCTCGCGAGTAAAGCGGAAATTTGGAATTTTGATCTCGATAACTTAAGCCACGAGACCATTTACCGAGGTCTCAAATCATCACCCTTGGACCCTGCTATCGGCCGCGGAATATCTCAATAACACGTTACTCGTGAGGCGGGAGTCCGAGAAATCAGTTGAAGAGCAACGCCGTAGCACCGGCAGGGCTCCTGCGGAAATCGATGCCCCGAGACCGTGAACTGCGCCACTAAAAGGGACATTAAAGGTTGCCTCCATCCTTCCCTTCTCTACATTCGATGCATATACTATAAACGTCCCGGAAGGAGGCGTGGCGAAGATCCTTTTTTGAAATGAGGCACTTAAATGAGATTGGAATGCGATAAGGGTCGAGGTGGTTCGGCCGACAGGGTAGATATCCCGGCGAGGGGAAACAAAGCAAGCAAGTTGCACATCCTCATCATGGGGTGGTCGTTAAAGTGGGAGGCTTTACACTCCTCTTCTCGTCCGGGGGAGGAATAGCAATGACGGTGCCCGGAGAGGCGAACCCTTTGGAAGGTGTCAGGGAAGCGCGTGGAAGAGTAGGTCCCTGGGGAAGACCCGGCTGGCGACGCTCCAGCGACGTGGGCACACGCTTGCTCGCTCCGTGCTTAATTAACTCATGGAAAAAAATATTCTCCTGCGACGATTTCGTGCTCAAAGATTTCTTCTTGTTGGATTACGCGACAGCGAGATCAGAGGGAAGTTGGCTTTCATACGACCAACTTGGAGCAGGGCGCAACACGCCAACATAGTCTGTGTTAAGTATCCCGCGCGGGGGCAAAACCATTTGACATCAAATCGATATTAGTCATGTCGATAGTTACAAGATCCTTGAGTTCTTCAAAGAACTGCGGTAGATGCCGCGATGGTTACTTTAATGGACTCATACGCATACGTTGAAAATGCAGGAATTACAAATCGTAAAAATCATACCAATCAAGGCGAATGATTTTGATGCTGTGAAAGTTCTGCATCCTTGAGTTAAACTAAAATATTTAATTCTGTGCAGCAATCTTACATTGAGTCTTCTATTCAACACCTATGGACTACTACTGCCAATTGTAAACACAATGTTGCATTTACAAAAGGTCGGAATGGTAAGAACAAGTAATACTAGTGTAGTGTATATTCTATTATTTTAAGGGTGTATTCATTTTTAAGCGGAGGACGTGAGTTTTGAGACCAATGTTAGCAAAGTTACACCAATCTCCCCTCATGCTCCACATAATTTTTAAGTACAATAACGTTGATATCAGCAGAAACTTGAAAATATTATAGTATAAATCGATAACATCAAGGGAGGCAAGATTGTTTCAAATAGTTAGTCAAAATAATATTAAATACTAATATTAGCCGTCAACGGCTCGATCTCGAAGTGTACCATTAAGTTCTTACAAGCGCAGAGCATATATCCTGGGAGGAACTGCAGCGGAGGCCGCAAATAAATTGGAAGTGGCGGAAAGAGAAACGATGAGGATAAATCGAGCACGGCTAAAATGCATGCACATTCCCAAAATTATACGCTATTTGCAGAGGAACAGCAGGTAATATATAAAAATGAGACCAAAGATGGCGACTGCTGGCTTTGCTGATAGGTCCAGAAAATTTGTAAAAAATAAATTAACCTTGCAGGCGGGAAAATTTCAGAGTTTTAATGGATAAAATACAGTAATTTCATTCGAATGAAATGATTGATTTTTCGGGCGTTCGATTTTTTCGAACATTTCACTCAGATCTGAAGATGATGTTGAGCTTAGAAACTCGGTTGGTATCTAATTAAAATACCGTGCTATCACAAAGTTGCAGATTTTTTCTAATTTTGCGAACAATAGAGTATACTATTGTGTACTTCCGAGTTGAAAAAATAAGGTTTAGGCGGGAAGGAATAGACAAAAAAAATCCAACAATACCGATATGAAGCCCTTCATGAGATCACCAACAATCCTTTTTGCAAAGGTGTTTAGGAAAAATTAGAAGAGAGGTAAATCAAAGAAAGGGCCCTAACTTGCGGAGCAGAAATAGTGTAGGTAGTATGCATACGGACAGGAGCCGAGCGAGGGGTAGGGAATGAGGTATCGTTTAAGGCGTAAAGAAATGTGTCGTCGATACAACTGAGGCAATAGAGACGGAAGGAGGATATTGGCCACATTGAAAGGGATCGGGGGAAGGTGGAGGGAGGGAGAAGGGAACTCGACTGGAGCATTTAAGAGATTTATTTCATTAGACAACTGACCCAGAATCGAATCACTAAGACGTGATTATGAATGGCCAGAAAGATTAGTGGATACATCTATTTAAAACCACACGTAGAGAGGCGGGCTCGGAGAATTGTAACATTGAGCTTAATCAATGGATTCGATTTACAGGAAAAAAATTGAATGATTGATAAAATAGACTAGGTAGAGGTTAAGTAAATATGAGAAAAATGCTGCAATAGGACATTCAAAAATAAACATTTTACTAAGGATATAATGAACAGTAGATAAAAGCAAAATGGGTGCTTCAAAGAAAAATATTTATATGGTCTGATTATCTAGAGCTTCTGAATCGCCGGGGTTTGAAATTATTTTATAGTTTTCAGTCTTTTCAGAATAAATTTACTGTAGCAGATTGAAAGAGGGAAAAGTTGAACTGTGTAATAAAGACAAAATATACTTTCTGGCACGATAGAGAAAACCAGACGGGTGTGATTTTAGGTTGGCTGAAAATAACAAAAATAATTCACAAATATTTGATTAAAAATCAGTTTTGGTAATTTTACGTCTTCTAGTTTAAAGATAATTACGATACAATTGAAAGACAGCCTGAAGAGTGCTACTAACATTCATGAATTTTATAAAAATAACTGAAGAGGAGGAATTTCCAATATTTAATTGATCGAAAACATTTTCTAGCTGAAATAACCTATTGCCGAGAATAAAAGGAAAGGGAGATAAATACACTTGAATCATCGTAATAGATTAGAGGTGAATAGAGGTGATTTGGTATCATAAAAAAACAACTAACTGACTTCACAAATGGATCAAGAGGTAATTCGTTGAAAACAATTTCAGAATGACATTCCCTTTTTATTTCAGCGAATACCTGTGCATTCATAAAAAGTCCCAAACGTTGTCATTGGCTGAATACCAGGAATTCAGCGTAGGACAAAAGCGGAAGACGTCTTTGATTAACGGAGTTTTCGTTATAGTGGGACCAATGGATGAAGAGAAAGTCGTCGAAAAAGTAGAATGTGAGATAGGAAGTGAAATGAGGGCAGATTTTGAGGAATTTGCACGCAATGCCAAATAATATCTGAAGAAGATTACCAATCTGCCTGTCACCTTGGGAAATCAAATCACTTGGTTTCCTCTCGACCGTGAAAAGTATTTTATACATGCTTAAATATATTTCAGGCATTCATTGTGGCAAAAAATCCTATCAGGAGGCTAATAAAATCATCTGGCATTGAAACAAATTGAAAATGAGATTAACAAATATTGATCTGGATGAAACGACTAAAATGCAACTCAACAAGCACCCATAAATATGATACAGAAATTTAGTTAATTTATATCAAAACCAGTTTTTGGGAGAAGCCAAAATTCATAATCGGTCCCTACAAAAAATGAGCTTATTAGATAATAAGATTTCGATTTTACTGCTATTTATTTGATAACCTAGTTTATGAGGAACACTATAGTATATAGAGAGAACAATAATAAAAGTGACATGCGTCCAGTTGATTCAGTCTTACGACTGATAAAACACTTATTAGTGTTCATTCGTTTGAAGAAATGAGAATAGATTTCCAAAGTTGCATTATTTCGACGGCTAAATCACCAACTTAATGCTTAAGCAGTCACTATCAAGGGAAAAAATAGGTGCTCGCGACATGTTTTATAAGATCCATTAAATATCGAAAAGATAATTATGAAAATTGAAAAACTAAGTTATGATAAGTTAAATAGATTTTAATTGGTCAAATTTTTGTAATATGTGGCCACCAACAACGTTTAACCTTTTTGGTACGTATCATGTTTAACGAATTATTAATAACCGTAAAAGAGATCACTTGCAATACCGGAACTTATAAAAAGCATATCTTTTCTCAGGATGCAAAGAATATGCATGGATTACGACAATCGACGTCTAGTTGACACTATGCCTGCAAGTAGCCCATTTCTGGAAAAAATCACGACTTAAATTTCAGTTTGTAGAACAGGGTCACACCCCGGGTAGGTTCTCAGTGCGGGAGGCAAGGGATGATGGCGGGCGGGAGGGTAGCGGCACCGGGGGGAAGAAGAGAGCGATCCTAAGTACATGCGCTCGAAATCCGCGGAAATGATTAACGGTTATAGCCAACCAAACGTTACGCAACAGGTAGGTCAGGACAAAAGGGTGGAGATTTTCAGCGGATTTGCAGAGCGAGGAGAGAGGGGGGCTGGCTAAATGAGAGGAGTGATTGCCGGCGCGGGAAAGAAGGAAGGCCGTGGAGGGAGGAGTTGGTAGAGTTAATAGATGAGAGAGAGAGAGTCTGTGAATGGAGGATCGCAGATGTGGAGGAGAGTGGGAGGAAATGCAAGGGTGTGAGGAGGGCAAGTCAGAATTAACGGGCGGGCGGGACGTCGGGAGGGGCGGCGGGGGGAATAAATAAGGAGGGAGAGAAACGTGGGGGAGGAAGAGAGAGAAAGAGAGAGAGAAGGAGAGGGTTTGCCTTATAAAGGCAAAGAGGCACGCAAAGCGGACGAACGCAAGCACGCCGCCGCGAGAAGCTCGCAGGTGCTCCTTCGAGATGCGATAAAATGGGAGCTCGGAACAAGAAAGGGGGTGGGAGAGATGGGGGCGGAGAAAGGGGGAGGGGCGCGGTGGACCGAGTTAAAGAGGCGAGATGGGGGCGGTTTTGCTTTTTTTCAGCAAGTCGGCCGTGCCTCGCGACTCCGGTGCGAGGGGGAGGAGGGGATGAAGGGTGTAAAGAGGGCCGCGTGCTTCCAGAATGGAGGCTGGTTGTTTTAGCAGGGAGTCGTGAGTGGGCGTAGCGAGGAACGCGGTGAGATAGGGTGTTGTCGCTGCAGTTGCGAGGCTCATGGGCGGCGTGCGAGGTAATGCGAGCAAAGGGAGCTACCGCTGATTGCGTAAGCAAGAGGGGGAGGATGAAATAGAAGAGAATTGTGCGGGGTACAGTGGAGAGGGATAACTAATCAAACCCTCGAATTATGTATGTCATTTTCGTTTGCGATACTAATTTGATAAAAACTCTCGAAGTTCGGGGAATGATTTTCCAGACTTTCTAATAACCATCACTACTTGCAATATGCAATAAATATTATTTCCATTAATAAAGTGAGGACGATATTACGAAGGTTGCAAAAGTAGGTAAGTGTAGTCTTCTAAGGTGTCCGAATATGTAAGGTGGCTCTTCAACATATCCATCGGTTCACCAAATGCGTTAAACAAATTGTGGAGAGGTCTCATCGCCCTATTAGGAGTAAATAGGACAAAAGTAGAGGAAACATTAAAATCATTTCCACCATCTCATGGAAAAGAAATGTTTAAAAATTAGGTGAATAAATTAAAATTGAATTAAGGCCAATATACGTAAGTTCCAATGATATTCATCTGCAATTCGGACACGGTTCTTGCGAGAACCTCGCTCTGCTAGGGTAGTGTATATACACCCCATACTCTTGGGCAAGTCTGTGATAATTTTCTAAAAAACTCTTAAATAACGTGTTTTACCTATAAAATTCGGCAAACAATTTCGCACCTTCATGATCATCAAAGTGTGTCAAATTTAACTATCTCCACGGCCAATATGTGAAAGATCCGCATTAGAGTCATATGGAATGTTTTAGAGAGCTGTAGGATATCAGAATTCAAAGCTCAGCCATTAAGATATTTATATGGACATATCATGATGGTCTTCCTCCACAAACGTCTTTATTGTGCAAATAAGGCGTGTCAGAAAGGTGCAGTGAGTATAAATAAATTAATTGTGGCTGGCGTGCTGAAAAAAGTAGTTTAAAAATAATTAAATAAGATTTTCAGATGAGGATTATTAAAATGAGAGAGTCAATAATGAATGGCCATATTGCTAGAAGAAGGCTATCTTTCATCAGATAGGAGAAATCTTTGAATAAAATTCCATTAACAGATTAAAATTACTAAACGGCAATATTAATACCTCCGCCCGTCGCAAAGCAGAGCCAGAATACCTTTAGAAATAACCAAGCACGTTGAAATTACACCACAGCATATGATCTGAAGTACATGAAACCGAAGGTAAAGCGACACATTTGTATTCAACTGAGTATGAGAAATGGACGATATATAAATCTCCAATAATTAAAAATGATGCAATAGTGTTACATTGGAAACTCATAGGAAGAGAGTGAGAGAGAGGATGGAGAAAAACGAACAAAAGAGAGAAGGAATGCAAGCCTACATCGTGGCTGCTTTTATGAAAGAACACGATGGACTTAGAGAGAGGGGACCAAAGGAAATAGATTGAGGCATGGAGGAGGGAGGATAATGGCGGAAGGAAAAAGAATGTAGCCACTTTGATGGGACGACGGCACCATTATGAAGTGTGAAAGAATCACAAATGAGTGGTCGGAAAACAATACCCTGGGGAACGCGTGGAGAGCTCATGGCTCAGCAGGTGTCTCTTCGTTTCATCCTATAGTGCCAATGAAATAAATTCACGAGACAAGCACGTCCTAAGCCATGCTCGACCCAATTTGGGGTTCGAAAGAATTACGTACCGATTAGAAAGCGTGCTAGTTTCCGATCAATGTATTAGGCGGGTTCATTAGGTCCATGTGCATGCTTAAACAGCAATTTATATATCCGTATCTCTAATGATAGGGGCAAAGAACATTCAGTGGCTTGTAAGCCGAGGAGCGCTTTCATATCGGAGGAATAAAGTTAGAAGTTATCGGCGTGTCAATTAAGCTAAATTAGAATGCCTTGAGTGTGTTTGCCTCAATAAACAGAAATAAAATGTAAAAATATTAGAATGTGCAAAACCGACGGTTTAAACATCATTCGGAAATGGTCACTTTGTTAGAAGCTTAGTTCAAATTTTCGTGATTTACCTCTAATCATTGTGGTTAAAACTGTGATAGAACAACGATGATAGAATCCTAGATTCTGCTAAATTTGATGCACTAAAATAACTGTCCAAACACTGAGACAGTAAATAATCCATTACAATATTTTCCCTCTCTGACTTTCGGAAATGCAATATTTGCCCAACGCTGCTTCCGAATGTGGCCTCGGAGGTTGATGGATGGCTGAAAATTTCCAATTTATGTTTACGTCGTGTTTCGTTTATTTTGTTCCAGGTGAAGTATTAGCAGGACCTCCTGCCATGTCTCGCCCCTCGGATTCCACACAGGCAAGGTTGCTGGATAAATTAATGTAATCCAATATTTTCCAGACTCTTTCACTTGTGCCCGAATTCGTACCAAAATGGCACATGCGACTTGATTCATGACTAATCATTTCTTGAAGTAAACTGACTCTTCTTTTAAACATAATAACTCATTCAAGAGATTTAAAAGACATTCAGATACAACTGAAGATATATTACACGCATATTTTCAAGTGGGCCTGCGCAAATGGAAAGGTTAAGTTTACGAGTCGAATTATCGAATGAATCCCTCATCTTGTTAAAAATCCTGTCGATGGACAATGATAAACCATAAATAATCGAAACGCACATTTGATTGAGATGTCTTGGTCTATGATAAATAGGAAAAACTTTGGAAATCGTATGACGGGAGCGTAACCACTATACATGCAACAACGAGGAATGTATCAAGATAAAGGAATGATGAATAAGAGAATATACAGACTATAGTTTTTACAGAGAAAAGCAACCAAAATTGGTTACACATGTGGAGCACTTAAGGATGACAAGGATATTTGAGGAGTGGAAAGCATGCAGATGGATAGCTAAAAAAACAGTAAGTAAAAGGTATAGTAAGGGTAGTGGAGACGTTGAAAGGAGGTTATGAAGTATGGTAAGATAAGTGGAGGGATACGAGTTTAGGAAGAGGGCAGGTGCATTGAAGAAAGTGAAACTCTTCTACACGTTTCTCACATACAGAGGAGTCCACGTTATTTTTGATATCCAATAGAGGTTTTACTAGATTTTTAATTCGACTTTGAAACACTTGAATAATTTATTGTTTAAAAAACTTTATTCGAATAATATAATTTCCGATTCATAAGTCTTCCCCTATTTAACTAATTGCTAATTAAATCTGGCTTTTCAGAGATAAACATAGTACACTATGATGTAAGAGAGAAGAGGATTTTTTAGACAAAGAAAGAATATGGAAGCATTGTGAAATGGAGAAGGGAAGGTGTCGGAGCAGAGAGGGTTGAATAGATACAGCAAAAATAAGGGATGCTGAGGATGGTAAGCATTAGAATGGAGAAAAGGGTGGCACCTAAAAATATGACAAAACGAGAGAAGGGAGGGGGTTGGAAAAATGAGTTAAGGTGGGATTTGTAGGGGTGAGTGATGCTCTCTCTCTCTCCTCACAGGAAGATGACCAAAGTGAAGGAAAAGGACTCACACCGCCGGAGGGACGGAGGGGGGGGGTGGCTATGTTATGAGGTTGGGACGGCGATAAAAGGGTTACGAAAATGGAAAGGAGGGATAAGGGAATGGGATAATGTCTCGGCGGCCGGAAGGGAGACGAAAGGCACCTGATGGGAGGAGGCCGGGTGCTGAGACGCGCGAGAGTGGGAAGAAGGATGAGAAGGTAAATGGAGGGCGATGACCTCTCACCTACCGGGAGTAATTGGAAATGCCCGTCCATTCCAACGTTCGCCCCTCTTTGCGAGGACGCGGGCGATATGAAAAAAAGGAAGATGCGGCGGCGAAGGTGGGTACGTCAGAGGGGATGCAGAAGAGGGGAGGAGCGCCCGGAGTGAGGGATCTTCACCTCATCTCGAGGGGAAAAGGGAGGTGAAGGGATGAGGGCATAACTGTGAAGGGACTTATGCTTTTTTAGTAAAGAATTTACGCTACGTACACGAAGGGAATAATGTGTAAAAGTTTGGGATGGCCGAGATCTCTACGATACCAAGGAGATATTTTAACAAGAATATTAGAGGAGGGTGAGCTAGAGGAATAGACACCCTTGGGAAAATCAGCCAAAAGATTATTTAAAAATTAGCTGCAAATAGAAATTTCAGCAACACGGGCTATTGCATTTATGAACTCCATGCATGACATTTTCTTGAAGAGAACCTAATTAATGAAAACCACTTCGAATTATAAACTCAATAGAATCAGACGTAATTTGGGGGAAATTATGGTCACCCATAATTAAAAAATAACCTAGTACAAGTGTGGAAAATTCAAAGTTATTTTTTTATTGTGGATGATTCAAATAATCAGAATGAATGAAAATAGAGAAGAATCAGATATGAAAACGATGATAACAACTCAAAGTTACTTAGAACCGACGAATGATTAATGTGAAGCTATCAAATTCCAAAGGAGACATTGAAATAATTTATGTACGAGTCGATTTGCCTGAACTCCATTTTTCACTAATATTTAACTTCCTTTGTCTATTAGTTTAAGCACTTGACTTCAGGTACATGGTAAAAATGTACCGAAGCATTTAATGCATTTGTGCATTTTGTAATTACACAGAAATACAGTAAAAGTATCACAGAACTTCAGAGTTTATAGTGATAGGTAAAGATTTTTTTACTAGTTTTACATTAGTGTGGTAATCATGGTTATTCTAAAGTAGAATATCGAATAAAATCCGCGTATTTAATAACAATTTTGCAGCAAGTACTCTTACACATACATGAGGCGCTTTTCAAAAACAGCAGGGATTTGGGGACGTGATGGGGTTAACTAATTCTTAAGTTAGGTCACCTTAAATCTTGGTGAAGGGAAAATAGTTTACCATTTACGTAGACCAAGTCAGAAAAAATCATTATTCACCATCAAAAGTGAACATTTAATAGCACTGCAACAATTGTAAAGCTTACTTTAGACCAAAAGACTTTTCTCTCGAACAAGACAAAAATACTTCCGAGTGCCATTGAAATTTAAAACGTCAGAGAAGGCCATGCTGGTTACTAAAGGTGCATAAAACTCCCGTTTACCAAAGCAACAACGAAAGAATCTCGACCTTTGTTTGTCACAAGGAGTATAAAAATATACTTTACAAAGGGATGAGAACATAAGAAATAAAAAAAAACTGAATGGAAAAAGCCGTGGTATGGATGAGGATGGAGAAAGAAATGGAAAGAAAGAGAAGAGGAGAGGAAGAGATATGGAGGACTGGAAGAGAAGGGGAAGATATGTCATTTTGACAGAGGACATTTTTCGTGTGGGCGAATGCGAGTTGCTGATGTATTAAGGGAAAGGAAGAGAGGCGGGGGGAGGATTCAGGCATAAGGGAACCGTGATGGGATGGGAAGAAGAGGATGAGAGGAACGCGGAGACCGTGTTGTGGTCTCAAGAGACCAAGGAGTGTAAAGAACGCGGTCCCGAGGGAAAAGGAGAAGAGAGGAAGAAAGAAAGCTGAAGGTTGGTAGAAAAAAGGAACCTCAATGAAAAACGCAGGGAGAAGTAAGACAGAACAACAGAGAGAGAGAGAGAGAGAAAGAAAGAGAAAATGACAGTTACGCAGACAAACGACTACAGTAGACTGAAGCTGAGACGATCAAGTTCTTTTTCACATCAATACAAAAATGTATCATTCATCCTCGCTAGGAATCGAACTTGACTCTGCCCAATTGTGTGAACTATTACCAAAGCAAGATTACCATTCTTGGCACTTGGGTTGGATGTACTGTCTTGGCGGAGATAAAATATTTTCTTACCTCAAGCCATGATTAATGAACTCCATTGCCGTAAACTGAAAACTGGTAGAAATGAGCTGGCAACTGTACAAATTGTCCGAATGGGCTCATTTTAAAGCAACCCGAATTTAGGAGGACACACTTGATAATTTCCACGATTGAAAAATAGCCTGGTAAGTTATTGAATGTTCAATTTCTAAATTTAAACTCAGAAATCATTCGATTTGCAGGTCGATAACGCCATCCTTTTTCTGATATTAATGGTACCGATATAGTTTAACCTAAAATTCATGTTGAGGTCAAACCGAAATGAAATAATTCAAGCTGTGAATTTTTTAAGAAAACTTTGGAGCGATGAAAGTGAAGAAGCAAAAAAAAATGCGAATAGGACACAAAAGAGTTTATGCATGATATGAAATCGTAATTGCAATTACTTTTGAAGAGTACTGCAAAGGTTATTTTCACAGGCACAGAATGAAAGGATACATCAGAAAGGAGAAGATAGGGAGAATAGAAACAAGAAGTGGGAGAGGAAAAGCGGAGATCAGTGGGAAGCCATAGGGTGTAGGGCAAGATTGATTGCTCGATCGGCTACCACTTTGATAGCATCGTCGGCCGGTGCAGGCAGGGCGATTGGCTCATTTCATTTCAGGACACCATTGGACGGCTCGGATAAATAGAATGGGAAAGAATATTAAGCCTCTTCGTAGTCATCCAAGACGTGGAATGCCTCAGACCAGCTTGGTGCCTCGCGATATGCGATTGCGGGTAGGGAACGGTCATTTATCCTTCGCTGGGACCAATACGGCATTAATAGACTCCAAGATCATACTCTGCGCTAGGTCTTGCGCAGGATTAATGGTAAGTCGAGATTTATAAATCCGGATTATAGGCAGATCTTCTACAAACCGTTCGCTGGAAGATATTAACTTCTTCTCTGTGGACGAAACACCGCTCTTTGTATTTCCTCACCAATCCGGGAAAATGTCGAGGTCGGAAACAGTAAAGATAACAAAACCGACCATACTCTATCCTGCACCAAAAGGTAAAATTTAATTTTAAATAAAAATAATTGAAAATTATGAATCCCAGAAAATAAAACAAATGTTGTTTAGATGTCACGTATATAGTCATCTAAATATTTTATCTTCGTTTGCAGAAAGTGTAGTTATTCAGTCAACAAAATACAGGAAAGAGGTCAAAGGTGAAACTTCTTTTGGTGATTACCGTGCAAAGCATGGAGGAGAAGGAGATAATTAATCCTGCGTGAGAGAGGCCCGAAGGCAGAAAGTGATACCAACCCCTACTCCTGAGGATTACATTTGAAGACGCAGGTTGGAAATTCATCCAAGGGGATGTAGATATAATTCACCACTATTTTCCGCGAAAATTATTCATTGCTACGAGATCTTAAGTTCTCCGAGTAGTTCAAGAAATTTAGCTACAAGTGCCAAATAAATTTTGCATAACAAAACGCAACCACATTTGGACATGATTCCCTCATCACCGACTGCACCAATGAATTAATTGTTGATCATTTTGAAATTAGAAAATGATGATATTTCCCCTTGTATTTATGAAATGGTTGAATGAACATCAAAAGAAAATTTAAGTTCGAAAGCACGCTCAATCCTTATTGAAAGCTATGTCCACAGTGCGATTCGATGGCTAACTTCATTTGTGCTTTAGGAACTCATCACGACTCTAATTAGAGAAAATAATGAAAACCATAGCATCAGGGTAGCAAAAACATTTTGAAAGAAATGTACTGGAAACGACGGGGTCTATATATGATATATAGATATGTATATATCTAATCTATAATCTATATTAATGTCCAAATTTTCAACTCTTGAGACCATAGGTAAATATACGTCCGCCGGAACCCACCTCTGCAATTAAAAAGAGATATGAGGAAGAGGAATCGAGGATAAGGGAAGATGGGAGTGGCCGTCCGAAAGGGTGAGGGAAGAGATAGGTCAGGTCATGTTTTGCCTCGGTATCGAGGTGGCGGCGGTCGACCTGCAGTCGGCGGGCAAGCACCTCTCTCTTTCTCTCTCGCACACTGGGAACAGGAGGACACGATAGGAAAAGGACGAAAGGCTGCGGAGAGACAGGATGGCACAGTGGGGTCTGGGAGTAGGGAAGATGGTTGGGCCCGGGCAGGTGATTCCGGAGGCGGTAGGGTGGAAGTTAAAGGATGGACAAGCAGGATTGGGAGGCGGGGCGGGCGGCATGTGAAACCTCGGCGAAGACGCGGGACTTGTTTCCCGCTTGTCCTCGTCCACCTCCATCCCACCTTCCCGTTCCTCCCCACCCCATCCTCTTCTTCCCTTGTTCCCGCATACACACTCGCACAACACACATACACATACACCCGACGTCTCGCTCTTCCCCCGACCACCATCGCATTCCCACTCCGTGCGCGCAGTCATCCGACATCCGGCGTCTCAATCAAAGTCCGAAATTCCTCAACCGCATCGCGGATACTTGCAAAACCACGAGAGAGAAAGGGATGGGGGATGGATAAAGGAATTAAATTCCTTATAAATATGGAAATTACGCACAGATCTCGTAAAGCTCAAGAGTGGAGATTTCAACGCGTGTTTCAAAAGACTGACACTAAAACTCATACCAAGACTGCTTTGGAAACACTTGATAGGCTAGCGGCTTCTAAACCGTGAGTGCATAAGGAGACGTGTAATTGCGTCTTTTGGGTTATCAAAACTTTCTAAAGGACGAAAAGAAAAATTGATAAAATATATTTTTATGACTATATCGTAATTCATACAAAGACGGATGACAATTCGGCACAGGAGATTATTTTTAGCATCCTCATTTTTTGACACATGAAGTAAACTATTATGGTTTTATTATTATGCTTGGCAAATTTGTAATACTATCTTCAATAATAATTATAATTGATATTCTGTTTTTGGATAGATACAGGATTTACATTTTTCTCAAATATGTATACTTCAATTTTCATTTTTAATTTTTCATACAGTTACTTTTCTCATATTTCTCAAACACATATTGAAAATGAAGTGCTTAATTTTTCACTTTTTTATACTTTTCTTCCCTTAGGTATCAATATGAATTTACCTTAATGGCGAGCGTAGTAAAGTTTTTTTTAGGGCTAAGTGTGTATCAATGAAAAATGAATGAAAATCAATGGAACAGAAAAACCTACAATTTAAAGCGATGTTTTCGCTAACAGATTCCACACCCATACACTTTAATATTACAGCTATAAAATAAAAACTTAAGACTTCTGTTGAACAGGTCGTTGATAAATTCATAACAAGTTTGAAATTTCGTAATGACCAGCTCTCATAAAACTTGTAGCTTTCCTTATTTGGCTGATTGAGAATACATGCAACAACTCCAGTAGCAATGTGAGCATTTATAAGTTCCTTTAATATTCAACATTTCGCGGAATAATTATTTTAGGCAACAAGTAAGGTATTGTGCAAAAAATAACCTTTTAAAAATATTTAGGGGGTTCTAAGTCTCATATTAAATCCTTATATTTTTTCAGAAAAGTGTGCATGTGAATTTTCACATGCGAAAAGGAAATTAAATACCGAAGCACTATAATAAGTGAATCATTAAAGTTATATTACGTTACTTTAGTCTTCTCGAAAAAACAACGAATTCAAATTCCACGTTAGATTATTTTCAGCCCTTTTTAGTTCATTCCGTCTTTTTCCTTAAGTAATGGAGAATCCAAAAAGCCAATAAATGATCTAGATGGGATCTCCCTGAAACTGGCGTTTGGACAACCAATAAACCACTGTTTTCTCATCAGCACACTATCCTTTTTTAAAAAAAATTGGAACCCGTTTCCACATGCCAACTATACACCGGACCAGTTATGAGCTCCATTAATATACGTGTGTTTATTTGTACTTGAAAAACTAGAGGATAAAAACTATTTAAATTAAAACTTCAATGAATTTCCAACACGCACCTATAGACCTCCCTTCCTGGAGACTAATTTTTCTAATTCAAATAACTTCGCGTTTTTCGATAAGGAAAAACCCCAATAAGCGTTTTTTGCACATATTCCACGAGAAAGGAGACACTTTATAAAAATATTTCAAAGTATGTACTTCATTAGCAGTTATAATGGCATAAAACACAAGTAAATTGCCGGTCTTTGTCAAATAGTTTGCAACGATATACAAGTTAGAATTTGGATGATAATTGTAACAAGGCGGGATAAAACGAGGTAAGTGGAAACGTAACAAAACTCGAAATCAAATAAAGGCGTACTCTGAAGGCGAAATGGACGAATTAGTGTACATTAATATCATTATTCCTCTATTTTAACAGCTCTGAAAATCTTGACTCCAGCATTCACACCTGCCTTAACATCGAAGCATGCTTTTTTTATACCTCCCGTTCTTCTAACCGCAGTCCCCACCCAATCTACTCTCTTGCCTCTAGCCTTGTTGGTGTGTCCCCAAACCTGATCCTCACAATCACCGCAACATCATTCCCATCGGGCGACCACAAAATCTTTACCCATGTCAGTCACCTCCCGGATACAAATCTATCTCGTGCGTCATTCTACGGTGTGTTCATACCCACGAGGTGTGCCGCGATTTTAGCTTTTACACGTCTACATCCACATAATACCCCAAAAGCCCCCGTAAGGACAAATGGGGTGTCAGGCCACCACCCATTAAAAGAGAAGAGAACCATATGCAAAATGACACATAAAAATGGCCATCTCAGAATTGTTTTGTGATTAATTTATTAATTACCCGTTTAATTCGAGGTGGTAAAAATGTATTTTCTTTTGTTTTCGGGATTCAAAAGCTCGTATATGAGTAATTAGTTAGAACTGACACCGTATTGAGACAAATTGATGTCACCCAAATTGATGAATATACAGGGTTCGTCCGGAAAATAAGTTTATGATGCTCATTGTCTTTTTTGACAAAAGGGGAGTCGTCCACTACGAATTTGTACCTGAACGACAAACTGTAAATGCTGCATTTTACGTCCAAGTGCTCGACAGGCTTCGAAAACGAGTCGCCCGCGTCCGGCCAGCGATCAACCGTATGACTGACAACCTGAGCGACAATGCGACGTCTCACACCGCGCTTGTCGTGTCGGACTTCTTGGCCAAGCACGGCGTGGCAACGCTGCCGCACCCGCCATACAGCCCGGACTTGGCACCACCGGACTTCTTTCTGTTCCCGAAGATAAAGAGGAGTTTGAAAGGAACGCGAAACTGGACTTTGGACGCCGTCAAAGAGGCCGTGACGACGTGTCTTCGAGAGGTTCCCGATGATGCCTTCGCGGGAGCGTTCCAGGAATGGGAACGCCGCTTGAACAAGTGTATCGACTCACAAGGGACCTATTTTGAGGAATATTAGCTTAAGATCTGTAAAAGTGTAATAAATTTATTTCCTGAGCTCAGTACCCTTATTTTCCGGACGAACCCTGTATGCCAGTACTTTTACGATTAGAGTTCACCAAAAATAACCCAAGATTTATCCCAAAAATGCCCCATTCACTCCAATTCACAAGGAAAATAATGTTTCTCTGATGATTTAAGCAGCCAGCCAACAACTCAACTGACTCAAAAATAATTTAATTTAACAAACTTTGTTTAATGCTCACGATTTAACAGCAAAGCTATCTTATTTCTTTCTCGCCCTACCTCATATTCAGCCATTAATTGAATGACTTTATTCTCAAACTTCACATTGTTCCATTTATTCCAATTTTTACCTCTTT
Source organism: Hetaerina titia (assembly GCA_037158775.1). NCBI lineage: Eukaryota > Metazoa > Arthropoda > Insecta > Odonata > Calopterygidae > Hetaerina > Hetaerina titia. Next base: position 60,984,651 of record CM073772.1, on the reverse strand, counting down.
CAATCTTCGTCATCGGCCAATCCTTACAATAGCATTTTATCGTACACCTTGAGGTCCAGTTTATCTTTTCCTTTTACTCTGCATAGGCCTATGTATTCATTTATCTCTGTTCAGGTACGTAGCGGGTGCGTCACATGAGATTCTACTACCATGAAAGCTCGCTTCCTCTCCATAAATGACGATAAAGTAGTTTCAGTGGCCGTAAAGGTATATTTCCTACCACTTAATTCAATTTTTCCCGCCGTGTTCTTTGTGCGCTATTAAAGTTGATAAAAGTAAATAAAATTACTTTGCAGTTACAACCCATATCTAAGGGTATTACCATGAAAATGATTACGCATAAGTTGTCTCAAATGATGACTAATAGTTGCTTATATATATTTACGCTCCCTTTCAATTTTTACTCGCAAGTGCAAGACATTTCTTATCAAAGTGGCATGAATACTTCATTTGAAGCGTCAAATTTAAGTACCTACTTTGCTTAGTAGAGACATTTGTACTTGGCATCTTCATTCGGCTTCCTTGCCATACTTTCATTAATATGTAGGCATTATTCCCTTTAACGGCTTCTTAAAAAGCTTAATTCTTCTTAACCTGGTCTCTTGCTTAACAAGTAGTTGCAGAGGTCGTTATTGTGAGAATCAGCCGACAAGTGACCACTAACAACCATTATCATTACAAGAGCTACGGAAGAGGAGAGGCGAAAGAAACGAGTGGAGAGAACCTTAGTGGAGGCATTTTCCAAGTAAAGTGACACGAACCACAGGGAAAGCTTTTTAACAGCCCAACGGATTAACAATGCATTTCACTAGATGTTCCCAAAATGGTACTCATGTGTACCCTGTTAAAATCTCATGAAAAATGTTCTTGTTGTCTTGCTCAAACAGGCCAACGCATATATTTTTCAGTTTACCGCCAGAGTTTAATCAACCATTCAACGATAGAAGTAAAAAAATATAAATTTCAGGACTTAAAATTACGTTTTTAGGGCTGAATAAAATGAACAACTTTACTAAGACTTCCGCTTATCTCACTTAGAGAAATATACTCAACAGGGTGTTATCGTCATCAATATTTCGATGAGTGTGCACCGATTATAATAATCGATACTTTTACCCGCGATAGTGTTGCGATTTCCATAATTTATTTCGCCATGCACCTGCCATCATGAACATTGATAGAGCTATAACTGTCGTTATTATTTGAAAACAATGATTCAAGTCAAACGGGCTACGCTCTTCCGTGAAGCCGTGTGCGGGTGAATTCTTATTTCGATGAGGATCAATATCCTCAGCAGGTGGCCGCGAATTAATTCAGCGGCACGTCCCACGCGAAAATCGACTGTCACCGGACGAGAGAGCTGTCGCCATTCCATCACGAGGGTTAAAAAGTTGTCTAACCACTATAAAGTGTGAAGAATTTGAATTTCTGATCGCAGCGTAATGGATTGCGGGAAACCGCGAACGGTGATTGACAGCACGTCCCGGAGCGCACTTAAATGGTCACTTTTTGTCCTCCGAGGATGAGAGAAAAACAGCAACTCTGGTGAATAAACCCTGAATCACGCCGAGAGGAGGCCTCTTAAAAGGTTTGGTTAAAGGAATAAGTAGCTTTACAAGTTATCACTGACAGGAGTGGAAAAATTTAACGGGAAACGCGCATATAATGGAAACCGCTAGCGGATATTGGATCCTGCAGTATGGGACGTAATTTCAATGCTTTGTGGCCAACAATAACTACGTTTATACCCATAAATTGACTACCATTTATGTCCAAACCGACTCTTAAAGTTAAAAAGAAGTTTCAATGAACATCAAGTACTTCGGAGCTTTCTTGGTAAGCGTGTATTGATGTTTTTCTCATGAGCATTTTTCTCATTAGGCCGTAAAATGCGGCTTTCTTGGGCAGGAGATATATTTGTTTCCTAGAAAGACATATTTATGCCTCTCAAATTTGAATTGGAAAAATAGTACAGGCAAAGCAGCACTACTTCCGGAATGTTCTTGCCTTAACCGCTTCAATCTTTTAATTAACCCATGATAATTGGTAGTTTATTTTTAAATTCCAAAAAATGTCTCAATAAGATTATTTAATTAATATCCACCTTTTGAAGAGAATATTTCTCGGTGGTAAGCCATGATCCTAATTAATATTAGCAACCAACCAATTACCGACCCATTTCTTTAACATCAATCTCTTGTAAATTATTAGAACACATTTTCGTTAGTGACATTATGAGATTTCTTGATAGTAGGAAAATACTAAGCCACAAACAGCACGGATTTAGGAAGAGCAGAGCTAGCGAAACAAAATTACGTCTTTTCATTCACGTTATCCTTAGATCGGGAGAAAACAATACACAAGTCGATGCAGTATTCCTAGATTTCAAAAAAGCCTTCGATTAAGTCCCACACGATAAATTGTTCCACAAACTTAAATGCTATGGCATCAATGAGAAAATAATAAATTGGATCAGTGATTTATTGTCAAATCGGGGTACTAAGAAGATGAAGTAGAATATCATCATCAAAAAAGATTAATAAGAACATTTTTGTTGATATTGATTGTAAAAAATTCAAGTGCCAATGAAAGCAGGACGAACTCAGAGCTACAGTAGAAAATCGAGGAAGGGTATGCACTCACGAGAGCTGTGTCTAAAGCTAATGAGAAACTTTGGAGTTTGTGGACGGGAAGTTAGACAAGTAGTTAGGAATCAATTGAATTGAACGACGCCAAATAATTAAAATCTGAAATGTCGGCACCTTAATCATCTCGAAGTGTTCACCTTTCTGCCCCTAATTTGATTCTTTCTGGAGCAGTAGCGATCCCATCTTCAGCAAGCGATCCCCGAAGATGCCGTTTGGCAATAGATTTTTACGGAAACATTATTCACTGGCGACGGTACATAGTCTTGGCATGGACCAAGACAAGAGTGATAAGGAAGCGGAAAGGATGTGCAAGTAGCCATATTTGACGGTCGTCCAGGGAGGAAACGAAAGAAGATTAATACTGAGCAACATACGCATGGAAGAGAAGAAAGGAAGTTAGGCCGGCAAAGAACAAGTGTAATGAGATTCCGTATACAAATATGAGAGGTTCTATTTCTCAACCGATATTTAAGGGATGAGAAAAATGATTAAAATATTTGGAAGCGAGTAAATATAGTAATATGGCGGAGAAACAGACTGGAGCAAGAACCAATAAAAACCGACGTGAATAGTAAAGTGCAAATAACAGAGGAATAGCTGAAAATTTTAAATAAATGTTGGTTTTCTAGCATTTAGTTTTTCTACCTACAGAATAGCAGCTTATTCCAGATATAATGAATATTAAAAGATGTTTCATTTCCGTTACACTAAAAGGATTGATCAAATAATTTTCACATTTTACATACACGTACCAACCATGGTTTAAACATAATGTCATCATCTACGTAACTCAAGGGACCTTGGTAATTATATACTATGTTGGAACCATATTCTGTTTATTAAGTGCACGTAAAAATTGACGTTTCATCCTCATGATATAATGGAAATAAAATACTTTCACGGTGTGACTCCCAAGATACTATCCTATATACATATAATTAAACACATAAATCCATGTCAAGCTTTTAAAAGAAAAATTTTATTGAATAATTATAATTCAATTAGTATAATCATAAGCATTATTTTGTAATGGATCTGATGGATAAAATGACTATAAAGTAATATAATATTATTATACCTATAATTACAATAAATATAATAACTTTAGTAATGCTATACAATAATATAAACCTTTTTTAGTTTCTACCATAATTGCATTTTTATATTAGAAGTTAAAGAAAATTATTTAGCACTAGCAAATAGTTGAAATTCAATCAAAAAAGAGCAAATCCCATCGCTCTAATAATTCACCAAAAATCACAGAAAAACAACCCCTAGCGCTGACATACAAAACAATCGGAATACAAAAAGAGCAACACAGAAAATCAACAGAATTAAACGCCATTGAAGCTATGAAATTTCTATGTATTTTAATACACTCACTTTCGTATTCCTACGATCAGAGGTCGACTATTGAGTAGAGTTTCCCTTTGCTAGGCGCATCCGCCACTGAAGTGATTTCGGATTGAAATTACCGCGTAGTAATATCATCCATTCAATTAATATCCATCCCCGAGGCGGTGACAATGGTAGCGCAGGCCTTCGATTGCGATCGCCGGTAGCGCGAATTGTTTTGAGTCCATCCGAATTAGGTGAGCAGCAATTGGTTCACTAACGGCACAAGTGCTGTACAACAACGCACATAGTCCGAGGAGGCAAGGAAGAAGTTTAAAGCCATTCCATACCGGGATCGTTGGGATAGACACCAGAGGAGGAGGAGGTGGACTAGACGGTAGGGTAAGAAGGGGGGTGGCAAGGGACACTGCAGGACATTAGCGAGTACTCTGGAATTCTCGGACGGTTCGGCGGGAGGCCCCCAAGGCCATGCCGCAGCCACCGCCGCCACTGAGCTCGCCATCCTCGGTACGCCACAGCGGTCGCCGTGGAATCCGCCCCCGGGCGGGAGAGAGGGATACCGGGGGAGGGCGAAGGGGGGGGGGGGTTGCGAGAGCGGCCCTTCGGTGGAGCGACCACGGCGGCGGACCAACAAAGGCAGACATCGATTGCGGGCTGCGATGGAGCTTTGGGAGAGGGGGAGGGGGTGGGGGTGGGAGGAGAGAAGGGGCTGTGCATCCGTGTGCATTAAAGCGCGAAACGGGAGCATCGTGGGATTATTCGGAACAGCCACGGATTAATACACGCCCACCAATTGTGTTCGGAGAGGGCTGGGACTGGAGACACTAACAGGAGTATGCAGCTGAAAGCTAATTGTTGCGAGAGGATGCAAGAAAAAAAATGCTTCCGATCTAATATTGCTTTGCAAAAAAGAAAAAAATCGGCTGAATCTCTCAAATATATGGAAATGGAGGTATGTTTCGCTTTTCTATACTGGGGATGATTAGATATAGACATTTCCTACAAAATGGAAAAGAGGGATTATGCTACTTTTAAAATGAAATAATATCGTAATGAAGCCGCATTATCAATAGAAATTCTATAACCTGTTCAAACCAAAAGAAAAAAAAGCTAAGGAAACAATAAACATTGTATTAAATATGGAACGTTCCCACAATATGGAGCCATAAAATGGGTTATATTAAATTGCTTGGACGACAAAAGTTTGAAGAATACGGGACAAGCGAACACATATCAAAGGGAATACGAAAAATTATCTCGTATTATCAGCACTCCGCTGTCACAGTTTACCTCTCGCTCATATATATAAAATATATATATTTACACACACACACACACATATATATATATATATATATATATAGATCCTTTATTTATATATATATATATATATATTCATCCACATGGAAATAGATATAAGGAGAAGGGAAAGGAACACACATAAAAGACAAACACGAGAAAGGTGGGGAAGGCGGAATCGAGCAGATCACAAGCGTTAAAAGGTTTGCTTGACCTGGACTTTTTTATGCTTGTGATCTGATAGATTCCACCTTTGCCACCTTTCCTGTGTTTTTATTTCATATGCATTCATATTCAATCAATCAGGAGTTGACAATCGTTAAATTCTCATCATACTTTGTATTTTCGCGTTAAATTCTGGTGATCATTCAGAAGTGTAATTTACATTGCGTAATTTCACATCTTGTACAACTGACCTGAAATAAAATGGAATCGCAACGATTTCCAGGGTATACCATTTTTGGAAATCCAAGGAATCGGAGGAATCACAGACATCTCTGAATGTAATAAAAGATCAATCTTCGGAGGCCTCAGTTGAGTTATTGAATCCTGGCTGAATTCATAATGGACTTGCAGGTCTAACTACATAATGTAATGCAAACATTGGTTTAGATACTTCCATTGCTATTGTAAAAAAATTAAATATGACAAATTAAAAATTAAAAATGTAATAAATGCCGCAAGGAAAATGTAATGAAATTTTAACTCGTCTTTTAACGTTCAGTCGAAGAGTTGAATACATTTATAAAGATTTTACGTGTATTCAGCCACATTGACATTCATTTCAAATTACTTATGAAAGCGTAAGTTCTTTTAAGGAAAGTTCAGCAAAGCTTTATGAAAGCTGAATTCTCCCATCCTGAGACGATATTAATATCGTGAGGGGTTCCATAAGGAAGTGTTCTCCGATCCACTTCTCTCTCAGAGCGCCAATATGACCCAAGTTTTTGGTCGCAATCACGGCGAGAGACTTTCGTCTTTTTTCGTTGGAAAAGTTGGCGCAAGGATGACAATAACATCTTGCCTGCTCCACAAATCTCCCTTTCATGGAGAGCACATCGGGGTCGGGGTTGAAGGGTGGAGCATAAAAAGATTACGGCGAGCCTCCCAATTTTCGACGCAACCTCCCGCAACTTCCTTTGACGGCGCTGCACAAAGTTGGCGCAAACCATCCTTCACAACTCCCCCTTCCTTCTTTTTCACTCCTTCATATCTCTCCCGGTTTTTCCAATTCTCTGCATCCTCCCTCTCCTTTTCTTAGCCTTTGGACAAAGCTCTTAATTTTCTCAATTTCGTCCCTGTACCCTTCTTTTCACCTCATCTTTCTCATTTTTGATTCATTTGTAGCTTCCTATAATGCTATTTTTTGTAAAATTATTAGGCACCCACACTCATAGTTCTTGAATTCGAATTTGTCATCAGTCGGAGAAAACAGAATAGTTAAAATATGGCATATGTAAATTTTAACATTTAATGTCGTTGGCGCAAAACAATTTGAGAACTGAAATATATTTATTTAGTTAACAAATATAATTTTCAAAATTCAAAGATTTTGTAACTTGTGTTTCGTGAAAATTTCTCATGTGTTTACTAAATTAATATAAAAATATAATATTGAAAAAAGGTGACTTCTCTCAAAAATCCAGAGTTGAACACGTTTTTCGGCATATCATTTAAATTCGGAGATTCAGCAATAAGGGATAAAGAACCAATATTTTAATGAAATTAATATTCCACGACCAATATGTGTAACTTTAACCCTAGGTAATTTCGTCTAAACGAGTTTTACTCAGTTAGACGAAAAGCTTTTAAGCTTTAGTTTTCTAGCAAAATCGAGCTTTCACAACCGTGTCAGGCCACATCGCCAGGAGAAAAGATTGTTGGTAAATTGCTCCTCATGATGCACCCTACTACAACGTTTACTAAATACGCAATAGGTACCGAAAACCAGACTTCATGCTAAGAAGATTCTGGAATCATACCCAACGTTTCTCTGACCCTTGCATGCTCATACAAAACCATGACACCCATATTTTCGGCAGCTGAACACATAATTATGTGCCATTAATATTATTCCCTTTCGAAACCGTACTCCCCGCTTCTCCATGGCACATCCTCGTCTTATCGCCATTTAGGCGTTGACAACCGCACTCCCATCATCCTTTCCACACGCAAACAGAATAGCCTCCTCTTAACCCCCGCATCAGGCCAACTCCTTTCTCTTAGCCCCATGGCATGCACCCTTTGATGTCACCCTTGCAGTCCCGACATGCCTTTCTTGGAAGAAAGAGACGTAAGACAGGGCGTATGATGAAGATGGGAGAGGAGCAAAAGTAGAGAGACGTAAGGGAATCTCGAAAGGATTTCCAGTGGGGGACGGGAGCGATGGGAGAGAGGGGAGAGGTTGGCGATGGTTGGGGGTGCGGCGGCAAACTTATTTCGCTTTATTAAATTTCATCCTAGGGCTATCTCCCAACCTTCTCCCACCCGCCTCCCCCTCAGGCATACCCGGGTCCTTGTAGACGCCTTCCCTCTCTCTCCCTACCCACCCATATTTCCACACCATTCTGTTTCTTTCCCCTTGCCATCACGTGCTTTTACAGCGTTTTGTACCTAGGAAAACACCCATCCTTTGAGCCAACCGCCAATCTTTGGTCTCTTGTGGCATCGGCCTCGGTGGCGGGAGCCACCCTCGCGGGCGTAGGACGTTCGGGTGGTACTATCTTCCCCTGACTCACCGTAGAGCGGATCAGCGATGTTGTCGCCTCTCGTGGTAAAAATTGCCAATTTCTTTTAAGCGCCTCCTTTGACTGTCTGCGCCGAGCAAATTACGAACGGTGGAGAATGTTTCAATAAACGCTCCCACCGATATTGTCTATAATAGCAGTTTTTTTATTACAGCATTTCTTATATTTTTGGGTTTTCATCAGAATTATATATTGCATAGAATACAAAAAGGAGGCGGCATTTTTGGTACATCACGTCATAATAGCTGCTTTTTCATCACGAGGAAGATATAAATATAAGTAGACAGGTATCATCTGTTCGCAAACTATCAAAGAACCGAAATATCTTATCAAATAACGGATTCTGGTTGTTTTCGAAGAAATGAGACTGTGGTCATTGACTACCTGCTTTCAGTAGATAAATTTATATTGCGATTTCCCGATGACTCTCAATCAGCTGAGCGCAGACTTTTTCCACATCTGATGCATGCATTCACGAAAAGTAGTTTTCTCTGAGAAATTTCTATTTACCATTATCTTACGAAAAATAAACATCTAAGGGATGTTTTGGTCAATTTGGATATTTGAACTTTCACTACGCAATCTTCATCGTTTTTTGGCACGTGTTCATAATAGTCAACTAAGTACAATTGAAATAGTGGCAAGGGCGTATCGGTTTAGCATTCAAGATCAAAATAAAAACGAGGCAATACCTTCATTATTCAAACCCTTAAGATGAACAGAAGGCCAGAATAAAAATCACGGGAGATACTAAAGAAACAGACTGCTTCTAATCCTAACAATGAAATGCATATCATTTTATATTCATTCTCCTATTTTCGTCATAACTACTTGAAATGAAGTTCGTACGGAAATTTATAACTTTGTGATATATGAATAAATGTGAGGGAGAGATTACTAGAAAAAAATATGAGAGCGAAACTCAACATCGGGCTTGAATTACAAAAAAAATGCCACCATTATTGTATATAACACCAAGGGAGGTCAGCGATGAACATGAAATATTAAATAATTAGCAACAATGGTATAAAAAAACACTACAACTTTACGACCTTTAACAAAAATTGAAAACTTAGTAGCATATAGCCTACGTATCGCACGTGCATATTGCAGTGAGAAGGTTTTTAAGAATGAATAGTTCCTGCTCTCAAATTTAATTTTGATCGGCTTACGGAAAAAGAAAGAACGCAACCAACTTGCTATCATATACCTCACACGAAGCCGACAGTCTTCCGGTCCACTACCATCAACCCTTCCGCGTCCTCGACGACCCGGAAGAACCCTCAAAGGAGACGCAAATGAGGATGGAGGAAACAGAGGGGAAGGGGACGATCCCACGATTAGTCGGGAGAGGGGACCTGCCAGACGAAGGGCGATCATCATTCCGCCCTATCCACGCACTCGGCCCCGGCCGGCCGGATTTTATCGCGAGCGGTGCAAACAAATAGATGAGCGTCGAGGGGGTCGATTTCGAGCGTACAATGTCGGGCAGGAGGAGCGAGGGTCGAGGGGAGAGAGTGCGGCGGGAGATCCCGCCCCGATTTGTTTTCTTCGCTCCTTTTATTATTATTTTTTTTAATCCCTCCCATCTCCTTCTCTTCCTCTCAGTATTGCGATCGGCGCGTGGATTCCGATGCCGGCGTTCCAACTCCCTCGTGAGTTGCGGGGAGGCGGGCGGAGAGGGTTTAGGAGCTATGAGAAGGGGGAGGAGGGGCTAATGGACCGCGGAAGGGGCCGCGCAATAATGGCAATGGTGTAATGCGGGGTTGGAGAGAAGGGGGTGTCCGATGGGCGGGGATGCGAGGGACGGTGGGAGGCATGGGATGAATTGATTACTACTTCGCTCCCTTCTCAAGGCGGGTCCTTAACAAACGCGGAACAGCTGAGCATCGGGAGGTGCGGTGATGCACTGGGGGAAGTGGAGATATAAGAATGAAGGGGAGAGTAGGGAGAGGAGGTTGGTGTGTGCGAGAGGGGCCGGAGCACGAGACGAGAGTGAGATGAAAACTCGAAAAAAGTCGGCGCTGAATGAGATTGCGGTTTCAAATGGACTCCGGGAGCTTTCGGGTTATGCTCGCTCAGAAAAAAAAATACACGCTACCTTTGGATCCGCCGCTATTATCTATCTTTAGGGCACATTTTATAAACGTAAGGCACGCCGGGGCGACCGATTTCATTTGGCTCATATTTTTTCTCATAAACCGTCCTGCTTAAAATATGGTGTTTCGAACTACCACTCATAATGTATTAAAGGAGACCAGGGCATCAAATTACTCATCGGCCGACTTATAGTAATGAAAATTTGCCCTAGCCTCATCCTCATTTCTAGAATTATCTTTCTCCTGCATTTCAGATACGGAAAAGTTTCAAATAACTACTTTCTTTGAGGAATGCTTACCCGATTGAATCATAATCATATGTAATCTAGCGATTTGAAGTAGGTTTAGGACTCTTCTACGCATCTTGGACTCAGCTAATCTAAAATTTTTTGCCTTAAATATATTTTTATTCAATTATTCATGAGTTGTATAGAGTTTGATGCCGTCCAAAAAGCGTTTCCTATCCATTTATCTCACTCATCTCACTACTTCTCAGTATTTCATTTGCTCACTTTTTTACGCCTTTTTATTTTAACCCGGTAACTTCCTTCTTCCATCGTTATACTTAAAACTTCATCTTAATTCGCCTTTCTGCCTTGCTACCTGATTTTATCCATGTGAAAATATTTGACCTAAACTCATCATCTTGGTTCAGACCAGGTTTCAGTAGCATACAGGCCAGTCCTTCATAATGTCTTTATTAATCTCTTCTCTAATTAGCATACCCCCTTCTTTGCAAATGCGAATTTAGTTAAAGTTTACAATTCTTCTCCTGATGTCTCTAAACCCATTTTTCTCCCAAATAATTAATACTTGAACTATTCCGTAAACTCCTCTGATTTACCTGCTTCGCTCAATCTGGGTATTTTTTTTACGAAGAATAGCACTTGAAATAGGGGCAAAATATTTAATAATATCTATTCAAAAGGTATACATTATAAAATTGATAAACATGTTTAAGTAGACATTAATTATTATTGGTTAAAATAACGGAGGAATTTTATTACGGAATCAATAAAATAGCGAATAAATTTCATAAATGCACACTTATCATCAAGGAAAATGATTCTTTTATTTAATTTAATAAATTTTGGCATTATGGTATTTAGTTATGCAATTTACCGATTCAATATACATGTAAATGCATCAAGATAATATTTATTCGTTCACTAATTTGTGTACTTGAGAGGCCATAAGTCATAAGTAGCGCGAATGAAAGGAAAATCTGGTTTCACTGATCTTAAATTAAAAATACCGATTGCATTATGTAAAATATGGTCTTCTCAAAGTAAAGGAAAACACACGGGTCTACTTCAAACTCATTCAGTGGACAGTGAAGTACGAATGACCCACAAATTTAGCAATATCGCATAATTTTAGTGTGCCTTCTTTCTTATAGTAAGGACTAATGTAGCCATATGACACCAAATTAATACTTATTGTTCGGGGAAATGGAACTGAAAAGAGTGATACTACGCATCAAGGAGGAACCGTTACGCTGCCAGTGATAAGTAAACCGACAGTCACGAGCGTCTCATAAATGGAATGTTCGTGATCGTCGTCGGGAAAACAGGCAATCATATCGCAATAAAATACTTCAGCCGGATAACGTCTCGCAGAATGAAACTAAATATCGATTCAAAGTCATGTACATGAAAATTCATTTTATATTTCAGGATTAAGAAAAACGATTCTAACGATCTAGATCCTATAACATGGACTATCTAAAAAATCTGTCAGGAATGATTTAAGATGGAACTATAAAAGCGCTCAGACATACGTAGGCATTTAAGTTATTTATTTCAGGTGTCTCAACTATACTTTTCAGTCGCATTACCACACGTGCGCATAAGCACACAGTTTTGATTCACAATCCCATATTATTTTATAGTGCAGGTAGATACTATAAAATTTCCATTAACTACCATCAATTGAACATACGAATTCAAGCTCTCGATAATCCAAATCATCCAGTTTGAGTGACTAATTTTGCCAAACCTTGTCTAAATTACAAGAAATTAAGTCAGCAAAGAGAGTAAATGAATTCATTACATTGGATATAGAGTCTCCATACTTAACTCTGTGGTATTTTCGGCTACTGTAGCTTTGTATTTATTGCGCAACATTAATGTCTCATTTCTCCCAACTTTGCGGAAGAAGGAGAACCATGAATTTGCATGGATGAGGCATATTTTAATAAACCATCAATTTTTCCAAAATGATTACTCGTATCATCTTCTATCTGCCAAATAGCCATTCAGGAAAATTGTTTGTTATATTACGATGAAAAAATTGGTCAGCGGCATGAAATATGGTCCATCGAGCTCGACTCCTTAACTATCCAAAATCTCCTCCTCCTCCTCTTGGATCCGCTACTGAACTTGACCTATAGGTCAATTCCATGTCGGCCGGAAAGGCTTAATTTGGGTACAGTCCTCCTTCCTCTTCTTCACCTTTTGGACGAAATGCTGTGCGGCCGCCTCTTAAATCCTCCGCCGCTCCTCCCACTCACCATTCATCGTCAGCCTCGCGACCCAACCCTCTTACGCTCCCTTGGTCCCTCCCGCCCTCCGCAACGGCACTTTTAAGTGAGAAAGAAGAAACCTTTCCCTCCACTGAACCTCATTCGACTCTACAATTTTTTTACTCGCGCGCTCACCTTATCTGATTCTCTTTCCATCTTCCTCTCTCCCACCTACCTCCGTTTCAGCCGCCGCGGCAATATAACTCCTCATTCCGCTTCACTTATCACTTATCTTCATTGCTTACATGCACTCTATACAGGCTGCCTCTTAACGACCTGTGTAAAAAGTCGCAATCGGGAAAAACGGCCACGGGATTAAATGACGACGAGCTCTTCCTCCGTTTCCATTTCCTCTCACCATCTCTCCCGTCTCCTCCCTCCCGCACCGTCCTCACTCCCATCTTCATCTCGTCTTTCTCTTCCCTCTCCCCCCTCCCCCACAACGCCCTACTCCCTCTTCGACCCCCTTCACCCCTCTCGTTCAGTATATTTCCGTTTTATATCCACTCAGCTAGCGGGGGGAGTGGTGGCGAGGGGAGGCAAGGGACGGTTTGCGAGCGCATCTAGGTATGAGTAAGCGAATTTCACCGGCGGCGTCTCCCCTTCTCCTCGGACGCCTTGTGCACTTAACAGAACTGGGATTGTGAACGGGGTCTTTGAGGATGGAGAGGGATGGTGGAGGGTGGGGAGGGACACAGCTACTACCACCCACCCAAGGATTCCATTTCTTCGTAATTACGTATTCATCATCATCATGCCGGTGCAACAATGGTGAGGTCATCGCCTTCTTCCTCCATCTCGTCTTCTCTTTCTCTCTCTCTCTCTCTCTCCGAGTCTCTGATCTTTTCCCTCTCTTTTTCATGCACTCCGAAACGTCATCTGGTGGTCGAACGCAGTCGGGATAAGAAAAGTACGAGGAACTCCATCTACACTAATCATCTACTCAAAGCGGTGGTCAGTTTCCGTATTAAAAAAAATCACTCAATAAATATGTAGAGGATGCTGCGCTTTGAAATTTTGAGGCAATTAGTAATTCAATAATTGAAGTGGTCAGATCTAAGAAAGAAAAAAATATGAGCAAAATGTATTTTCTTAGATGTGACGGAAGGATCAGAACGTTCCATTCCATTATGGAAAATCTATGATAAAATAGTTCAAATTTTCTAGAGAATATATGAGTAGAGGAAAACTCATCAAGTCGTTAATACTCTGAAACAGAAAGGTTCATAGTTATAACAAGAAGTTAGCATCAGCTTCTCAAACGATATTTTTCGCTCTTGCACTGTTTTAGGCAGAAAATTTATATATCTAGTGAAATCCGTAGCTATGGAGATATTCTGCTTAATCATTAACGTTTAAGCAGTGTATCACCCCGAATTACTACCGTCACCAAAACCGTACGTAATATCAAATCGTTATTGGTGTGAGGCATTTAAAATAGGCTCCTGTCTTTTGTCTCTGTATTTATTTCCAACTGTTTTAGAGGTCTTGAACAAGAAAACTTTAGAAAATTAAAGTTAACTAAACTAAACTTTAACATATCAGCTAACGAAAAGGCATATAAGACACTGGTAAGACCAATTTTAGAGTACTATAGTATATTCACTTATATGGGACCCGCATGAACATGGGGACATTAGAAAACTGGAGAAGGTACAAAGGAAGGCGAACAGATGTTTATTGGGAAATCATGAGAGGACAGAGAGTATGACCGAAAATTTAGCAATATTCGGATGAGAACCTTTAAAAATTAAGAGAAAAAGAAGCAGACTCGGTGGAATATTCCACGTATTTTGAGGAAAAAAGAGGAACTTAGGAAGAACGTAGGAAAACCAAATTTCACAGGAACAAATGACCAACACTACAAGATGAAATGCCGGGAACTAAGGACTAATTTGAAAAAGAATTCATTTATCAACAAAAACTATCGTGGATTGGAATGAAATGACCTTTAGAAATATTCGAACCTTTCGAAAACAATTAAAATATTTTTAAGAAAAGGAGCGAAAAAATTTCTGAAATCATTGCATGTATATATGGAAGTTGCATTGATATAAACTAAAGGTTTGTCATAACCTGTTAAACTGCCGAATTGTAAAAATTAGCTTTGATATTAATAATAATATTTCTCCATCTACAACTTTTATTTTTTTATCAGAGGAAATCTAGCAAATGCGGTCTCTTTCTATCAAGAAAATCCTTTTCCATATTCTTATGGTTGATGTAATGGCATTAAGTCATCATTAGAAAATTAACATGTGGCTATATTTCAAGGAATTTACTTGTTGAACTACAGTGTATTTTATAATTATCATACAAATTCACCACAAGGCCGCACCTAGCTACATTTGCAGGTATGTTTTCATTCCTCATCATTCATGTGAGATATAGTAAGATGGAAAATTTGGAAGGCGGAAACTGCTTTGATGATTTTTGTTCTTGGATGAGAAACTGTTCAACCCAAACTCCTCAGAAAAACAGCGCTTCACTCGGTCTCATTACTGGAAAAATCACGACACTAAGCCTGTATTCACGGGAAAAAAAACTGTTATGATACTGAAAATAATGAGCGTAAAAATTTATTTTAATACGAGAAACTCGTCAAACGGATTATTCATTTACTCCAAGCAGTAATAAAGAATCAAAGTTTACTTCAACGTGTGGGAAACACCTTCTGATTGTGAGATAGGAGCAAACACTAACGAGTATTTCATAAGAAGAATATACTCACCTTTAAGTATTTACGTGGAAAAACCGAGATGGATGCCGCTTTTAAACCTTTAGGCGACGGACGCAACGAGCTCGAGGCCGAGAAATGACGGCGGCATCTCTTTGGCCATGGGAATGGAACCTCACGCAGATGTCAATGCGGAAACGTGACACTGAATCCGCATAGTCGTAAAGATGCGAGGGCAGGAACCCAAAGTTCCTTATTTGTGAGAGAGAAGGTTTGAGTCACTGGTGCGAGGGCCGAAGGAGGGTGAGTTTTTTGATACAAAACAATTCAAAGGAGTTGAAGGCAAGAAATGAGAGAGAGGGAGAGAGAAAGAAAAGTTGGAATATTATCGGTACAGTTATTTTCGCGAGAAGCACCCATCTTGGGGCCATCGCGGCCACGTTTCGCCCGTAATCCCTCCATATCTTTTTGGTGTCTCATTGACTCCCTCATTTTCACGCAGGGTGTAATTCATCTAGCTAATCGGAGGGTCCTTAGCCCGACATTGTGGAGTTGACTGCATACCACTGTAACCGAGGATATTTGAGGTATTCAAACGCAGTAACCCTATCCTGGGAGATACCACCAATTTTCACTGAAAGAATCAGATTTTTTTGCTCATTGCGGGTCGGATACATTGGCCTCGCCAAACTTCTTGGTAAAAGTGGTTCAAGACAGTCAAATGATTATTACGCACACTAATCAAAGGCATTCATTTGTGACCATTTTTATTACTTGAAATAAAAAAATGGAAAGAGCCCCGATTGCGATCAAATTTCATTTCTAATATGCTATAACTAAAAAATTAGTGTGCCAGATAAAAAGTCGACTTCGTAAAAAAATGAAGATGATGCTATTATATAAAAACAAAAATGATTAAAAATTTAAAGTTCGTCGCATTCCATGCAAAAGACGAATTCCAGCGATGAATAAGATTAAAATTTAAGATACATCTCTAAAAAGAAGCCTATAGTCTGGGATTTGAAAATAAAATACTTTTTCGTGAGTGTTCTAGACAAGGAAACGGTCTTGAGTGAAGTAAGATGAGTGCACAAAGATAATACAGGGTAGCAGACCGTGTTTGAATTTACATACGTGGGTGGTCAGAAAGGTTTCCGACTCAGAAAAGTGTCTAAAAAAATGTTTTGTATCTTTGTTAGGTTGGAAACTTTTCAGGCCACCCTTGTGTATGTATGTATATATATATATATTTGATTTGTACACAGAGATCCATATGCACACATACACGCATATAGAAATAAATATAAATACACATACACACAAAGTTCGCCACCCTATATTATCGTTGTACCCCACACACAAGCTGTAAAACCCCGCACGTGGAGACACAGCTGCCGTCCACTGACCGTCGTCTTTCATTCTCATCCCTGCGTCCTAGCCCTATTTCCTATTATATCACCCATCGGTCCCTCGCTCCCACCACATCCCAACAATCGTCCTCGGCCGTCGCTTTGAAATCCGACACTTTTTAACCATTCCTTCACGATCGTTCCCTTCTAGTTGACCATTCGTGGACATACTGTTATATCCATGCAAAGCGGCCCTCGAGACGCGCATAAACTTAGAGAAGAGTTACGATTCCGCTTGCGAGCCCAACTATAAACTAGCAACAACAGTTATGATCAGCTATAAACTGTGCGAAAAACGGACTACAAATCCAGTGATTTTGATTGCAGATATAATGACCGCCACTCCTTTCCAACTCCTGCCATCCTATATTTACATTTATTTTGCAATTCGTGGTTGCAGACATCGGCGAGCACTCAGATGTGTCACTTCAATTGTCACGTACATTCCCCTAATCCACAACCTTTAAATGAACTCTTCAGAAATGTTAATAGTATTGTGCGGAATGATATGGAAAATCAACATGCAAAAAATGCCTCGACAAATTATGCAAAACGCTTACTTTTCATCAGGTGGAAATTAGAATAAATGGAAAGTACTTCAGTTAATATAGCAGCTAATCACTTCGTATCCTTTTCTAATGATTTACATTCATCCAATTGCCAGTCAAGCAGAAATTATATTAATTGGGTGTTGAAGGTGTTCCGACGGTTGAGGTCATAAAAGAAACCATCTCAAATTCACTACACGGCAGCACAAACATCCAAGGCTATGGAGTTATTTGAAAACATGACCTCTTGTACATTCAGAGTTTATCGCTCTTGCTGTGGAATTCGAATAATTAGGGATGCTGAATAAAGTTTCATGGAAAAAATTTTAGTAACTTTTAATTTAATTTACAAAACCAAGTGAAGTCAATCGTTTACCGATGCTCCAAGAACGTAGGCATAGTAGGTGTAGCCTTGCGGTGCCGATTTGACATTGAATATTTCGGAGAAAATATAAGATAAATGGGGATGAGAACAAAATAATCTAAACCAAATCTCTTGAGCCCTTTGGGATTTATGATTCAAAATCATCGAATGAGACACGATGAAATCAAAATGAATTTTATCTTCTAGAAACAATTTTATTTTGCCTTTTTATTCATTACAATCATATATCAAAGATGATACTAAACAGCTACCACCAGACCAGTATTGGAACCCAACTTAAGTATTTTTCCCAACTAAAAGCACGACCGTATTTTGGTTATTTCATTACCATCCCACCTTCCATCCCTAATGGAGCTTCTATCAAATGTTGGTCAATTCCTACTCCTCATTTGGTAAAGGAAATATAATCATATTTTACCTCATCAAGTACTAAGACTTACATACCAAAATATTATTTCGGTTTAAAGAGAGTCGAAACTGTTTGAATCGTACCATTTGAACCTTTTCTTCGGACTCTTCTTGCTGTCATATGATTCCTTCCTTCCCGATACTAGACATTCCATCTTCATTACCCCTTTACCCTAGCCCTCAGACAACTTCAGTCGTAGCTCTCTTCATAACTCCAGCCACACCCACGGATCATTCACTACCGCAATCCTTGCTGTTAGCCCTCTTTTTTTACACTCCTATCCTATCTCCCTTCCATTTAATTCAACGCATGGTCATTCCAAAGTCCATTCCTTTTATTCTTCGACCCCTCACGGAGCCCTGCTCTTTCCCTCTTTCATTCTTCGCGTCCCTTCCAGCCATTGGCTACAACTCCCTACCTCTCTCCCCTCCCATCCTTCTTCCCCGGCGTCTCCTCCCTATTTTCACGATAAGCAGGAGGGAGAACGGCGCGCAATCCTAAATTATCTGCCGTTCAGGCCGTGGGCGCCTTCAGGACGAGGTTTTAGCATCCCTAACCGTAATTTTATAGCTCTCCATCCCCTTTCCCCTCCCTCACGCTCATTAACCCCCACCCCCTACAAACACACGTACACACACGCAAAACCTCCCTGCCCCTCACATGACCGCTTTTGCTGCCGTTCCTGCCTGTCGTGGATCTCCACCCGCCCTCAATTATTTTTAAACCTTGAGCCACCCATCCCTTCCTCCACGCCCCTTCCCATCTCCCTTACAAACTTGGAGGTGTGCATAAAACGTTCGATGTGATGATATTAAGTCGATGCGTATTTTATCGAAACCTTATCGCTACGACTTAATCCAAAGTCCGGAATCTGCTTATTTTTTTATTTACCACTTTCTTCCATCCCTTCCTCCTTGGGACTCTACGCCGTAATAATTCTCGGACACGGTTTCATTCTTAACTTTTAATCCTGATTAATGAGGTATACATTCTAGAAAAATGCAAACTTTCCTACGGCATAAATCTTGACTGAACTTTTATAGAGCAGAAAAATTAGAAAGCGACACCGTTAACATGTGTTCTGAGAAAATTGCAAAGCGCAATAGATATCTCTGGTTTATGGCATAATAAAGAAATTGTTCTAGGTTTTTTTATTAAATCCCATCTCGCTGCTGAAAAAAGAAACCTCGCAGCAATTGCATGCTTCGAAGAAAAAACAAATTCTGAGATAATTCTTTAATTATTTCCGCTGAACGTTTTACTCCCGAATGGATTAACTTACGAAGATTTTAAACTACGAAGTAAACAACATTTGAGAATTACTTTCCTGTTTTAGGGCGAATTATAATTCATTACATCAGCTAGATGGTCCACAGATCCAAAGATCAAATAGCCATAACCACTTCCCACGACAAAACTCCCGACCTTTCATCCTTTTGTTATCCCACTTTCATTTCTTCGATATCTTCAGATTAACCTCCGCGACGACTTCCCTAAACAAGCCAATATCCCCTGAAAATTCCTCGAAAACTATTTCTTAATATTATGAAGGGCCGACATAAAAAAGCCTTCGGGAAAATATGATGGGTCTTCCGTTGTTAGTAATTTGCGTCATCCTGAGAGGGGTGCCGCCCTCGGCGGATCTCTGCGATTACAAATGGGCTTCTAGAGAATTTACGACGAGTGAGTGACGTCGCTAGGATTGTGAACTCCGTGTAGGGGAGGGTATAGTGCGGTTCAGGACTCATTGGTGGAAGCGATGGAGGAATGGTTCCAGTCCAATGAGAGTGATTTGTGCCCTAGCTTTCGAATGGACAGTGCAATAAATACCTGAAATGCTGGTAGAATTTGTAGAACATGGTAAGGATGCATTGCTGAGTATTTAAGTGGCCAGGTAGATTGATACTTAAATTGTAAGATGTTCTTCCAAATTTCATTGGCGTCATTTTTCATCAGCAGTCTGTGCAATGAATCAGTAAATTCTTTCAAAGCATGAGACTATAGATTTAATTAAGTGTAACGGTTTTCATGCCTTGAAAAGAAAGAGGAATATTTACATGGGGTGGCTGAGTGGAATGGCTCTCGAAAAAGATGCTTGGATCACAGTAGACAAGCGTCCCATTTGCTTTCCCGGAAAATACTCTTGGGTAAATCTACCGTGGACTATGGAATGCGTCATTTTTCCGGATTTTTCCTCTAAATTTCGTTTTCAGTTTTTAATTTCGACACGTTGTTTGAGTCCTTCAACCGCTTTCGCAAACCAAGCAGAGAATGCGTGCTATGAGCCGAGTGTAGTCAATAATAAATATTTTCAAAAATTTCAAGGCCTCACTGCAGGTGACTATCGTGCCAATCGCCTAAGATTGGAAGCGGAAAATACTTGTTTGGATTTTTTTTCCCGCATTCGTCACGTTTTTACAACTTGGCTCCTGTTCAGTAACTGGACACACATCATTTTCCCCCTCACCGTTAACGCAAACAAGAAGGAAAAGGGACGAAATTAGGCTCGTTCGACTCTGCGTGTCACTTTTATGAGCGGAAAATATGCTATATGTCAGCAGGGTACCGGGTCGGAGGCCACGGATCTGGAAGGAACCCCAAGGATGTCACCACTGCCGTCAGACAATGAAACCCCCAAACAACGGCATCACGCTGCCACCACATCTACAGTTTCTTGCGCCTGTCACTCCATCGCTCCCTCATGGCCCTAGAAAAACCTCCCATTGTTGTGGCCCCTCACATCCACTCACTCCCCTCCCTCCCTTTGGACACTCCCATCCTTTTTTGAGGCTGTTGCTCCCCTCTTTAGAGCCCTTCCCTCCAACCGAACGAATCGCCCACCCTGGGGTGAGTATTCGAAATCGCTCGTCACTCAACAGAGCCAATTGATTCGTCACCCTGGGACGGGGGCTGCTTAACGCCTTTCCCTCCACATTGCACCCCACATCTCCTTAGCCGCTCTCGCTCGTTCCTCAACACAATATTCCTCCTGTCCCCCCTATTCCCGGTTCTTAGTTCCTAGAAGTGAGCCGAAAAAATAATGCGGACGAATGCGGAATGTTTGTAGTTGATCGTGCTCGTGGCGTGGAAAGGGAAACATGGGATAGTAAAAACCATGTCTGAAAATGAGGGAATAGAGTTGCGGTCCTCTATGGGGTACCTATCGTAAACGGCTATAAACTTTTATGATGCAATCAGAATTTTTCGTTGGAAAATAGGTAAGCGGAAAAATGCTTCAAGAAAAAAAGGAGAGGAATTGATATTTCTATCGTTTGCTGTAACGATTATACTCCTAAAACGATTTAGCATGCCTGTGCCTTAGCTGGAATCCGAGTATTAATTTGTTGAGTTAAAAAATCTATATGTATTGGTCTTGTTCAAATTTAGGACACACAACCAATATGAGGGAGTTATTTAGCACTTGTGGATTACAAAACAGAGTGCAGTAGGTCGAGAAATTTGAAGTACGGGTGGGATATAAATGACGTAGAGAAAATACAACGTGACCACCATCAAAAGTCTAAAGCCTTCAGCGAATACGTTCAAAGCTTGTCTAGATAGAGGAATAAAAGCTTACAATCAGGAATTGTGTTGAAACTATTGAATGTACTAAATCTGTGGCGCAAATTCCGACGTTTGGATATCAGAAGTCTCTGCCGTATTACTGATAAACAAAAATATTGATAAACTGCGCGGAGAAAAAACACGGCATTTAGAGACAAATTCATATACTTCTACATCAGAAACAGTAACAACAGATCTAAAAAAAAATTCAATAGCGTGGCAAAAATTTGTTTAACCTCGTTGAAAGGTCAACGATACTCCGGGGATTATTATAAGCATCCAGGTATGCGGGACTTACAGGCCTGTATGGGGGTAGAGAGGCTCGCTACTGATGAACCATCTTAGCTCTTAATTATTTACCCAGTAATACCGCCATTGTGTTGAGCAAGTATTTTACTGTAGTTTGTCCCAATTGGTGTCCTTTAAAATCGCATTTGCACTGGCCGAACAAGGGTAAATCTTTCATATAAACGATGATAAAAAGTCAAAATTAGCCTGCGAACGAGTAATCATGAAAAAAAAGAGAAAGCAGCTAAGTGAAGTTGCTCACCATTTAAGCCTTGCTGATTTTGCTTCTATACTTTACGAAAACCACATAAATGGGAAATTTCCATTACTCCGATTACAGTATACTATGTGGAAGTTTAATTGACTTGAAACGTCCTTCCGATAATTTTTCATAGCTATTTAAAAACAATTAATGGGATCGGTCGTCTAAAGTTGCCATAGTGTCAAATTTTTATCATTCGCGATATACACTTACAGTAATGTGGATCTTAAATTAAGTACAACTATTTCTTCTTTGGCCATCACAATTGTAAAAAAGTTAATTCTCTACCTCCATGATTACACTGACTTGGACCAGAGGAGAGTCTCATTTACATACCTTGATTCTCCTCAGATATTCCCCCTCATATCCTCACTGCATGTTATTACGAGTAACGCCCTGCTAGGATACATCATATACGCTCACTCGCTAGCCTGCTGGTCTGATAATAACGGAGGCGTGCTGGTTCCAGTACAATCTCTGTGTGATAAAGCTAGCGTAATATTTATCTCTTTACAACCGTTCTCACAATTCGGCTTTCTTGTCACTAAGCCACCACCGAGTGCACCATGTAACACCGACAGCCAACTAACGAGTCTTCCTGAATGCAAGAACCAAGGGAGGAATAGACCCAGACGAGTGAAACAGATGAAACTCGCTCGCGTCGTCACCACAGCTATAGCTGTAAGAAGATCTAAGGCTGTTCGAGTAACCCATGGAGTTCAATTGCGGACAAATATGCACTAAAAACAGAAAGAAAACAGTAAAATTCACTCCCATCAATAGGTAGGTATATTTTAGACGACGGCTAAGTAATAGAAGACGTTTGTCTGACTTTGAACGCTTACCATCTAAATCAATCCAGGGCTAAGTCACTTCACGATCGCGTTATGTGCTTCAAAAATACGTTTTAACGTAACGTATGTCGTAAAAGTTTGCACGAAGCGGAGAATAGTTTCAAACCACTCCAAATGACAATGAATGAACCATTTATATAGGCGACA
Source organism: Hetaerina titia (assembly GCA_037158775.1). Lineage (NCBI taxonomy): Eukaryota > Metazoa > Arthropoda > Insecta > Odonata > Calopterygidae > Hetaerina > Hetaerina titia. The sequence goes on along the minus strand of CM073772.1, from coordinate 60,961,435 downwards.
CGAGAAGGATACGTGTGACCCATACCTGCGAACATATACGTGAATAATTATATACGAGTATGACGGAGAATAAGACTTGGGCATGGATTCTTGGTAACGTACGAGTATTCTTAGATTTCATAATGTTAGCGTGGGATATTTAGACCGCCAGAAAGAATGAACGGGCGGGATGGGGAGGAAATTTTCTAACTAACCGATATTTTTTGGTACACACGCATTATTAATGTCGAAAGAAGTGAGAGCCATGAAAACTTCTATTTTTGTCGTCATTTAAATATGACTTTTGAAATTTAAGCCGAAAATTGTAAAACTTTCAACACCATTATCACCTAGCATATTTTCATCCAACTCCATCCCGAGACGAAAATGTTTTCTTGCAGTGAAATGTCCAGAAACTTACTAAGATGCTAGAGTGAAAAGATCTTGTCAAATATTTTACCAATTCGCTGAATATTGGGGGTTAAACCAAATGAATATTCTCATTGGGGGGCGAATATTGATCGCAGATTTCTCCCTGCTTAAGAGACCAGTGCACTTGAATAGAATATTGATTTTCAAAGGGAGTGAACTACAAGTGATATAAACTAGGTACTTACCTTCCACAAGTGACGTAAGTAGAGTAACATTCGCTGCCTTCCTGCGACCGGCAGGCAAATTGAGGCCTATTTTCTCCAACTTCTCCCTCAGTAACCGTCCGCCGTTTTTCGACTTCGCCCTTGAATAAAAGGAAGAGAAGAAATTGCATTATAAATTAAAATCGATACCTGAGCGCATTTTGCTAATTTTTATGGATTTCATTTAACTGTTTTATAAAGAAATTTAATGATATCTAAATCTATCTAAACTTGGTTACAAATTACACACTCCATTGTTTGAACATAATGGAAGAATATTATACATTGTAGTAATGAAATATATACGAGATCGTAAAACGCTACATTTTCATGATTTAATAAGATTTTTTGGAATAATGGAAAGAGGAATAATAGAGCTTATTGTTTAAGTGATGGTTTCTTTAGCTATGGGCATGCCTACAGTTTTTGGGTTATTCAAGCCGGTCCCGTGAAAGATGATCGCCCTGCCACACATCTTTTTTCGTAGCTCGCAGGGTATTTATGTAGATGTAGACCTTTATTGGCCAAGACCAGCAAAAACTAACACTGGACTATAATAATCGATAGAATTTCAATAATAAAATAATTTGATACGAAAATAAATTTCTTTAAAAAATATTGCTATATTGTCACTGATGGCAGCTGCTAAAAATGTTTTTTCTATCCATTACCACCTATTGGTAATGCATTACCAGGATACGATCCTTATTTAACATAACTCCTGAATCCCTATGACTTACCAGGTAAGTATTTATTAAAAGAGGAGTTAATAATCGAAGTTAGAGGGGGGAAAAGTAATTGCATGGACGCAGTTCGAGGGAGAGAGCAAGTCAAACTGGCGAAGCTGATTTCAGAATCAGTCTTGATTTACGTTTAGTCGTGATCGGAAATCAAATTCCTAAAGTTCGCTTATCTTCCATTAGGGTCGAATCCGACCTCAACGCCTTTTGCATTCAAATTACTTCTCTCGAGAGCAGGGGAATTGGTGTGAGGAATAAGGGTTGAAGGTAGGGAGATACGAACTATGGTGTTAAGGAGAGTGGGCAGACAAAGAAGACAATAAAACGCCGCCACAGCGGCAAGAAATATATTCTTATGAAATGAGTGAAACGCGTTAGTTTTTCGACACATACTATAAGTTAAAGAGCCATGCTTTGATAAGGAGCAGTGATAATCTCTGCATTTTTTCGATAAAATTATATTATTCTAATGAAATTGGCGTTTAGTGTCTATTAAACCGTGCTAAAACATTTTATAGCTCCATTTATATGGTTAAAAAAATCGTGAGAGATTATAAGTGTGTTAGAATATTACGAACCTAACGCTAATGAAAAACTTCTTAGGCCGTAAACAATTATTTTAATTGATAAATAACAATTATTATACATTTTTTATTGCCCAAGAAGCTTGTCATTATTGTTGCATAGTTTAAAGCCATAAGCCATCACCTTAATTTTACTATTGAATCTATAGTGATTAAGAAAATGGCACATTATACACTGTTACCCTAAAGAAATAATTATTTTCAATTTCATCTACGAAATGAAATTTTCATCATGAAATGGAGTGTCGTATAACCTTAATGTTTTCTTAAGACGTTTACAAACTAGAGAAAGAGGTAATCTTAAAGAAATGCTAGAGAAGTTGAGTTTAAAATGTAATCGCTGGAAAAGAGAAAAATAGAAATGGAATCATCTTAAAGGAGGATGAAGAAGAGGAGGGGGAAGAAAGAATCGTTGCAATGAAGCGAGTTTGGGAGGCTGGAAGGACCGAGGAGGAAATGCGAGATAAAGGTTGATAGATACAATGAGTGGAGATTTTATCGGACGATCTCTTTCAACCTTATCGCTCGCCTCCTATTTAGATTTAGGGCCATTGATCGATGATAATGACTGATGGATGGTGAGCTTAAATGACCCGTAGCCTGCGAGGAATTTGAACCGGAGATGAATTTTTAGGGCCGCTATCCCACCTGTTTGAAGAGCCGAGTCATAGCAAATTGCCTCACAAAAAGATCCCGGACATTGCGGAAGAATCGGTAAGAAAACGGTTCATGATACACCCAAAGACGACCCGATTAACACTGGAAGTTTTATACTTAACTAAAAATAAAACAATTAAAAAGTATAGGACTACATTTTCTAAGACTTTCAGATAGATGTTCACGGACGCAATCAGTAAAGTCTTTTGCTACCTTACCAAAGACATTATTAATATGAAATAAACCATGCGGTCATTTAATAGAATGATTGCTCTCTTTGCCAACGAAAGTTGAAGAAAAGGGGGCTAAGTACCAATCGTTACACATTGACACGGATTTTAATCCAGTTTTTCAGCGCCCAATCACTCATTAATGTAACACTGAGTGACATTATTTGCTTCATTCTCATTCATTTGCATAGGCACTACGTATTTATTATAATCAATATATGATTTAAATTTTTATGAGCATGACCGTTCATTTCATAAGTGCCCCATCGTGGGGGTGAGCATAATTATATGCATATAGAAATATATATATATATACATACATACATATATTACTATTAATATCATGTATATACACACGCACACGATGGGGAAAAAAGTAGGAAATAAACTACCATGCTCATAAAAACTTCATATCATATATTGCATTGGTTATAATGTCTGTTTGTGTGTCTGTATGTGTATACACACGCCATTCAAAATTATTTTACACTGGTCATGTGAGTTCTTTAAATGGAAAAAGACGTGAACATCTTAGTCAAGTAGCCATCAGCAAGTTCTCTAAACAGAGGAATAAGGACGTAGCTGGAGTGAGAACTAAAACGTGAGATGGAGAGGCGATGGCGAAATGGGGAATGGAAAAGGAAATTGGCGAGAGAATGGGGGGGGGAGGAAAGGGGGACGATCGCAGAGGCCACGAGAGATTGTATCGTTTGAAGAATGAAAGCGAGGTACGACTAATGCACGGACAATGAGACCACCACATTTGGGTACACCTTTACTGTCAACATAAATTCTTCGTTGAATGAATCGGCGCCATGTGCTGCTTAGGGGTAACCGAAACAAAGGGGTTACTAATAACTACTCCCTCTTCATCCCACTAGTCACAGCCATTTGTATCAAGTGATGGGCCCAGATCAGGAGGTGCATCGTGCATGAGACCGAAGAAAGTTGATTCTTTAGGGATACTCCACCTTACGAATGCTGCACGTACGAACTCGTCAATTTCCAGCATTACAGCATCATACTCTTTCGTTTGGAACGCCATAAAAGGCACATTTTTACATAACCAGCAATTTATCAGGTTTCATTATGACTGGAAATGAAGTGTGTTTCTTTTTCTTTTCTGCTTGCTGGCTGACTGCGATGGAACGATCATGCTGATCTTAATGCTGTTACCAGCATGCAAATGAAAATAGGAGCTCCCGAATAGAATTTACAATAATTTCTCTACACTGAAATTGAAATGTGATGAATACAAAAGTAATATTTAACATAAATTAAGCGATGGAAATAAAACTCCCCGCCACGTGAATGTGTCACAAATTATATTAATTTAGATGTGAGATAGGAAGATTCAATGGAGACTTAAATGAATATTCTTTTACATGCGAGCCCCTCGTACTGATTCATTATTTACATTCCTAACATTTGATTCCATGACATTTATGTTTAACTTTGCGTTTTGAATTGCCACTCGGTTACAGAAATCAAGATTCTAAAGTTTGAAATAATGGCGGGAACAACAAATCCCGTGGCATTAATCACCATGTAAAATTGTGCCTAGGTAACACTTTATTCCAAATGGTAAATATCTTTATCTATTTCCTCTCATCTACTTAATCACATGGATCATTTGGTTGAGAACATGAAGATTTATAATGAACTATAATTCACGAGCTTTAGTGCGGAAAAAAGAGACGGGATTATCTGGAAAATGAAGGTGAACACATCTGAGTGATGAATATGCCGTGGGTAAATTTGATGACGGGGGATTTTTCAAGTGAATACCCAAATGGTTATATCACGGTGGAGGTATTAGATCCTCCTCAACAATGCCGATCAAAATCGTCACCGGCTCTCCTTACAGGTGCCTCACGAAAAATCCCACAGTTAACTACGTCACAACCTTATCTTTTAAAGAGTCGCCGTCTTCTAATTGAGACGTATTACCGGATTCGGGGTGATTTCCCTCCAAACTTCACCACCTGTAGATATTCATCCCGCCTCCGAAAACAATTAATAATTCCCCCTTTTAGCTCACAAATTAAGATGCGAGCCACGTCGAAACACCTGTTCCCACTGCTTGCCGCGGGAATTAATGCGAGTGTCACCTTAATGATCAATTTATTCATCCCCCTCCCCTCGTGGGATATTCGAATCTATCACCCATGAGAGGAAAAGGAATTAAGCTTAAATGGGAGAGTGACGAGAGAAGGGGACGGCCCGGGGGATTAAAGATGGAGCGTGGGTTGGGGGATAGCGGGGGCAAAGGTGGACGAAGTAAAAGGAGGCGGGGTCGATGGGGGGAGTTTCGGGGGAGTGAGGACTTCGTCGTAGGGTCTGGGGAAGAGGAGGCGCTGTTAATGCCTCCGGTGTCTCTGCGGTTAGGAGCTTGCGGGGGCCCTTGTGCTCGGCGTGAGATACGTGCCCGTGGCGTGGTTAGGAGGGGGGTTGACGGAGGAGCCTGAGGGATGAGAGCCAAGGGAATAGGATACCTAGGGAAAAAATGGATGAGTACAGCCTGGTACAATAAAAAATGGATGAGGACAGCCTGGTACAGTAAAAAGCGGAGGAAGAATATAGGAAAAGAGAGAGGAGGGTCACTTTTCAGGGTCCCTGGAAAGAAAATAAAACCTACTTGACGATTAAAAGTTCATCTTTGGGTACAGGACCTATTTTGCAGAGTTAAAGGTGGATCATTATTCTTTACATAGCCTCGAAATGAGCGTAATATAATTATGGAAACTGATTTCGATCATGGTCGCCCAAACGGTCGGGGTCATACTTAACAGCAAAATAGCAACTAAACCAAACAAAAAAAAACATTTATATCCAAGTTAAGGAGAGTGGGAGGACAACGAGTTGGCACTCAAATCCCTGCCCTTTTAGTTGCCAGGCCGTTCTGATAGCTATCTGGCTCTCGCAGCGGCTATATATATTTTCCTTGCTATAGCAAAAACTAAAATTGAAAATCAATCACTCCTTCGTAACAACATGGAACAAAGTATATAATACAGTATAATAACAGTATGTTTTATATATGTATACATAGAGAATATATATTTTATATATATATATATATATAATAGATATAAGGAAAGGGGATGGGAAAACACATAAAAGACGAACACAGGAAAGGTGGGGAAGGCGGATTTGAGCAGATCACAAATTTAAAAATATTTCCTTATCCGGGATTTGAACAACGGACCTTCCACTTGCCGGACGGATGCTCTACCTATTAAGCTAATAAGGATATATATATATATATATATATATATATATATATTTTGATATATAAGCCTGAAATACACCGCATTATTACTGTACACACTTTTTTTGTATAATAAAATATATCGCATTATTCAACTGTCCACTTGTCTAAACTTGTAATTATTTGTACATATTTTCAAGTCAGTAGCTGTATCACCAAAAATCCACACAGATCATTGGCTTCAGATGAAGCTGGAGTGTGAAGACATGGTAATATGGAAATAATATTTGTGTACACATTAAAAGAAATAATTGAACTTAGTAAATGGAAGAAATATACGAGATATTATTGAGCTTACAAGCTTGTATGGCACGGCTGAGAGCTTTAGCATGCGGAGAGGTGGCAGTCCGAAAAGCATAAGATAAAAGAGAGTTGGACGAGGAGGTGAACAAAAGAAGAGAAAGAAAACGAGAAGAAGATTGCACGGTTATCTAAAAGATGGCAAATTGTTGACCCAAAACTGAAAGAGGGTAAGAGAAAAATAGTGGCATTATAAGAGGAAAGTAATATATAATTGCATAGAAAAATAATAAAAATGGAATGTGGATAAGTAAAAAAAATGTGACCCAGGAGATGCAAGCATGATATTCGCGTGAAAAATGATGAAACGCAAGCTGAGGAAATACCATCTATAGAGCATTGACCATCATATCCGTTTGGGGTAATAAAAAGAAAACTCGATGGTTTCCTCTCCACATCCAATCTCGAGAGAAAGCACACTAAAAATATTTTAAAATCATGGCAAAAATGAATTTTTTTCGCTGACATTATTTTCATAGGAAAACTTTTCCCGTAACACACACATTTGTTAGAAAATCCTTCCAGCCAGCATTAAATGGATTCGTATACTCAGCACTTTTCATTAAGTGGAGAAGGAGAACTTCAGGCGGTAGGAGAGAATGCATTCCCGTTGACGAGACGGGGTTTCAATAGGTAGCCCAATAGAGTATCAACCAGTAGAACTATGGGTTCGCCGCCGTTGAAAGTTTTACGCCCTCTTCCAGATACATCGACAACAGTGCATTCGAGAGATAAAATCTTCGTCACCACCGAGGGATTCGAAGCCCTGCCCTAACGGGAGGCAAAACCGCGTTCTAGAGATGCTTCTATGCCGTTTCTCGGGGGTAAGAGAACAGGGAGAGAAGAGGAAAGAGAGAGGAAAGAGAGAGAGAGTGGTCGAGACGGAGAGGAGTGAGGTGGACGAGGCGAAACAAGAAGATGTACTGCGGGGACCGCCGCGACCAGGCAGATCTCCACCCTTCGCAGTAATGAGGCGAGCTAAGGGGAACAGGAGGAGAGTGAAGGAGAGAAAGGGGAGAGAATGCGGAGGAGGGGAAGCGTGAGCGAGCATGGAAAGCTTTCTCTCCTACCGAGGACACTGTTCCTCTCTGGACTCTCCAACCCTGGATGGACTTTCACGCCTCCTCCTCCCACCCCCGCAACTGTAAATCTGCCTCCACCCTACTTTCAGAGCGTCCATCCCCCGCTCGACCTTTTTTTTCGGCCCCCGTATCGCATTAGCAAAACATCAAGTGCTTCTCCACCACTGCCTCAGCTCTCTTCCTACTTCCTACCACCACCGAACCCTTCTCGACCGTACTTCCATCTTCCCCCGACCCCATAAACACGCCCATCCACATACATCTGTCCCTTCCTACTTATCGCTGTCGCCCCTAGGACTGCGACTATGATTCACTATGAGGGGGGGGGTTTGGAGATTGGAATAAGTTTGACGAATATATTAAATCAAACAAAGCGGCCAAAATACTTGCGAGCAACGGAATTCGTACTTATACCTTCAACAGGAAAAATACGCAAAAAAAGGTACATGAAGGACAAATTGTGGCAGTGTTTGAAAAAAATAGCCGGAATCGTTGAATGGTCAAGAACGGGATAAATTTGACAATTTGACAAACCTCTCGAGACAATACGAGTACATGCACACGCATTAACTTAAACGTAACTCTCATTTCTCTGGGGTTGTGACTTAAAATAATTCAACATACACCCAAGGCATTCCATAGACAATTTCGTTACGACGTTCGATATTCGTTCACAAGAATAATTAAAAAGCCCATTTTGCAATTCTTCAATCAATCAGACCACTAGATTTTCCGCTATGTAGTGAAGCGACCTTCACCGATATCGATTGACATCAAAGAACGACTCCTTGGGAGCTCAAGTTGTTCTAATTCCCCAGGGGAGAAAGGAAACATACAATTGTTCCAGGCATTTAGTCCATTCGTTACACTTTTCCAAGAAGTCAGGTCATACGAGGTGACTTTTCATTCACTCCAATCAATCCAATTTTCACTTTTATGCTATAAAAGTGAAGAACCTGGAAGGTAGGTCTGAATAGTCGAGAAGAAAATTTAAGCATTAAAAGCATGAGAAACTTTGATTGGCGATGCACGTGAGCAAGCATCTCTCAGTGCCGTCGTCTCGAGCAGTGTGGCGACGGCGCCGTCGAAGCACCACCCGCCAACTTGTTAGCCGCTGCCAGGCTGCACTCCGCGCCCACTTAAAGCACACCACCCACTTCGGAAGTCATAATGATTTTACTCCGACAACTTGGCCCGCTCCGCATCACCAAGGAGGAGATCATGGTTTCGCGGCAGTCGAGATAATTCCGATACGGGGCGCTAAGGGTCTCAGGGGGAGGGGAGTGCCGAGGGAGAGTAGTGGAAAGAGAATCGGGAAGGAAAATGGGGTGGAAAGGGGAGAAACTGGGTCTAAAAGAGCAGGGAAGAGGAGGACATGGGAAAAGGGGAGTTTAGGAGGGGTCGTGCGAGGACGATATCGAGAGGACGGGGTGTGGGCGTGAGAGGCTTTAAAATGTTGAGCGAGAGACGATTAGCATAGTCAGCTCAGAAAGGGGGAAAAGGCGCCGTCATCAAGGGTTCGTGAGGGACGGACGGGGAGGGAAAGTCAGGGGGGGAGAGGACTTCGTCTTCCGGAGGACACATTAGAGGTACTGTGTGGGGGAAAGGGGTGGAGGAGATGGTTTGAGATACAGCTTTGGTTGGAGGGAGAGGGGTCGGGAGGCAGGCAAATGAGGGAATGTGGGACGGGGTCCCGACACGGGACAGGATTGCGTCGAGTGTGGGAGAGAAGACCGTGGAAATCAATGTGATCCGTGGAAGGGATGACAATTAATGGAGGGGGAGGCAAGCAAGTTTAGTGTAGTCCACTAACAAGACGCTAGGGTGGAGAGCATTAAAAGAGAACAGTGTTGAGAACAGGAGGGGGGGAGCGAGCATTGTTCCAAGGAAATTATTCAAATTATTGATAGGTGATTTACTTATTCATTCTTGCATCAATTTAACAACTTGAAGTTTATGCTGATTAATCATTAATTTTTGTAATCTTTTCTCTTCGAAAATTAATTTGTTAGTTACTCTTGAATTCCGTTGTACCGTTTGCCTCAACATAATCTTACTTAAAACTCTACATTCCGATAACGGCCAAAGCAAGATTTCACAATTTTATTCACATGAACATACACTCAAATAATATAAAAGTACAATTAAAAATAAATATCATTAAAACATTTATTTAAATCCTTGTTTATGCTGTGCAAAAGTCACGATCACTATATGGATACCTTCCATTTCGACAAAGCAGTTTAAAAAAAATCTTAAACGCAGTTATCAACCCGAAGGACGGTTTGGTAGGTGATGGTAGAGTTCACCCAGTAGTAAGCCCGATGGCGTGTGAAATTCCCAAATCAGGGTAGGGGAACCCGATCCCTTCCCTATGCCGTTTGTTAATGATCTAGAAAAAGAAATCTTAAATGTAACTGTATCAGCCAACGCTTAATTTCCTACCCAAGGAAATTACCAGATATATTTGCAATGTACATAACTGTATTGAGTATCATATGCAAAAAATATTTCACTCAAAGCGGCCTAAAGGCAAAATTACCTTAGATGTGATTATTCGTAAGACAGGGAATTAAAAAAATTTCGGTTAATGGGAAATATATGCAAACATATTTATGTGTACGTAAAGGTGTACTAGACACAAAATAAGTAGGCAAAGAAAGGCTTGTGATTCAGGCAACGGAAAAATGGATCGACGGGTTTGACGCTGGAATTAAATTGAGAAATAATGTATTTTACTAAGTACATATGTTCGTGCAATTATTCAACAAAAGAGGGCGAAAATTAAAAATAAAGAATTGGAAAATAGAATATATTTATTAAGATTGATGTCTTTTCAAGGATGAAGTGATAAGAGTGAAGCAAAAGTCCTCCAATGTTTTCAAGAGAACCGGCAGAGTTTACTACTCTTAGCTTAAGGAAATAGAAAAAGTAATGTCATTTTAGTAATGATATTTAAGTTAGGCTTAAGTGTGCTTTAATTTAATCTTTGTAAAGCTTTGTATTTTCATGGATAAAATCACTTCGCTTGATATAATTTGTAATGAATTTACCTACGTGCTAAAGGTGTGAAACCTATTTTAAGGCAATGAATTTGGAGATACATAACATTAACTCATTGATACCAGGCATTTTTTTAGTATCGCGGACATTTTTATACCAAATGTCGATTTTGCTTGAGGCATTTTTGTGAAGCATGATGTAATTAGAGAAACCCTGAGTCCCGAAACTCATCAAACCATAAAATAATACAATATACTATGCAGATTAAAACTCTTAGAAAATACCGGCTACCCTTTATCTAATTTGCAATGTGAAAATCATTACAATCTCTTACATACTCGGCGATTCTCGAAAAAAAATAACGGTCAATGTATAACCACAAGGAGAAAAAAAAATCGTGGTGGAGATGAGCGCTTACACCTGCAGTTTAAATCCCAAAAGCTAAAAGAAAGACCGCCGACGATAACTATAAAAATTGATTGGAATGGAGAAGGAATCTGGCCTGGAAAGAAATGTTTCTGAGATGGGCGCAAGTGGTTAGATTGGCGTGGAGGGTAGGGAGCATGTGGTCAGGAGAGGGGAGAAGGGGAAAGACGAGTGAATGGGGGGGAGGGAGAGAAAGAGAGAGAGATACGCGTATGGAATTGAGTTGTCGACTTCGGAAACTTGTTGCGCCGAGTGGAGAACGGCGCTAAATGAGGGATGATGGGTGTGGTTATCGGAGCGTAAGGACGAGAGTGGGATAAAGAATACGGCAGAACCAACGCTGAAAAGAATCCGACGGAACTGAGGGGAGGGGTGACGGAAGAGACTAACAAATCGGGAAGCTATAGATGGGTTAATGTTGGCTTTACAGGGATTGGGGGCACTGGAATGATCATAGTCTTTGATGGATTTGAGGAGGGTGTAAAAGGGACTCGGATGAGAGCTGAGAAAATAGTTTAGAGAAGTGTTCTCGGGGCTGTCCAATTCGGTGGATGCATCAGCAGCCACGCGATGATTCATCATTAGTTTTCACTGTTAAAAATCCAATCCCGGAGCAATCTATGAGCTCAGTTGCTTACACAATGGGCTGCACGAAGTAACCATACATAATTTTGCAAGGAGAAGAAAGAAAACCCAAGCTAAGTGTGAAAGGATCTTCAACTCTTCGCGTGAATTTTGATTCGTTTTGTTACACTCCAGAAACGATGAAATCTTGTGGTAATGGCAACAGTTACTTAATAAGAAGTTCCTTAACATTTTATGCATATATGTGTATACTATATATAAAAATATATACATATACATATACACACACATATGTTAAACAAGCTGTATGGAGATCTAACATGCTGTGGGTTGATGACTTACTCTAAAATGCAAAAAAAATTATCACTTTATCATTAAATGTTCAAACTAGTTTAATAAGACTGAATTAACGTTTCATAATTTTTTAATTTTGTTGTAAAACAATTGAATGTGAACAGCTACTTTATAACCCAAATGAGAATGACTTTATCTTAATATGAATGAAAATGTTATCTCTCAAAAAAATAAAAAAGCCTACTCCAGTTTTGTGACTAGAAGCGAGAAACTAGAATGATTAAATAAACCGTTAAAGAGGACTTATGCATAAATGATCAAATTAAAAGAAACCACTTATGTGTACATATTTGCGTAATAAATCGAATCACAGGATAAAAACATAATAAAATTAGAGATTAAGGTCAATGCTGGACAAAAATTAAAACGTTTTTAACATATTTTTGTTGTATCGCGACAGGTTCTTGCTCGAAGAGCAAGCGAGGAGATATGAGGGGAATGAAGTCCACTTTGGTCGACGTGCGGGTTTAGGGGCGGTCAGTTGGAATGGGCGAACGATGGAAGTTAGGAGAGGAAGGGGTCGAAGGGTGGAGGGCTTGAATGATAAGTCGACACAGCTATTGATTTATGATTCTTCTTCGAGTCCGCCCCTCTTTCTTTGTTTGCTCTTTGGGTCCAACTCTTTCTCTCTCTCTTCATTTCACCATCTCTCTTTCACTCCCTCTTCATATTTCATCCTTTTGTGGCGTCAACAAGAGCGGCTTGTGACATAGCACGCGAGGAGGTAGGGTGATTAAACTCATACGATTAACTCGAATTTAAAAGCATTTTCAAACTGCTCTGACCTTGGGCTTTATCTGAACCTCAATAATTTTAATCTACTTCATGATTGGTGACCTGACGGATGGCAAAATAGTATTAAAATCCCCATTCTTATTATAAATACTCATATTAACATGATTCAAATGGGTGGAAAATATTTGCCCAGGGTTTTCAAAATATAAAAATCTAAAATCATGAGTGCATTAAAAATAAGCGTTTACTTCGCTTCAAAGTGGATAGCTTGCTGATGTAAAATCAACAAGAATTTGGAGTATTTGAAGAAATTCAACGTAGTTATCACCAATTGTTGTAACAATTTATTACTTTGATTAAATAAATTGGTGAAAAAGATTAAATACAATGCATTTTATGAATATGAATGCTCCATTAAGAAAAAAACCGCCTGGCCGAGGCCTAAAGTATGTTTCTCGGAGAAGGAAAAGTTACAGGGAAAACCGCGATGGCTTTGGAGACGTAAAGAGACAAAAGACTGTCGAAATAAGACGAGCATTCGAGGAATTTCTTTATTAATTGCCACAAGAGATGAAAAGAAGGTCATTCAAAAGTTCTCTCCCTCACTCTTGGAATGAAGTGGCAGCATAATGAGAAATGCTTTCGAATGCGAACTGGGAAATGAGCGTTCAAATGAGCAGTGATTGATTGCCTCGTGTTGGGAGGTCGCTTGCCTGCACGGAATGCGTCATCGTGAGAAGACGAGAGTGCTAGAGAGTGCGCTACAAAAGGGATGTCACAAGGACTGAGGGTGAGAGGGGGACCAAAGGGAGAGTTTGCTCGACCACGAGCATGAAGGGACGAAGGATGGCGAGAAGGAAGGGAAATGAAGGATGAAGGGTAGTCGTAACTTTGAATTGAAGACGGAGGAGAATGATGATGGGTGAGAAGAGAGGGACGGCGAAGGATGAGGGTGCTAAATTCAGGGGCTTGAGATTGGGAGACCCCAAATTGCGAACATTGGCACGCGGAAATGAAGAGCTTCTAGACATGGTAGCTTAAGAATGCGAGGGAGGCAAAATTGAGTGGGATAGCCTGACACAGTGACAGGTGCTCTTGGACAAAGAATTTCATTTATATCGAACTGTAGATCATCAGACTTCACGAATACCACAACTTTCACCGTCATCCCAAAAAGGACAAGTATGCGAAAGGATTAGAGGGAATACGCAAGAAAACCATAAAGCCAAGGGAAGTAACTGACAACCATATAGAGTAAGAGTTTCCACTGAATATGCGAGGATGACAATATTTTCGTTCTTGAAAAAATAAACGTAGGAAGTGCAAAACACTTTTTGTAAATTCGCTAAAATTTTCACTAAACGAAGGAACTTGCAGACATTTTGCGGCAAAAATGTAAAATATGAGCAGAGATTTACAGCTTTTTCATCAGTTACGTGAAAAACCACTTCAAATAGCAAAAAACACCTGATAGAACATAGGGCATAAGAATGCAGTCACTTCGACTCCTCAAGTGGTTTGAGGAGAATAGGCATGCATTTCGCAGAAAACATAAGTGTTTTGGATCTTCCGCAAGGAGAATCTCATAAACAATCGAGCTACCCATATAAAGATCCAGTGGTGTTTATAAACTATGACTATCTTGAAGGTCGTCGGATGCTGCGCTTGGCTCTATTCCCAACTTTCCAGTACCTGCACCAAAAATTTCCGACATCACGGAGCTTGACCAGCCATGCTGGAACAAAGGAATGCAAGGCAGTTCACGAGTGCGAAGGTTATTGCCAAGGAGAGGGGAAACGTGGTTGGGATGAGAGTTGGATAGGAAGTATGGAAGCGGAACTCTCGCCACTGGAAGCCACGGATCCACGAACTCGAAGGGGTCGGAGAGAGAAGCATCTTTCTCACTTGCGTGGGAGAGCATCCTGGAGAGAGACAGAGAGTGCAAGCCCCTTTCGTGCACTCGTCCCTCCGCACGAAGAAACAAGCCCCCTACCCCCCCAGCAGCACTTCGTTAAGAAACACAAGACACTTTACCGAAGCGAGAGACGCCGCGTCCACCGATGGATCTCTGAGGTGTAACATCCCATTGAGCGCCCAGCCTTGAGTTACGCTCACGATTTAAATCCGACGGAAAACATTTTAATCTTCATTTGCGAGAGACGCTGCGAATTTCTACGGAAAGGTCGATGCTTCTTGCACCAAAACAAAAGTGTTTACGTGCATTTTCCGTCGCACTCTTGCTTGCCGCCCACGGTTGTATTTATTCAGCTAATTAAGAAGTACTCGAGAAAAGGGATTTGTGGTCATTCCTCTGTACATATTTGTTGGAGGAATCCAATTGATGAGTAAAGCTGCTGAAAGGGCATCAGTTGACAGCATGACTAAAAAATAACGCGGAGAATCTTTTTAAAAGGAAAAGGAAGTTGTGCAAACTTACTTCCGCTTCGCCGGTGCAAATATTTTCCATCAGTACAAGCTTGGCTTACAAAGATGAACATTTTCTCTCCGATGAAAATCGTTGCGATAGTTTGGGAGACATGACTAGGGCTAAAAAATAAATTGTTGAAGTAAATGAAATGATAGGAAACATGAGTAACACATTTATGGGCCAACAATTTTTGAAATAATGTAACAGAAATAAGTACTACGATCACTCACGAAGTTGAAGTAGTTCGCCAAATAACAACTCTAAAAGAGTGGCTTGGTATATGTATGCCGCGAGGTGATTGATTTTTAGCAACAACCTGAATCGCTGCTCTTGCACCTCAAGGCAATTGACAATAATGATGAAAATCAACCCCTAATCTGTAAAGCGATACGGAAATCCAATTTTGCTCTATATGAGGATTGTGGTCACAAACACACTTTTCCACGGCTCGACAAATGATTATAAATACCCCAAAATTCTTAAGACCTAGTTTTTAAAGAATAATCCTTCTATCGTCCTCGTGTGCATTTAAAACGTATAAGAGACTCTAATTCATTAATCACATTAATATGCGACGTTCTGAACAAATACTCTCTCAGTTAAACTTGTTGAATTAACAGTAAGTAGGGCGGAGAAAACGCTTTGCTATCTAAATCTAAGCTGTTTAGATATACGCGCCCCACGAATGGATCCAAGGCATGAAAGGCAACCCAAACACACTCATTTTGATGTTAATGATGAGGGCTTCGGGGAAACAAGATCTCTATTCACGTTAGGTTTGACAGCGACAGCGGCGACGCTGACATTATTAAGGGTAGAGCGGCGAGGGTCGAGATGAGATGCGTGGGATGGGGAGGGGGAGAGATGGAGTAATGTGCCATGTCGGGAGAGTTTAAGGGTGAGAAGGGGCGGAGGAGATATGCAGATCAGTAACGGGAGAACGAGAGGGGGATAAGAATAGGGGGGACCTGGAGAGGGAGGAGGAGGATAAGGGTCACACTGGAAGGGAAAACTACTTTTATGCCTCGAACACGCCAATCAACTCCTTCTGAGACGCGATGATGAATGGGTTATGAGCGGAGGTAGACCGCTACGTCTTTCTCTTGCCTGCGCGTCCACTGTTTGTCCATGCGTCAGTTGTAGAGAGAAGGAACTTCTGATGGGAGGGGCAAAGTTAAAGCAGGAAGAGGAGGAGTCGAGCAGATGGGGCGGGGTCTCAGAGCACGAATATCATTTAGACAAACGAAAGGGAACGATTCGGTTGTTGCTCGCATAATAATCACGGAGAATTGTGCGCATTTAATCGTCACGAACAATATCTGTGAAGGAAGCTCAGAAAACTCGGCTAGTAATCACAAAAGTCGATTAGATAGATTTTATAAAGGTTATTGACTTCCAACTGTTTTTATTGAATCATGCGTCCACTAAAAATATTTCAACTGTTAGTTAAATGGTAGCATCTACTTTCTATTGGCGGTACTCTACGAGGAAGTGTTTTTCTCTTTCGATCATTAAGGGGGGGAAGTTAGCAGTAGGTGGGGTTGCATATTGAGGTTATAAATTTCTTCAAAGGGAAAATCAATTTCATTTATCTTAATCGCGTTTACTCGACAAGAGCAATTACACATTACTACGCCACCAGTTGCAGACTTGAGACAGCAGTTACCGCCTCCCGTTTTAGGGTAGCGGATTGGCGTTATTTTCCCAAATCCTAGTAACATTTAAATAAAAACTCATCAATAAAACTCTGGTCTTTACCAGTAAAACCCCTATGAATCGCATAAACGGGCAAAACTTAAGGTAATTATAAAGGAAAATGACATTGTAAAATATTACATTTGCAGAGAAACGTCGCGTGTCTACAGTATATTCAGATGCCGCGCGGTTTGATCTGGACCTGAGCCGGACGTTTATTAAAGTTTATTATACGAGCTGTAATTTATTCAACAATATTATCGCTATTTATTCAAAGGAAACATTTTCAGCTTCATGGAATAAATCTCAAAGCATGGGGAAAATTTGATATAAGAAGAGTAGACGTAGGGAAAGAACCTGGATATTTTGAGGGAAGTGTAGCAGGAGAGTTGTTGAAGATCCAGCATCACAATGGGGAAGGAAAAGAAGAAAAGCGCAGGCTGTTGGTCAGACTGGAGGGGAAGTTTAAGACGGTCGTGAGGTTAGAAGGGCGTGTTTTGATTGGAACATTCCTCCACTGTTGTTGCAATCAGATCGAGTTGGATCATCTAGAAGCGTCGCGTGCAAATGATCTCCCAGGCACCCGCGTGGGTGGCAACGCACGCGACGTTTCGTGTCAATGATTAAGGGTATCAGAATGATCTGCATGATTTTGCGTTGTCATCTATTACCCTAACTCCGCGTATGAGTTTCCTGCTCTCCCATGCCCGGAGCGATTGAAACTAAAATACAATATTTGAGACTCCTCATAGTCTAGGTATGTCCCATGGTAGTAAAAAGCTGATAGAAAATAAGCAATCAATAGTGGATAGATATTAGAAAAAAATAAACAAAGATATTAAAAATATCTATTGCGGAGATGTGCATTTAAAATCACTTTACATATTTCGATGCTTCCATCATTGTTACATCTCGGAGGCACAATAGTTTTCAGCTTGGTGAAATTGGCTACCGATTTTCAAATGAAACGAAAAAGTCTCACGCTATTGGCGCATGGAGAGAGAAGAAAGAGCGAAGTTATAGCGGAGAATGTGAAAGGAAAGGTGATCAAGTTGAATATGAGCAAAGACAGGAGAAAAGAGTGGATAGAAGGAGAGGAAAAGAGAACACAAAAGAGGAGCCAGGAGGGACGAGGAAAGAAAAGCTATTGAATAGGAGTGGGGAGGGAAAGGGCTAACAGTAGGGAAGGGAGTGAATAGGTGAGAGAAACGGGTGGGAAGGTGATGAGAGAGGAGGTTCCCGAGGGCAGAATAACAGGGAGGAATCAAATGAAAGGTAGGTTGCAAAAAATAACAAGCGAGATGAATAGGGGTGAAGAATTGTAAGCGTACACTGGCCAATTTCCCGACGTCCGGGAAAGTGTGCGTGCATTTTGTGAGGGGGGTGAGGCCCCTCCGCAGAGAATGGCAGGCGGCTTGGACGGGATGATGCGTCGGGAGGGTTGAGGTGTGCACGCGGAGGTGTGGCGATGGGAGGGTGGGTGCTTAAGCTCGGAGGCTAGGGACGGGAATGAGGCGGGCGATGGGATAGGGCCACTCTCATTCAGGCCCGTGCTCCTCCGCCTACCCCCTCACCCCACTGACCCCCGCTACACGACGACAGGAGGTTAGACCTTTTGCGGCGAGGGGGGACGACAGGGATGGCAGCGTGGTAGATGGATGAATATTGAGGAGACAGATGTGGAGGGAGGATCGCGTGCGATGGGGGAGAGGAGAGCTCGCAGAGATCAGCAGGGAGCGTTTTATTCTGTTAGGAGGGAGGGATTGGGAGGATAGTGCAGTTGCAAAGACGCGATGCAAGCCTTTGGCTTCGAGAGTCACCCGTTGATCCTCTTCGTGCGCTAGATCGGTGGAGGGATTCCTTTTAAATACCCATATGCTCTTCCACTATCTCGCGGAGGGACAATAAGTGTGGCCACGGTTGAGACCGCTTGATAGTTTTGGCAGGGAATTGGCAGTTTTTAAACCATGAAGAGAGAACACTGGACGTAAAAATAAGAGAGACTCAGGGTGCATCCTGTTGCATATTTGCCCATGCATTAATGATGAGAAAATTAAACGCACGTAAGTTTTCAACAAATGAAGAGAATATTTCTAGGCTTATCGCAGTTTTCCACCGTTCTTGTTACTTCACTCCATTTAAATGGCATACAAAACCCTTTTTATTATTCGTTAAATCAAATTATTAACTGCTCCCACTTACTAATGAAGTATTTTTATTGTTCCGTCTTTATGAAAATCGGCTACAATTAACCTAAACAATAACCTCAGGTCGCGTAAGACCTCTTTAATGAATATTTTTCCACGGAGGAAAACTTCAATAAAAGAGCACATTACATTTACATTGCACTACATATAACCGTTACATTAAATTGCTACATCTTAATCCTAATGCTGATACCACAAAAAATAAGTTCTATCTCCGTTTAAAAAATGATAGTCTGATGCATGATTTATAATATAGCTCTAACCTTGAATATTTTTTACTCGTGATCCGAAATTCCTCGATCCCTGTCTTTATTTTTGAAATAATAAAATGCACCGTTAAATTTCACAACTTATCAACTTGTTCTTATGCTATTATTACTAGATAATATTAACAAAGACAGTTTATATTTATATGATATATCAACAGAAATATTTGTTGCGATAGCCCTAACAGGAGCCCATTAAGGAAGAATATAGTCACATGTGTGGGATTTCAGGGAGGGTTGTAGATGAAGATTTTAGCGTGGAATCGGAGAAACTTATTTTCAGTGTTTTGAGGACATGAACCTATGTAGGTGGGATGAAAGCACACCACTGGGATCTGAAACACTCTGAGAGGAGCAGGAGATTTTGAGGGAAGGCAAGAGAATGGAGTGCCGGGGTTTTCAATTGGCCTAACAGACGGCGATCGCGGCGGGGAGCTCGAGTAAATAAGGACAACTCGGTTGGGAGAGGAAGAGATGGACATATTTTTACTACTTAGACAACCGACGAATGGATGGATCCTACCGACGGTGGATAAGGAGAAGCATAAGAAGGAAGAGCGGAAATGTAAGACGGATAATGCCTACGTAACTAGTAGATCAAATATTAGAAAAATCCTTTTATATACAGCATTATTGATGGCAGTGGAGGATTAAAGTTATTCCATCAATTAAAATTAATCGACTAGAGAGATAAAGAGGTTTGATGAGTTTGGACCTTAGGCCATTGGGAGGTAGCATGCGACCGGGGCATTGGCAGGAGCCAATTCAAAAGACCGCATTATACTTGTGGTTATTGGTTATGACTTTGGCTTTTCAATCACTCACTGTGGCTAGATTCCGGTGACGATCACCGGCAAAAAAAGAAAGCTATCATTTCTCAACCAACAGTTGACAACCGTTAGGTAATAAAATCTTGAGATTACGTGAAGACGTTGGCGATTTCAAATTTTCTGCTCACCACATCTTCGAGTAATGTCCCAAGCTAATGGACCTCCAATTTGGCCGAATATACCAACCTTATTAGGCTTGATATCTACGTGATTTTTCAATTTAAATACATTCATTAGCCCTGAGCGACATTAAAAAGATATTTTTACGTGAAATATCGAGATTGAGCCTTACTGTTGGCTACAGGCATTGGCATTTGGTATGCACTACGGGAAAATATTAGTCATATGTTTACTTACATATTATTAGATAAAATTTCCACTCTCATGCTAGATACTCTTCGTTTAACTATTGATACCTAGTCGAAGTGACCAATAAAATTCGAAGAGTTAATAATTATTGCCTTGAGTGAAAATATAATGACGATATCAAAAATGAATCACTAGGTTTAGAGTTCATAATGTGCAAGAGTTACCACTGCCCAAATGCAACAGGAAATGTTCTTGTAATGGCTGGTACGGACCCCAATAAACGACCGCAACTGTTAGCAATTTTCAATAAAATAGTAGGCAGTTTTATGTGTACATACCGGACTCCCTGGGTGCTTAGATTGGATCATACCGCTGAATCATGAAATGAATTACTCACCCAAGATCGATAAACGGTGAATCACAATTTACCAAATATATGAAGAACGGCACATCTAATGGGCTCTTCTGCGAGTCAGTATGCGATAAAAGTGGTAAGGATAATAAGTCACAAAATGCAAGTTCAAAGAAAGACAAGTTCGACTAATTTGGCTCTCCTCATAATGCAAAGAATACGCAAGGAATGCAGGAAGAGGGGCGAGATGACACGAACGAAATGAGTATAATATGCAGCGGATGAAGGAGTTAAAGAGGGAGGGAGAGGGGGAAGAGGAGACCCCGGGATTCGCCCCGAACATTAAAAGAAGGACGCACTGGCTCTCACAAAAGGAGACAGGGAAGTCCGCCGGCGAGGCTCTTGCCATCCGCCGCGTCTCAAAAAGCCGCGAGAAAGTCCAGGGTGGCGGTAAAAAAGGGGCGCATGCGCGAGATCGGCTACAAAACGATGAAGTTTCAAAAAAACAAGGGGAGAGGGAGTGACGGACGGAAAAAGGAAGGGATCGCTCCTTGGGGGGTGTAAAATAACAAAGCGGATGAAAACGGGGGCGGCGGCAGCGAAAGGGATTCTCCATTGTGTGTGTTTGTGTGCGGCGTAACTCCCCTTTGGTCTCGCGTAATTGAAAGGCGGACCACACACCAAGCGCAGAAACAAACGAGGCCTGCCGGGGAGACAGAAAGAGGCGCCACCTACGACAAGAGACGAACCCTTTTTCTCCCTTCCCGAAAGTGATTCGCGATGGACAAAAATATCGGAACAAGGCTTTTTCCTTGGGACGCGTTTGCGGGGAAAGATGTTCCACTCTTGTACTTCTCGGGGAAAGCGACGTCTTCTTTTAAGATTCGAGCTATTGAGACGATCCAAGGTTCGTTCCTCTGAAGGCGACTTATATACAAATGAAATAAAACATATCTGTGCAATTCTGCATTTTCATCCATTGGAAGGACAGTCGTCAAAGGAAGGCCTGTTTCTCAAAGTTACGAGTCAATTTTCCACTCTTCTGGAAACATTTTAAATTTAAATAAAGTTTAAATGTAATATAAAACTTTCAAATTCGCACATTGTGTAATATAGGCAAGCAGCAACTGCTCCTTTTATTATGCCCAGAAGACTCTTTATACAGAATTCACATGTAACTTTGCTAAACGGGCCCCAAAATGCACTCACCATCACCTTGATTCACCATCGTTCAATTTATTCGGGTGCTATGAGTATTCTGGCGCACGTGTGCCAAAACAAAGAATACTCGTAAAAAGTAAAACGGAAAGATTTTGAAATAATTGGACCGCCGCCAGTAACAATAAATAATAGGATTTAACGATAAAGGACGTTCATCATAAACAATGGGAAAATGACATCATTATTTAGAGATTGTCTCAACTAGAAAGAGCTAGTCATTGTTAATTCCGTGGCAAATCTTTGTAAAATTTGCACAATTATCAAATTTTTTAATTATATGGACAATGAAATGGTAAACTTATATAATTTGTGTGGGTCGCGGTGGTCCAGTGGGTCGAGCGTTGGACTACTGACCGGAGGGTCTTGGGTTCGATTCCCGGGCAAGGCACTCTGGGCACCTGCAGCTCCACCCAAGCTAGTTGATTTTTCGGGTACCAGATCTTCCTGGGAAACCATAACCGGCAGAGGGAAAGGAACCTGCCCCCCGTACCCTGATGTGTGAATATTCTTTCACACGCCGTCGGGCTTAGTACATGGGTGAGCTCTACCATCACCTACTAAACCAAACTGCGGGTTGATTACTTTGTTTATGGTTTTTAATATAATTTGTGTCAATACGATATATACCTAGAAGCAAATGAACAAATTTCAGTGTTTTTTTTATTGAAATGAGATAAAAAAACAGGCTTTTACGAATAATCCTTTAGGAACTTTCGGTAACATTAAAAATCCTAACATTGTATTAAAACATGACAGGTTGCGGTGTGCGGTGGTTGAGGTAAAAATCAATCTCAATTATCTCTCTTGTCATTCTTAAAGTGAATACCGATAATCATTAGTGGAAAATCAATGGTGGGTGCATTATTCATTTAAAGAAACTCCATCTTCACCATTATGTAGAGGTTTCCTCAGGGATAGGCAATAGATCAGTAATTGCGACAGCATACGTGGGCCGATACGATAAATCATTTATTTACGAACCTATCCCGCCATCCTAACTCACGTTCAGTGACTCGTACGGAACATCACCTTTTAGTTCCCACCATTTGATGAAAGCACAGTGATTCAGCTGAAATGGACATAAGAAGACGGTAAACACGCTTCTCTTAGAAAATACCGCGGCTTTCCGAGGACCAATCTTACATAGGACAATGGAGGTGTGATGGGTTGACCTCCTTCACCGATTCGGCCTTCTTAGAAGCCCTTTGTTTCATTTTGCTCACCCGGACAGCATTGAATTACTTTGATAAAATTGCATCAAAAATTGGCGGAGTGATGGGAGTGAAACACCCTAGTTTTTTTTTAGATGACTGAAACCTTATAACCGCAATACATGCGAAGAACACAGAAAAAAACTGAATAAGCTTTTCTGAACTGAAAAGCACACAAAACGAAGTAGTATATAAGTTAAAATATTTTAGAATGCCATCAAAGTAGAACAGTACCATGAATTTAACGAAAATACAGTGGTAGTTTTGGTCAGGTGGCTCATATTACTAGCTCTTTCCGTTTGATTGAGTTCCTATACTTCTGTTCAGGAAATCTTTTTTATTAGAAGACAACATTTGGATCAATAAATATCCAATTAATTCCGAATATATGCCCAAAAATGTACAGATTTACACCCATTAGAACTAAAAACAATGTACCTAATGCCTTAAAAACAAGTAAAGTAATTATTTACAAACAGCTCCAAATTATAAAATTTACAAGGCTTCAAGCACACCATACTGTTCAAAAGTGTACAACAATTAATTATATGTTTTGAAAGGGCCACGAAGGATTAGTAAAAAAGAAATCAACATTGAAGGAGCATATATTCAAATGTTATTTCACGGGAAAACATGCGTGGGAGAATAAAATTCACTGTGTCTAATCTCATACTCTGGTCCTTCATCGCCAGAGATCACTTCATCTCCTCGACTCTTTAAAAAAGATTCTCTCGGAAGGGTTAAAGTAGCTTTCTTCAAGGAATTTGCGCGGTTAGCCACCCTTCCCTTGTTTGCGCGTCACTAAAAGGACACGCACGGAGGAGTAAACCCGTGACCGCTTCGCATTGAGTCCCAGAAATCGCGCAGTCACTCTCATTAGCGTGGACACAGAACCGAAAGGAGAATAGAGAACCCCTGTAAACATGCTTTCCGGCAAAGCTCAAGGCTTCTTTCCTTCCTATATCTCAGTTCTCCTACGCCTGTGTGCCCGCAAACGCCTTGATTATCCTCCCGCTGCCTATTTTGGGCTTACTTTAGTGGACGGAGGTGTGAGTTTGGAGTCTCTATAGAATGCGCGAGCATATGCAATTTGCACACCTATGAATGACAAGCACCTCCGATAATAATTTACTGTTTACTTTATCATTAAACATGACAAATAAGTTACTTTTGCGATTTTTGACGGCATATTTCACTTTTACGGTTACAAGATATTACACTTTTTACACTTTTGAAGTTATTACACTTTTAGGGAGACAAGATATTTATTATCTATGCGAGGGGGAAGCAATAAACACATTATAAAATGCATCATGTATCATGAAAATGTAAATAATACAAGTCAGTAGGTGATTTATTTCATAAGGACATAACAGACGGGGTTGAATATAATAAATTCAAAGGGTTATCCAAGATAGTCTGCTGCAAGACAGATGGTCGAATTTACCGAGTAAATGAAAATTGAAAAGTACAAGAGCCTATGTAATGTTTTCCTCTCCATCACATTTCTAGGGTAAGGGTGCCATTTTAATGCACACTCGATTACAAGTGTTATTCAGTGAGGTAAGTGCTTGCAAGGCAGCGCCGTGTGAGCCTGGCGCGTAGCTGACGCTTCTCACGAATTCTACGAGATTCAAAAAAAGACAACAAAAGGTTAGATGAGATAATAATCTGCCAGAGAGGAAGGTTTGGAAGAAAAGTGGAGGAGGAATGGTAGGACTTGAATGGGAGAGAGGACCAACAACCTTTGGAGATTCCTACGCATGATTTCGCCGAGAGATTTCAACGGGCGAAACCCACGAACGACAATTTCGGTGGGTGTTTTTCAGCATTGTGTGCATGGAGAGTGCAGTAAGCCGTAGGAAGGCAAGGTGATATAAGGAAGAAACAGAATGGATTAGGAAGAAAGGCCAATGTGGTTTGTTGTCATGCGCTTCACTGGAATTCCATACAAATCCTAAAAGTATAACGGAATCCGATAATCACTTGTTCGCACGAATGGAGTCAGAAAATAAAGCATTCTTCACGGAGAATAATTGTTCATCAAGCATACGAGACAGCAATACGACGTCTGACAGTAATAATGCTATTGACTTCCGAAAAATTTAGTGACTCTTAATTGTATTGAAATTAATCCAATGATCCGTTCTTCAATCGTTCATTATGCATATGATATTCCAGAACATCGTAAAGCGCAATCCAGTTACCAGATTTCCCTACTGTAAAATAAAATTACTGATGAAATGTATGAAAATCGTTTTGTTGAATTTTTACTAAGTGATACCAAACGGTGACTGTAAAAATAAATGACATTATTTTGTATAAATAGAAAGTGGATTTTACAGAACATCAACATCTTGAATACACATGGGTCAATATTTAGTCAAGAAAAACATTTCAGTTGTTCTCCACATGCCGGATCCAGTGGCGCCGAAAATAGGAGGAACGGGAAGCCTACCATTCCTCCGTCGTCATTTTCCTTACTCTTTTGATGCCTAGAGCGGCCGGTATTTTTTCTCTTCCTCTCTCTCTCTCTCTCTCTCTATCGCAGACAAACACACACACACTTTGAGAGGCCGTTAGCCTGCGATTTTTAGTACGACCACACCCCACCAGCTCCCACAGCGTCTCCACTCTCCCATTCCAGGCGCAGTCCCAGCCCCCATTCCCTTTGGCGGCCGCCCTCGTTCGCTCAAAGTCGGGTCACGGGCTGTGCATTAGATGGAACGCCACCGCGGGATTAGAAGGCAATCTTCAGGACCCATTCCGGGGAGCCTATTCTTCCAGAGGCGGCGTCTAGACCCCCCTCCTCTCCCTCCCATCCACGTCTGTAACCCGAACCTCCGAACCGCCCCCTGCTGTTGTCCGCTCCCACCCACCCATTTCCACCACCCCCGCCTCCCCTTTCACCTTTATCTTCCCCAGTCATTAAACCCAGTCTTTTCTACTCCGGGTCTCCCTTTCTCGTCTATATTGTAATAAAACATTTTCGATTGAATACCAGGGTTGGCTTGAGGAACCTTCCCTTTACAAGAATAAAAGAAGGTGTAAAAAAATTTGTTCGGGTGTACTCTGAATTTTAGTGTTCCAAAAAAAAATATAGGACGCTTTGGTTAGAGTATTTTGTGGGAAATAATAGCTAAAAACGTTCACCATTAGGAATATCGTACTTCGAGAGTAACTAAAGATGCAATAATTTATGAAACGTAAGCGATGTACTTAATTAAGAACCAATATAAGAAATTTGAACGCATGAGAAAGTTGGCTATACATTCAAAGATATCAGTGTTAGGCCAAACGACAAGAGAAACAGGAAAAATTTCCCAAGTATGTTTCATACTTGTTCTAATAAACTATTTCTAACGACCAGCATAAATTCACGAGTGAAAATAAAGCTCTAACTCTTTCAGGCTAGTAAATAAATTAATATCACTATGGAATTTACTAATATCATTACGTTTTCATCCAATCCTTAACTCATTTGCTACCCTCATTTCATACAGATCTAAGACAGCATTAATCTACTTCTTTCTCTTCACTTCCAGAACCTCCAAATACAATCCTTCCAAGATTCACCTATTACAACCTTCCTGTCCTCCGTACCTCTCTTCCTAACCTTCAACTACCTCTTTGTCCACTCTCCTCTATTCTACCCCACCATTGTCTCTCATGCCTTATGACACAATGGGAGAAACACCCACTCTATTTCTTGATGCTCAATTTTTTACATTATCATTTACTTTCTGGACGCTGCATTCTCCCTTCCCGCCTCCCATTAATCAAGACTCCACCAGGACGGCGAAGAGATTGGAAGGCAGATGGAGGAGATGAGGGAGCCTCTTCGCCTGGGTTAGGTGGCACCCGACGAGAGGAGCGGCGGGCCAAGATGAAAAAAACAGCTTACTCTCAGTCTGATTCTGCTCACCTCACACCTTCCCCACACTCTCAACCTCTCTCAGCGTGAGCTACACCACATCCACCCACGACTGATTCACTATTTGCATGCGGATATATAATTAATTATCTTTTTCTTGTGAGCTGTACTAGACGACATACCAACGACTACAGTGCCAAAAAAAAACAAAACTTTTGGAGATTCCATCACAAATACGAATGTTGATAATAATAATATACATATATGCAAACAAAATAGTAGTCTATTAATTTTATTTGCCTTTCTGAAGGACATGTGGATTCAGAACATTTAAATTGGGGATAGATTGTTGGACGGAATGAATGGAGGAATGCATGAGGCATTGTATGACAGTTTGCTGTAATTTGGGGAGTAAGGAGATGCCATGTTGCGAACTAAGTAATTCAATGATGCTCAGTCTGCATCAGTCCAAAACCTACTTTAAATGGTAGAATACAAATGATAAATATTTTTAAATTCAATAAAATTGAAAATTTCCGTTATGGAAGATTGCTTTTGTAGTTTGAATTTGAACGAGACTGATTAGTTGTAGGGATTGTTATCCCACCACCACTGAGAGAAGATAAATCACATCGATTTCTTAATTCCAAATGTTACCTTCGTTCCAGCTAAACAAATCCTTCTTCCCCTACACAACTGATGTCGTTTCGTACAACGTTCATTTCTAAGAATTTTATAATTTACCCATTTCAATTCTTCTGTTTTTCCCCATCAGATCTAATTTTTCTCCTATTTTGTGTACGAATATCAACTAACCTAGGATATTCAATATCTTTTCTCTTGTTAATGGAAAGTGCATATTTTTGTGCTTATACGATCAGACTCATGTCCTTTGATGAACTTCAATTCAAAGAAGAGCATTAGTGAATTTTTGATTCACATACATTTTCACGACAAATCTATTAATAGTATGCAGCCATAATATATTCAATGGGTTTTTATTATCTATTTGCTTGCGTATATTATTAGCGGATTCCATCCTAGAAGCCATTTTAATAACAAATCCGTTAAAAATAAAGTAGACACCTTCCGTTTGCAACAATACTTCAATGAAGTAGAGTTTAGAGAAGTGAGGGAGGGTGAAAGATAAAAACGATCATCTTAAACGCCGACCAAAACCCGTTAATCGTGTCGGACGCCAATGGAAGGAGACGGTGGGCAAAATAGGCATCGTGATGCGAGAATTCGGTTTGACATGCAAACATGTTCCCATACGTCAACAGATTAAGACCTGTAGATTAAGATCTACATCCCATAAACTTTGAGGAGTAGCTTTAAGGCTAGCGGACCAGGTCAAATACTCGGATGTCACTTTAACATCGGACCTATCATAAAGAAAATACGTTCTAAGTGTGCCCGGACCTGTAAGACGCCATCGTTCACCAAACGAATAGTAAAGATAATGAATGCTAAGAGTGCGAAATAATCTCAGCTGTCACAGCTACAAAGACATAATATAACTAAAGTACAGCGATTTCACCCTGCCGATCAACGGACCAGCTTTCACTATAGCTTCAAACCTGCAAGGCTTTCGATGCATTCATAAACTTGAAAAGATTGTTATGATTTAAAATCATTACTCATTAAAGCTATTGTTTAAGGTCATTTTTAACACAGTGTGACGGCAACCCCTAAAACTCCCACGATTGCCTATGCAGGCAGCTGATGGAAGCCTAAATGATCAAAAATTCCTGTACTGGTATCACACCGACTCGGAATGATTCGTGTAGTGCTCTGAGGTAATTGCACCGCGGCTCAGTGCGACAGATGTTGGAAGAAAATGATGGGAATGAAAAAAAGTCTTCCTGCTCGAGAGAAGAGGTAGACAAAGGTGAGAGAGGCAAATGACAGTGATATCGCGAGGCAGAAGAGGTTGGAGGATGGAGAGGCGCAGCAGCGGAGGGTTAATGAGACGCGCTGCATAATGGATGGAGAATTGGACACAGAAAATGCTGGGAGTGCCTCTCATGAGGAGACAAATTATGGCACGTATATGAAATACAAAATTGTGTGTGGGAACCACGGTGACGGAACGAAAGAAGCAGGTAAATGCTGTGCGAATCGCAATTATTTCTTGGGTCAAATCTAAATTTAGTTGTGGTGTAAATAAACGGTCTTTGGAATAAAGAAGCGGCCAATTCTGAATTAAGAAACCTGGGTAAATGTAATAATAAAATAGGTGAACTTTATCCAACTTCTGGTTTAGAAAATCCCGACGAAAAACGAATAGGTGTGCTGTACTCAAATGAGGGAAAACGATGGACCACGGAAGGATCAAAAGTGATTCCCGAAACAAAGCCATCCAGGTTCCCTTGGGTACCATTTAATTCCTCACAAAAATTACTTGTTTCTATTAACATTAATATATTTGCAACATAAATTGCACTCTTTAGACACTAAGGGCAAAAGCTTATGTACTAGCGGTCACAGACGGAGGAGGACTTTTAAATATTTCAACCCTTTGTGAGAAAACGCGAGGTTACTTGCAAGACAAAGGATATAGAAGCGCAAGGAATGAAGGACACATTCACTCCGAGATCTTTCCTTTGGTACAGCATTAAGCAGCATCCTAGCGGTAGACGGCAACGTCGTACTGTGGCCCCCCGTCGGCATGAGAACAACCCCAGTGCCTTAGACGGCGACGGAAGGTCGTGGGACAATGGAAATCCCACCACGGGTCGGCACGGGTCTCATCTCGCTAACAAACGCTCTCACACACGCACTCACATACTGCAAGCAGAAATGGAATGGCTTCTGCTCTAAGT
Source organism: Hetaerina titia (assembly GCA_037158775.1). Classification (NCBI taxonomy): domain Eukaryota; kingdom Metazoa; phylum Arthropoda; class Insecta; order Odonata; family Calopterygidae; genus Hetaerina; species Hetaerina titia. Next base: position 60,931,636 of record CM073772.1, on the reverse strand, counting down.
GCTCGAGGAATGGCTCTCTAAGGTAATAACGCACGGATTGACATGCGGATTCCAAAGAATGCCTAGATTCCCTTCCGCGTTTGGAAGTGGAAATGCTTAAGGCCTGGGTGTTAACGAACGCTGTTTTATGACTTCTGGAGTGGGATGTTATATGTGGTGTGAGGGGTGGCATTTTTGAGAGAATACAGACTGAAGGAGTTAGAACTTGGCATGTGCTGAAGAAACTGCAGGTTTTACTCTCGTGGGTGGTAGGTATTCCAGGATTTTAAAATAATAATCTCTAAATGCAAAATTTTAGTAAACGTCTCATTCTTTGTAGGTTTTTTTACGATACTATAATGAAATTACCATAAAAATTCGCTCCTATAAATTTGTAGTTTCGTTAACATAAAAATATTTTATTTGACTCTGGCTGGCCTGAATAGAGTCAGTAAGTGTGCACTGCACGATTAACTCATAGTCACGGGAAATCAAACATGAGCCTTGGGCGTGTCAGGCCATTTCAAGTAAGTAGGCCGTTCACCACCAGATCTCACTAAGTTCTTTCTAAATCTGTAACATAATCCCAATAGCAGATACCAATCAACTCTAGAATCAGGTTTGATTGGCAAGGTGACTAGAGCGTGGCTGTCGCAGAACAAAGAGAGAGATTGCCACAAATGTGGGTCTAAAAACAGAGATAATTAAATCTCGTGGAAATCAAAAGAACGAACGAAATGCGATCATATCTCAGCATACAAATACTTCTGTAGCCTCGGGGGAGTTCGTATCTCAAGAGCTAAGAGTCAGAAATGAAGCATTCACCGCTTAACGCGAAATGTATCCAGTGGATATCCCAATGTCTCCAAGGTACATGGGGTCTAGATCCAGGAAGATTTAGTTGCAAGAAGTTTGATATGATTAAATAAAATCAGTGTCGGTAAAAATCTATTAACTATAAAAATTGAACAAGTATATGGTTAAATATATATTTAGGTAAAGTAAAAAATTATTATATGTCGGAAAAGTAGCTTATATATATTTTATCATTAATAACAACAATTTAAGGTATTATCCATATTGGGCATATTTATCCAATTTTCCTCCTTAGCATACTCATTATTTAAATATCTACACTAAGCAAATCTAAACTTTGTGATTTACTGGTTAAACTTAGAAAGTTAAACCAACAGAAATGTATTGCCTACCATTCTAGATGATCAATTGTTCGGCTGCTCATCTATAAGCTTATGGATCCTTAAAAGGATCTTTGCCATTCAATCACTGATATGCCGAAGTTGAAGGGAAGCTTGGAGCTTAAAAGATTATTATTCATTCGAAATTCACCTCAATCTTTCAGAAAAAAAACATAAAAACGTTAACGCTACATTTCAATATCATTACTACCTCAACACTTTTTATTGACGATCACAGTTATTTCACGATCGGCTTCTGAGAAGATTAAATTTGCAGCCAGTAATAATTCCGACTTAAAGAGAAATATGTAGGTAATCATCACAGCATATAATCCTTAAAATTCCTAATTGTGGGTCTAAGTAACTGTACACAACAACCAGTGTTTAATTAGTCGTTATATAGAGTTATTCTGGTTAAAAAAAAGTTGAAATCACACGGAGGGCAATCACAGTCAAGCTGGGCTCTTGCCATCACAGTGTTCTTGCTGTTGAAGATGATGGGGCATCCGGTTTTTATCCCCGGGCGACTATTACACAGCAACTCATCTTGTTCGAAATGCGCAACTGTGCACTCACCGATTTATGGCCACAGCCGTGCCGAGATTTACATCTCGCAAAATTCTTTTAGGCTCTTTCCACATTAAAACCTGCGAATTGTTCAGAGAATAAAACAAATTAACTATCCGAAAAAATTACCAAATTTTCTAAAGGACTATATTATACGGAATTACGTAAGATTAGGGAATGGGAGTTATCCGTTTGAAATGAACTCGTAACACATTTTTCTAAATACCGTAAATGTTATTGAAATGTCGTGTGTGTTGCGATGACAGAAGATCACGTCGGGGCTCTGAACGAGCGTTCAAAAGGCTTCCGAACGAGGACTTTGATGAAGAGATTTGGATAGAAATTCCGGAAAATGCGAGAGGAGACTAGACACAATAGGGAAGAGGGCAGGAAAAACAGATGAGAAGAAAGGACGAGGGAGAGTTGCGCACGATAAGAAAGTCGGAAGGGAGGAGGATGAAAGGTGGTACGTGGGCAGGGTGTTATGACGTTTGGCGCGGAATGACGAAGACTGATGATTCGAAGTGTCGGGAGGAGGGTGAGAAGCAAATGATGGCGGAAAGAAGGAGAGTGGGGGACAGGGGATGAGCGGCGGAGTCAGGAATCGCGAAGGTATGTGATGGAGAAGGTTATTAATATGGAAGGTGGTGAGGGAGGAAATATTATTAGGCAGATAGGAGACGGAATTATCTCGACAGGGAGGATGGGAATAATTAAGGGAAGAAAGGTGAGGGAGAATTGCACGGGATAATGTGAAGAAAGAGCCATTGACCACTCTTGATATGAACTCACTCTGTATTCATTTAGCGAGAAACAGACTTGAATTCCATCGGGTTTGATGCAAAAAAAGCTTCCCATTATTGTATTTTGCAGTGAACGCTAGACGAGAGTTCAAAATAAAACCAGGAGCGAATCGCGTAAATTAAAATTTTGTGCTTCACATCAAAGTATTCAAAGTCGCTCGGATACCTACAATATTTAAAGTTCAATGCACTGCTGATATATTTGACTGTTTTTTCGTTGTACAGGCATTTGAAATTCTATCTACTCTTTCAGATATCATCTTACCTAAATAAGTAACTCATTAAATATTAGGCAATATTACTCCCGTAAAAACTTGATGTAGATTGAGACCTTAGAACCACCCAAAAGAAGTAATATCCGACGAGGAGAGGAAATAAAATCAGAAAAGAGAGGTCTAATTCAATGCAATTTCCGACTGTTGAACCCGAAATTCCAGCATACGTAATTAACTTCACGTCGGAGAAACACGGCCTATGATGACGCAACGCAGATTCTAGGTGAGGGGAGGAGATAACTTGAAGAACCACGGAAGGAACGGCCGTCACAAAAGACATGAGCGGCAAGTAACGGGGCTTAAGTAGAGAATTAGGGAATAAAAGAGAATTTAAGGAAAGAGAAAATAGGAAAATAATGAAATCAAATAAAAATCGGAATTATCACTTTTAAATTCCGAGTGATAACATACCACAAACATGTAATATTTCCAATTTCTGTACAGTAAAATAATAGTGTTACCATCCCTTTCATTTGCACACTTTCCTGAGAAATGCAAAGTAGACAACACAGAAATGGGAAGAAGACATCAGAATTACATGTACGGTACCTGAGCTCTTATATAATTACTGAAAATCACCTTTATGAAATAAATATAAAAGACATGGAAAACTGCAATCTTAGGTTTAGAGAGTGAAAACGGAAGCACACACACTCAAATTAAACACATTGGCAGGGGAGAAGGTAAAAGGAAGAAAATTAAAAGATATGACAAGCAGTTATTGACATCTTTTAGCTTAGTCATAACTGTCACCATTTCTATCAAGCGAAGAAGAGAGATACGATGAGAAAAATAGACATAGTATGAAAAGGCAAATGAGAGGAATGGGAGAAGAGAGAAGGGGAAGGCATGTAGGCAATAACGGTAACAGGTCGTCCCTAAAGAGGGGCCCGGGTCGGGAAGATTCACGGAGGGAGGAAGAAAAAGGGGGTGGATAGGTGAGGGTGAAGGAAAGGTTGTTAGGACTATGGTGAGGACTAAGGAGCGGAGTGAAGGGGTTGAGGGGGAGAAGGCGGAGGAGGGTTGGACGGGAAGGAATAAACTGTTTTATCACCGTTTTACGTCCCGAGGTGGCTGGGCGAACGTAATGAGAGAGGAAAACCGGTCCCCTGGGGGACGTTAATAGGGGTCCATGAGGGAGAGAAGGAGGGGTAAAACCGTGGATGATCTAAAAAGCATCTCTTCCCTTCGTCTTCTACTCGTTCACTCGAGTGGAGGCGCGCCACCCATTGCAAGGCGTGGACCACGCCCCACGAACCCTGTTCCCCTTTCATCAATTGCTTCGGTTCGCGGAAAGACGTGCCTGTCAGGGCAGGGTGTGCGGAGAGGATCTGGGGGAGAGGGGTGTCCAGAAAATGCAGATGTGGTCAGCTGGCACAGTTTATTCGTCAATGAGGAGTAGGAAGATAGGATCTTCGGGAACATATTCAGGGAGAATCAAACGTATGAAAGAGATTTGAGAAAGAATGTGATAAAGAGGGTGAGGTTTCTACTTTGGCGAATTAAATAAATATGTAGAAAAATTGACAATAATAGGTTGAAAAAATCATCTTTAAAACAACCACTTATCACCGTCTTAATATCTCTCATATCGGAAATATGCGCAGAGATAGGCGCAAATAATTAACTTATATCATCAAGCCTAGCGCAAATATTTCCAATAGAAGGGCTTCGTGGGATTGGACACGTTTATCGGGCCACTGACCCATCAAGAGACAGGAATAGGGGACAGACCCACGTCCAAACAAGAGACAGAGGAAAAATTTTAGATTCCAAGTCTATTATGGAATCATTTTCTAGAATTCAACAATAGGAATAGTAAAAGCTTGCTTCCAAAAGATTCTTAAAATCTTTTAAACTAGTGAGGAAGATTTTAATAGTTCAGCAAACGAAAACTCTCTAGTCCTGCTAGTTAACATACTGAAAGAGTATTTACCATAAGCAGGTTGCGAATCTCGAAAATTCTCATTCTTTGAGAGGGATAACGACCTCAATTATATTTTATCAAGATGCTATTTGTAGTTTATCATCAATTTCTGATCAATGTAACAGTAATTTTTTATTGTTTCACCATGAATCGAAGGAATGTTGAAATTGTACTCATTATATATAGGTTTTGTAACGAACTCGGAACTAAGAATCTAAGGTTGAGTGAAGAATATATGTGCTAAAAAATGAAATTGTCCTCACAAAGTCATAGATTGTTTAAAATTACACGAAAATCAAAACAGAAATGCGGACATGTAACAGGAAATAATGAGTAATTTGTAAAAAAAAATGCAAACTCATGTAGGAGCGGAATTTTTCACATATCTCATACCGTGACCGCAAAATTATGCGACCGAAACTTCAACGAAGGGCTATCATCTCGATACTCGAGGCAAGAGGCACGGTGACCCAAGGGGGATAGCAGTGGAGCACGCACCCTGATAGAAGACTCCCGGGTTTGAAGGGAGTGGGGGCAGGCGGTGGTTGGGCGAGGAAGAATAAGAATTAGATTGAGATTGGGAGTTGGATACGCTGTGCCTGGGGTGGGAGAGGTTGACCAAGAAGGCAAGCGGATACGAAAAGTCGGCAGAATGGTCGGGAGGAGGGAGAGGGGGAGGGCAGACGGAGACAGTGAGAAAGGGGGAAGGAGAGAGAGAGAGAGAGAGAAGACGCACGTGGAAGGGGAAGGAAGGGAATGCGAAAGAGATGGGAGTAACGGTAAAAGTCTCCTGCAAGGCGTTACTGATTGCATCCAGCGTACATCTCGAAGGGGAAAAGAAAGCTCATGGTAGGGAGAAGGAAGAAAGACTAATAACAGATCGATTGTTTCATGATTTATTACCTTCGGTGGCAATGCTATAAGGCTATCTCCTTCCATTGTCCGCTTCCTCCTCCTCATCCCCAACCCCTATTCGCCCCTCTAATGCCCAAACATTTTGAGCGGTGAAAAAAAATGAGCACCTTCTCCTTGAAAAGTACTACCCGTCGTACAGCTGCGCATGACTGATTCGCAAAATGCTTTGTGTAATCAATTCCATGTAAAAACAAATTATAAATAAATTCCGAGAATGATGCAGGAGTTTCACAACGCAAGTCTTTCAAAAGAGAGGTATTTTGGGTATTTTTTGAAGATAAAGCGGCGTTACAATGGGGATGCAGTACAATGGTATCCGTTCGCTTGATGTGATTATATCCCCTCCGATTACAGGGACTTAAGATACGTTGGTAGCTTCGGATCGTAGAGTATCAGTTCAGTGGTTTTCAGAATGTAAATGACGCAACGGGCCTAAACCATATAGTCTACATTTTAATGCGCACTCTCCAATTGAACTTTCTTATTCGCTTCAGTTCTCAGGTAAAGAAAGAAAAGGGTGTTGTGCGAAATTCAACGAGAAGCACGGTGCATATTCTTGAAGCATATTAGCATATGAATCAAAAATATTAACTGATCTCATTTGCATTATATGATTGGAGCTTCGACTTCTATAAACTCAAATGAAGCACCTCCTTTGTATTCAATGCTTGCATTAAGAGGTTAGAAGCTATTATGATTTAATATGTGTATGAGAACAAGTATAAAAACGACCTAATAGTTGTGCGGATGAAGAGTAGGTATTCCTCAGTCTTCTTAATCAGCAGGGTTCATCTAGTTTACAGGCAATTCATATTTCAACCTTGGTATTATCAAGTCATTCTGCGATATCAGCGTACAAACGGCACGTTATATAGACTGCTGGAGGCTATATTTTAGGACCGGTACTCGACGTTATCAACCGTCAGATCCCCCAACCAGTGGTCGTTGGTGGTGGTTAAACATATTCTCGAAGAAGAAATTAATCAAGTCGAGGCGACAGAAAAAATAGAGAAGAAATCAGACGAGTTTGGGCACCAAGAAATTGAAATGGAGGGAATTAAAAAACAATTAAAAAGCTAAAAAAGACTTTCAAGTTTCAATTTCGCTATCACTGACGGAAACTCAAGGAGATATACAAATGAAGAAGGTATATTAATGGTCCCGGAGATCGTTAAAAGCGTATCCGGGTAGGAGCGTTCGCAATGCAATGCCACGTAAAAGATGAATAACGACGCCGGGTATGGGAATCTATAGGATGAAGGCAAAACCTCAACACTTTGATGGCGGAGATGATGAGGGCTGAGAGAGAAATAGAGAGAAAGAGAGAGAGACCGACAGAATCACCGAAACGCTGAGAAAGAAAGACGGAAAGAAAAGCAAGCCAAAACTGAACGAAAGGAACTAAAACCCAAAACGACAGGTTGGGAAAAGTTGGAGGAAAAACATTCTCATTACACATTAAGATATGTTTTTCTGATAAAAAATGTTGAGAATTTTTATTCCTTGAAACTGTAAATAAAAGTATTTTCCGAATAATTTTACTTTATCAGACGAAACTCGGTTCTGTGAATGCTAAGTTTGTAGTTAGAAGTCGTATTTACGCGTGGTTCAAAAGAATTTCCAAAAATTCTGAACGTTCAAAGAAATACAGTATTTAGCCAGTCTATCGATTTTAATCATTTATCCGAATTCCGTTTTTTTTGCGAATAAGGAACGGGGATTGATTAAAGTAAAACTAGAAAAGTTAAAAAAATACTTAAAACGCCAAACATTAAGTTTATTATTATCCATACATTGTTTAAAAGCTTTACAATGAAACTAATTAAAATGTTAAACAATAAGAGATGCTACACTTAGCTTACGTATTGATGCATAATATGTAGAATGAACACGTATTGATTAAACTTCTTACTTAGAACTAACTTAGAAGACTTAGAGCACGTATTGATGTAAAATATCTGGCTTCAATATGGAGCCAATTCTAACTGCATGCCCAAATAAGAAAACGGGAAATATTTCCTAGACAGAACTATATGAAGAAAGTCAACATACCAAGGCATTTATGAAAACAAATATACTCTTCTAAATCAAATAGAGTACAAACCAAAGGAAGTAAATTATTTACGGGACTAATTGAGGCTGAATAATCCAGCCAAGGACACTTTTCGGCTATGACAACTCTTAGAATACCGTTCGCTTCCTTCCTTTCTGATAAATCGGAAAGAAACAAGATGACGAATCGAGGGGAGATAGAACGAGAGGACTAAAGGAAAAGATAAAGAGAATAGTGAGAACCGGGACTGCGACGGATGGGGGTGACGGCGTAGCGGGAGGGGATGAGAATGATTCTGAGTCGGAGATAGTGTAAGACAAACCGTCCATTTTCAATTTCAAGGTGCCAGCCGATTGCAGACCGCCTGTATCGGAATGGAAGCCGACTCGTTGTCTGAGATATTGCATGCTGCGATGCTCGAAGAGGTAGACAGAAAGAGAAAGATAGAGAGATAGCTTAAAGAAGTGGAAAAAGCAAAGAGAAACTCAAAATGCTCTCGGGTGTAAGGGCACCGTAGAAGGACTTAAAAAGAATTGGACTAAACTGGAGGGAAGATAGATGCGAGCGAGGATTAGGTCTTTGAGTGATGATCAAGGGCTGCAAGAATCATTTGGTCAAGAATATCTTAGTCTGCTCGTGAAATTGAAATAAATCTGCCTAAGCTGAAATAGTGCCATAAATATTAATTTTTAAATCGAATTTTCCACGAGACTTTCCATTTTAGAGACATTTTAGTATACTGTTAATGGCCAATAAAAGCTTATATTAGTTTATCTCTTGAGAGTGATAATTTCCCAGTGAAATTTAACCGAGAGAGCTGGAATAAAATAACGTAAGATCTGGCAAATATTATAGGTTCAAAATCGCATGCATCAAGTACGGAAGTCAGAGTAACTTTTGTGGAGTGGAAATATAAATACTGATCGTGCGTGGTGCATGTAAATAATTTAAGAGATTTTTAAAAAAATCTTAACTTATAGTCTTGAATGCGGCACCAAACCTAACGGTCGATGCTCGAGATGCGATTCAATTCGCAAGCTTTCTTCAACAGAGTCCAACTTTAAAATATGCGCGAACACATTCCCAAATAGCATTACCTGATAAATAGAGGATGCCGAACAAACCGGCTCTATGAACCAGATGTAGAGCGAAGCCCAAGCTATAGAAACATGCACTAAAGCAGGAATGCAATATTTTGCTGAGCACCCAGAGTTGCCAGGAAGACGTGTGGGGACACACGGGCCAGGGGGTAGTGTAAGGCGCTGGGCGTGTAGCAAACGTCATGGGATGGAACAGAAATTGGGAGTTAACTGTGGGAAAACATAGAAGTTCATCTCTCAAGTTTCGTCGACGTTCGCGAAACAAAATCGGTCACCGTAAATTATATGTGACGAATAAATCTTCTATGATCTGCTCCTATGGACCATCGTTAATGGGTGGCAATAAATTAGCGAACACGTTCCCAAGGGAATGTAAACCTTAAGTGGACCCGAGTTGGGTTGTCGGAAAAAGTTGACAGATTAAAAGTGTTGAAAAATTGAGACCGTGAAGCTGAGCGAGCACAAAGTTTCGAATTACCCGTTTGCGTGATTTGGGAAGCGACGACGTGGAGACAGTCCAGTAAAGTATAAAAAAAAAGAGAGTGAAAAATAAAGAAATGAAAAGAGGGTTCATTCAGAAATGAATTGCGGTTAGAGGGAGTCCAGAGAGGACCCGATTGATACGGAAACAAAATTCTTGAGTATCGAGGCTGACATTTTTACGCTGAGGAATTCTTCAGCACTTTTGGTGGAAAGCAAAGCAGCTTACAAAGTAAATGCAAAACGTGTTGCACTAATCTAAAACAAATCATAGACTAGGACCGTCCATGAATCTCTTTTTATTGATTCTTTGTATTATTGAGATATCTATGCGGTGAAACATATCGTGAAATTTATTTGAATGATTTTTCGGAATACTTGAAAAAGGTCAGCCATTCAGCTGTCAACACAATATCGAACTAATAGGAAGAAACTGAGAATGAAATGTAGAAGTGAATTTAACCGATACACTATAAAGATAGCGTAAAGATTGACTGGCAAGTATAATTCTATATATGTAATTGGATTTCATTAATAATAACCATTATTCAAAATACCTGTGCAAAAGATGATTTGTGTACTCAGGGAAAATAAACAATAACATTTTCTTAGCAATGAAATTTTCCTTCTGTTATTGAACGTCAGCTCAAGTTTAATTACTCTGTTCGTTGAAAGACGAGAGTTTAATAAGATGCTTCGAAGATAAATATATAATAGTGCCATCTGATATCTATCTATTTGAAATAACGGTCAAGCAGCATTCACAATAGGAGAAGAAAAACAAAAAGACCGTAATATAGATACATACATGAATTAGGTAAAGATGACTTCTAACATAAAACAGAGTGACTTCGTCACAAATATTTAAACTATTGAGATAATGATTACTATGCCATAAGCCATAGAACGAAACCATTTTACTCGGGGTTTACTAGATTAATATTATTCGTGCTCCCTTTTATTACAACTGGAATTTTGATAACTATCTGCTCTATCCAGTCCAATTGCTAATCCATTCCTTTACTGTTCTGCACCTTATAACTCTCTTAAATTTATATAGCTTATAGATTCTATTCATTCACTTTCACTGCTTCTCTTTTAATTTAACGCTTATTAAGTTTTGTAGGATGGATTTTGATCACGAAAACAGGAGTGTCCCCAATATATGCGATGATGCCATTTGTTTCACAGATAAGGAAGTTTTGGTACGAAAAATTAAATTTCAGCGAAATTTAATTTTGATGTCATGCCATTACTTCAGATGCCGTTATCATCACACGAATGGCCTTTTCGCGATGGAGTGACAAAGAAAACGCATAAAATTCATAAGTTCAGATTTCGGAAAAAATCATCCATGAAACAAATAACTTTAACATTTGACCTTACGTCAATCTCATTGTCTGTAACATAGGAGGATATAAATGAATTTTTTACTACCTTACGCATGGAGAAAAGATTGAGAAGGCCTATTAAAAATCAACGGATTGCACAAACTACCCATTGTCTACCTCTCTACCCGAACGAGATACTTCCAAAGCAGTAGCAGCAGTATTTAACGAGCTCATGGGAAGTAAAAAACACATTTAACAATGAATACGGCCCTTTTAAAAGATGATTTTCTTCACCTCTTGAATGCTATTAAACAGGAGTATACTTGGTACCTAACGCGGAAAGAAAACATCAGCGGATTACTTTAAAAGTTTTGAAATCATAACGCTCCTTCTCAAAACCTCAGTGCATTACAAAGGCCGATTCGTCCATGGGATGAAAAGTTTTAACGGGATGCGGATGAGAGAGAGAGAGAGAGAATACCTTTCAGAAGATGTTGGATATGCACACACCTCCACGGAGAAATACCATGGAGACGATTTGCCGAAGGAAAGAGAAAAAAATTGAGATAACCGAAAGAGACCAGCAATTTGATGAGTCAAAACGCTAGCAATGTGGGGGAAACAGAAGAGATGACATCATCCGGAAAAGGAGAACGAAATCGCTTTGATAACCATACGAACACGCATGCCGGGGGCCTTAAATGAGACCCGGACCCTGTTGGGCCCTTTACCGCTGGATCTTGAACGTACATGTTGAAGAAATCAGAGCACTAAGGAAGTCAGCGATACGTTAAAAGCTGTACATGGCTTTAATTCCGATACCTAGAGAAACGAACACATGGTGCACATCTTCCATATGTGTTCCTGCTGCTTAAGGGTGCAAAAACCGTTTTGTGATTGCGGGAAAAATGTTGAACATGATTTTATTGCCGAAAGAGACCACGGAAAATGATGTGCATAAGTTTACAACGATTAAATGCAGAAGATTCTATGAAATCCACCATTTTTACGATTTTCGAATAGTGTAAACCTAGCCACGGGTGATGGTAAATGTAGTTGGTAATCCTTTAGTTGTCATTGTATACAAGAGCTTCGTCTATCTATTTGTGTCCATGTTATTTAAGGTATTATGATTAGATATTGTAAGATTATGTATAATATAGATGTAGATGTCATGAGTGACAGCTGACCAGACTTGACCGCTGCCACCAGGACAATTGCCTAATTTCAACGAATATTATCGAATAAGTAAATACATGAATTACAAGGGAAGTACAAGTGTCATTACCGCTCCAGAAAAAAAACTGTAAAACAATTGTTTCGAATACGAAATAATCATTTTACAGAAATATCTACATTCCAATTATTCATGTTAACGAAATTATAAAGATAAATAAATTTAGTGCAGTCATAAGTTATCAATCAATACCTTATATGACGAAACTCAATTAAAATATTTCTACAACACACCTCGCAGTTTTAATTAGAACAGTGGCTCTGTAGACATACAAATACACTATGTACATCAATATATAGACACCTGTAAGGTGAGGTAGCAGAACTTGATCAACCGATGAGAGTATCACTGCAGGGGGCCATTTCACTTCCGTTTGAGACTAATTTGATGAATAAGAAGACTATTTTAAGATTAACACGGAGATCAACACCCAGCGGATTCTTCAGTTTCATCTACGGAGAGATACTGCTGGATCAAAGTTCCAATTAGACCACCTCGAATAACCTCCTTTCCTATGAAAGAATGAAAGGTTGAGGAACCAACAGCGGAGACGGAAAGAGTTCATACAGGAATGCCGACTTGATTTATATCTCTTCCTTCCTTCTTCCTCGCGTGAGGCAGGGCGTGTTACATCCTTCAACTCGATTTTTTCTCACTTTTAAGCGCGTTAACCGAAAGGGAGGGGAATGCCGCTCAGCAGCGTTATCAAAAACGCTGACGGCTGCATCCGTTAAAAGGGGTTAAAGGCTCTAACCCAAATAGTAATCGCTCATAATTTACACGTTACGAGACCACATCACATGAAACTTCGAGTGCCTTTAAAAAAAAAGTGCGATCTAACGTTGGAAAGACCCCGTGACCCCTAGAAGGTGCTGAGGGAACGGTGCGCGTGCCACCTGCTGCCATGAGGAAGGCCCACGCGCTGACGATTGGGTTCCGTTCATAACTGCTGACTACTCGAGGGATTGTAGAGGTGATAAAGATGCAAGGCAAAGGTGCAAGCTTCTCCGATCCAAAAGCACGAGAATCTAAGAAGGTCGAGCACTGTAAAAAACCTTTTCGATCTAGATGGTAAGCTGAATGGGTTTATAAACTTGATTTCGCAAGTTTTAGGGAAAAGTAAAAGCAATAATAATAATATATATATATATTTATATATATATATATAGAGATGATTTCTTCGAAGTAACACGGAAGTGTTGAATAAAAAACTTAGACAGTAACACACAGCACGAGAACACATAAAAAGAACACTCACAATAATATCTTGATAATTTCGACGGACTCGAACTCCGTCTTCTTCGGAAGATAAGATATGACTGACATATATATATATATATATATATATATATATATATATATATATATATATATATATATATATACGTGGGTGGTCGGAATAGTTTCCGACCTCAGAAAATTTCAGAAAAAATGTCTTGTATCTTTGTTAGGTCGGAAACTTTTCAGACCACCCTTATAAAATATATATATATATGTATATATATATAATGTAAATGGACTAGTCGACAGAAACACGTAAAAGAGGGACTCACTGAGTCTCGAATTTTGAGTTCTGTTTCTAACTCCTCTTTAGAAAGGTGGTTGCACCACCGAAAATTCGAGACCCAGTGAGTCCCTCTTTTATGTGTTTCTGTTTCTGTGTTTGTGTCAACTAGTCCATTTACATTATTGTGCACGTCCGTGGGATTTTCGAAAAAGTGACAAAAGTGTTTTTCTATATATATACGTGTTTATACACACAACCACCCACCCACGTCTCACCTACGTGTCCCACGACTCACAACTGACTGATGATGTATCGTTTACTCCCTGTGTAAAGAAATAGAGGCCAAAAATATTCTTCAGGTTTAATTACTACGATTTTTCATTACCTACAAAACAGAAATGTTAGTAAATATTTTCTGTGTCCAGCAGAGTTTGAAGCGCTGACTTGGAGCTCCGCTTGTCATTCCACTCGGATTGCTAAATACATTTGCGTTGAATTAGCCTGAAAAATTAAAACGGATATGAGAATAATGCTTAGGTATTAATTTACGTAGAGAATACGTAGAATTCTCTCACGCCGAGTGGTTCGAGAGGTTAGTACAACGCTGACTTAAATTCAGAATATCTCGCCTATCCAAATGGATATTTGTGCGGACTTGATGTGCATACATCTTCACTTCAGCTCTCAGTAATAATTTGCACATTCGCACTTCTATCATCTACGAACAAATCAAAACGCTGTCCCTCAACAAGAGGAGTGGAAACCTAAATGTATGAATGCATCACAAATTACACGTAGTTCGTCTGGTGGAACTTGGAGCTCCGCAGGAGTTCCGGAATTCAGTGAAAATTGCAACCGGAGAAATCGCGAAGAGAAGCTAAGTGAGGGGGGTACGAGGGAGCGATAGGTTGGGGAAAACGCACCCGTTATCATTTTCTTCAAAAAGGACACTCCTCCTTCCTTCCCCCAACCTCCCTTTCCCTCCTGCTTACCACCGTAACGTCTAATCATATCCCGATGACGTCACGTGGCCATTATCTCCCCGCCCCAAGAATTCGATACTCCTATTGCAATCCCGATCGTGTTGCTGTTTTGAGGTTTCACAGATCATCAAGCAGTGGCGGCTGCGGCCACCGTCCGGCAACGAGACATGCGGCGGCAGCACACTTGTCCCACTTTTCAAATCCGCAATCGAAATCGAACGAACGCACACTCCCTATCGATGAATTTTGCGCGCTCCGGAGAGAGGATGGAGTGAGGGAAAGAAATATCACGACCACGGGGAGACACGCGGATGAGGAAAAAGAGAGCCACAGAAACATACAGAGGGAGAGAGAGGCAGGGAGGGGGGGACTCCCGTCTCCCGTTTCCAATCACGCATCGGAAAACCATTCTTTATGCGAGCGATTACGAACCAAACGTCGGGCCGAAAGAAAAAAAAAACGCACTCCTCCCTCTCCCGCGGATGCGGGAGGGACCCAAATTACTACGGAAGACGGACTCAATCAAAGGGTTTTCCCAATGCCCTGCCCTTCTAGCCTATCGCTCCCCTACCACCCACCCCACCCCGTTGCCTCTCCCTCCCGTTCCGCTGCTACACCCACTTCCTTCTTTTCCACTCTCCCGCCCCCATCCCACCCCTGTGCCTCCCCCTCCACCACGCCCCATCTCGAAGCCGCAAGACGACTGGCCGCAAAAGCCGATCGCGGGAAAATGGGCACAACATAGCCCGCGCAGCAGTATAGTCTTTTGTTTTGTGGTTTCGCGGAGATCTTCGCAAAATAAGGAAACGGAGGCGGAGGAAGGGAAAAGAGAGAGTGAGACAGAGAGAGAGGGAGGGATGAGGGGAGATAGCATTATTATTATTGGCAATATGGAATGGAACAGATATGGAGAGAGTTTGAGAGAGAGAGACTTTGTGGGGTTCGAAGATTTTCTTTGATTCGCTCGCCTGTGTAGCCGGAGCCATAAATATATTTTTTTATTCTAGCCCCACCCCCTTTCTCTGTGGTTCATTGATCCTGGAGATTTACATTGACCATCGTTCACGGACGTGATCCGTACTCCCCCAGGGCCTTATGGTGGAGCAAGTGCACTCCAGGCTACAGCTGAATGCACTTTTTTCATCCTGTCCCCGAGAAAACTGCGCATACCGCGGTTACAGAGTGCTCATTGGTCGGAGAAAATTAATATCGCCGCAAAATATTATGCGGTTTGAGCACTTACCCGAGGAGAAAACGCTTAGTTTTAATTTCCATCCACAAGAGTGTAAAATGTGAGCAAGAGACAAACTCTTATCTTTTTTTTTTAAGTTGAGCCGGATATATATCGAACCATTTTTCATCATTTCACCAGATTAATTATTCCACACAAAAGGACCTGCGGATGCAGGCGCAGTCAACAGGGGGATAAAACTGTCATGAGATGGATGCGGACGAATAGTCACTTACTTGTAAACCCTACCAAAATACATATAAAAGATAGAGGCAGAATTTGATTGACCCGTTATTTGTATACCTACTATTTTTTTCGGGGAAGATCTAAATTAAGATCGTTATTAAATGTTTCTCCGTTCACGACGAATGTTTACGCTCAAAATTTTTAGGAAAGAAACGAGCGAAATAAAATGAAATAAAAGAGAAAGGACGGAAACGAGTTTTGAGAAGTTTCTCGATCGCTATCTCCCAGCCGATTATCCGCCTCTTGAAAAGAATCCGCTGAGGATGCTCGACTGAGCGGAGACGAGAGGGAGGCAGAGAAAGAGAGAGTGAGGCCCTGCTGTAATGAGAAGCGCTTTAAGACAGCGATAAAGCGAAGAGAAGCGTCGAAGAACCGGTTCAAATATGCCGCGAAAATATTAGCCTGTCCGGCAAAAAACGGAACAATTTCGCGCAAGCCGGCATACTACGCCTATTGGACTTCTTTCTGCATTTTTTTTTAAACCTGCGATTCATCCATTTGTCGAGCGATTATGTTCAGACTAGCGTGGTCTCCTGTACACGCCTCCTACTATTGAATCTTCTGTGGGACAAAAAAATGACACTACGGGAGTAATTGGTGTAATTATGCTTAGTTTATTCTCCAAAACATTAACTTGTGCCTGAAAACAATGCGATGTTACAGTTTTAACTAATTAGCATGGAAAAAATGACAAGCATGATGGTGAAAACAGCCAAGTATATAGGCATGCGTTTTAATGGCTAGATGAATATCATATGTTTCTCCAGGATTTCCATAAAAAAATGTTTCACCAGAAGTGAATCCTATTGAAAAATCGCAACTGAATACTAAAAAAAATACGAGTTACATAAAACCATATCTGATGACGACAAATGTTTTCAATTGTGAAAATATATTTCGCTGTCATCCATGTGGCATAATCTAATGTTTTATACCAAGGTGATGCCAGTTAATATTTAATAGTGAGATACCTTCAAGAAATTACAATTGTAATAAGATCATATTCTCAAAAAAGTAGACATACATTTAAAATGAGAAAGGAGCTGAGTTACAAAAATGTGCATCATATATTTTGCGTGCATGAGTTTACATTGCTAGACAATTTAGGTTGGGATTCTCTTACACAGCGGCGTTTCCAATATAGATTAAACTTATTAAAAACATTTAAAGATGGGCCCTTTTCCGATGACATCAAGGATATAATACGAACCCCAACGTATTACGGTCGAAGGGATCACGAATATAAGACTAGAGAGATAGACTGCAAGACTGACAGGTTTAAAATGTCATTTTTTCCAAGAACGATAAGGGACCAGAATGCTCGTAGTCGAAATTCCCCAGGACTTAGTTCATTACAATAAGTATTAACGTACAGGTTAGGGACTTCGCGAGGATGTGTATACATGTGTGTATGTACGTATGTATATATATGTATGTGTGTATATATATATATATATTTTTTTTCCCTACAGGTTCCCCCCACCTTTCCTCACCTAACTCCCAACCCCCTCAACCCTTACCCTTCCCTCATGGTGCTACACCCCCTGCCACACACCTTTTTGGTGGCTCGCAGGGTACTTATGTAGATGTAGATTAATCATCTCATTTGTGCAGAAGCTCAAAGGGCGGAGAGAAGCTCGGGAAGTTGAAGATTCAAAGTTGATGTGCGAGGCATATTTCGTTAAAATTCACCATTTTAGGAATAACCACTGCTTAAGGTTGATCATAACCGGAAGGCGATTGTGGGAATATCACGGAATCCACGTTATACTTCTCCTTTCCGTGTGCCCGATCGAGTATATTGCGAATAATGTGTCACAAATCAGTGTAATAAGTGAGGGAATCCGTTGCCTCTCGGATCATTTCCGCTTGCAGGAAGATATTTTGGAATTACTGAACGATTGCATGAAGGGTGGAGAGAGAGACGTCGGATTGGTGCTATGATACTCTCATTTGAGAACTTGGATGACATGCATAGATCAACATTCCTTCCAACGGCCGAGTTTCCCTGTACTAAAAGCACTCCACGCAAAATAGGAAGAAGAGGGTGCCCACAAGAACTTCATGGAAACTAACGGTGTCGTACCCGATCCAGGCAATCGGCGGTGGGGTTTGTTTTTAAATGGAACTACCAGCACCTGGTATCTCTTATCATAGCTTGGCAAGCCACTTCTCAGCCAAAATAAATATTTTCTTCATTACATTCTTGTGTTCTCGAGGACCCATCTCATCTCTCTCTCGGAAAATTATCTCTAAACTGGAAATTCTTAATCTGTCGGCCTCTGTTCTCACTGGATCTTGCTAATATATTTTAAGGCGTCCATTCTTGAATTTGAGCGAAAAATATTGAAATTTACCTTCGCAATTATTTTAGTGACACACGGTTTTTCTTAAATGTTTTAAATACGTTTACACCATTGCGAGAAAGATTCTGTGGCCCCGTTAGATTATCAGCAGTATCAGTGGTATAAAAATTTAAGAAATTCTCTTATTCTTAAATCATTACATACTATTTTCATCTCCTAACTAGGAATTCTTCTCATGGTCTCTTTCTTTCCCTACTCTTCTGTTTTCCTCCCCTTGGGTAAGCATATTCAAGGGGGTGTAGAAATCCCCATTACTTCCCTCAGAATATTCAAACATACTATCAGCACTTTCCTCTTGTAAATGGAGCTATGGTATTGAATAAAGGCAAACTATTTTTGATATACAAAGATAATTCCAATAATTCACAATTAATACATCAGAAGAATGAACATGGTAATAAAAGAGTCTTCTGGTTGATAAAACGGTAACGAGGCAATTTTTACCGCTCGCAAAAATACCCCAATGCTCCTTCTGGAAAAGTGTCTTCTTTATATCGTCTTTCAGGTCTACTTCATATTAAATTTTACCGCATTATGCTATTAATTGTTTATTTCCTTCTTTTACACATAGAGACATTAAATAAAATTGCTTGTGCTTTATTTTTCAATCATCAATTATTCTTCCCCTTGGATTAAGATGGAGGGAGTCAGTGTATCCTCCCTCGACCGTTTGCACTCATTCGTGGCACCTGCTTACGAGAGTATGTACGTTGTTGTACCTACTGTTTTTCGCAACGTTCCCACCTTAAACACGTGCCGGAAGACTCTGGCGGCAAGTGCTAACCCGTCGAGGGAAAAAACCAAGGATTCGCGACAGGTGGGAAGAGCAAAAGGGACAACAAACCCTCAGCCAGTCTCCGGAGTCTCTTCCCCCTTCCAGCTACCCGAGGACAGTAAAACCGATGTGGATAAAACCGATCTCGATGACCGATGTGGTGCCAGTGGGTGGGTCGGACGAGAAGCGTTGACGAGAGGCGAGATAGAAACGAATGAAAATAACGCAGGGAAGGGGCCACTATGTTTGCACCATCAGCCGGACGCAGAACAACGCAATTTTTTCGCGGAACGACCTCGTGGCATCCCACATATTTTATGCCAGGTGGTCAGGAATTTGAATTTTCATGGATTTGGTAAGAAATAAATTGATGGACACTGATCGAAGATAGTCATAAACCATTAAATTTGTTGATAAGGAAATACCATATGCTTAGGATAACTTAATATGAATATTTGGTCAATAAGTTGTCCAGATTATCAAAAATAATTTTTTGAGACATTCTCTTTTTTGGAGGAAGTAGGAATTGGGCCGGATTGGGTGTGTAGGCAAACATTATTAGAACGCTAACCCAGCTGAGAAGGCTCATAGAAAGAAACCCAGAGGAACCAGAATGAAATACTGGTTCCAACACCGTAATTTTAGGAAAGTACATGTTTCATTTACTTCTATAATCTCCCCGAAGTACGACCGATTGTATTGCATCGAGAAGAACTTTAAAGGTGCAAAACGTCCTGATTACTTATAAACAGCAATTTTAAAATTAATCCAGATTATGTCGGAAAAGAAAATACTTTGTTCTTCCACCTGATGATGACTTGGTAATTCGAAACCTAGGTCGTGCATAATAAAATATATATGGAAGAACAAAGTATTTTCTTTTCCGAAATGAATCGCTTCCACAAAGTAACGCCTCTAACCATTCCATCCAGTGTCTGTGTGTGGGATGGATATACGTCAGGTTGTTTATATATATATATATATATATATACTTATGTATGTTTGTGTGAATATATGTGTAGGTGAGCGTGTACGAATACACAAAAAAAACAAAGTCAAGAATGTAAAAATGTGTTCATATATACAATTGTTTTACATTTTGACACCCAAAATTTACAATTATAACACCGACATCCGTCTTGCAATGGAGAACATAACTGACGATTAATGACTTGAAAATAAGGACGAAACCCAAGTATACAGTGAATATATGGCCATTACAAAACAATAAACAACTTGAAAAAGAAAATATGCCAAAGATGGTGAGCGAAGATGATGAAGGGAGTCAGAAGATACCTTGTGGTTCGAGAAGTGGCCTTAACAAGCCACGGAATTATCTCCCGTTCGAAATCTCCCATTTGCACGTATACGAATGCTAGCCGCACCGTCTCCGGGTTCGTGGACCGGAATAAAACCGCACATAATGCAAACATCCGCTTTATGGGATGACAATCTTGACGTTAAGGACTAGATTGAGGAATACTTTCACGGATTCAGAACGAACAAAGGATAAGAATAAGACGGAGAGAAAGAATGTAAAGGATAAAATACATATTTGAAAAATTACCTCATATAAAATGGTACGATTAAACTAAGCATTTCACGTTTACTGCTCACGGAAACCTGTATCATTCCTTTTGAATAAACGCCAAGTACCGATACCTTGGTGAACTTTCGAGAAAACTACTTTCCACAACCTGTATTCTCGTTATCTTTTCTTCTTTCCCTTCCAAGGGAAATAGACAAAAGAGACAAACAACGTTCAATCCGAAAGCAAGACTCTAATTAGTGCAGGGAATCAGTGGAGGAAACGAAAGAGAAATCAGCGTACGAAGGGAAAATATTTTTATCTTAGTAATATATTTGGGAAAATATTTTTCGAAGCTTGAAAGAAACTTTGAAAAAGAAATCCGTCAGGAGTCAACAGCGGTCGACCAGTGATAAATGTAGACGGAAAAAAATTCTCGAAACAGCCTTGAAAATCTTCGATGATTCAGTTTAAAAATTTTCCCGGTTGAGTCACTGACGCCGTAAACTTAAAGAGATATCTGTGAATGTGCAGATTCCATATTCTTGCAATTCCAGCTACCTAAGGAAAATATTCGCCATTTAAATCTTCAAGCGTGGATCAAGATGGGAGATGGATAGGTAAATTAAATACTCAACTAGACTATATATTGCGAAGTAAAAATGAATTTAGAAAAGAGGAATTTCGACGAACCAGACTTATTTTCTACCAGACTCGCAAACGGTGCTGACTTGAACTTTTGACCGAAAGGTTTTCCATCCATATTTGCCACCGGGCACGATCGCAGTGGAATTTTGAAATGTGCCAAAACAAGTACGAGGAGATCAACAGGCTTTCGACCGCGGCAATTAGCGAAACGGTGAAATCCTTCACTAAAACCCTCCTTTACGTTTTGTATCAGCCTTTTAGAACGAGATGACAGAAACAGTGCGAATATTTCCAGCGTTAACCGAGAAAGGCGTAGGGGCAAAATATAGAACTAACCAGACGAACAAGTTTGAGCCGTAACTACATTACTCATATTCCGAAGTTCGACTGGCATACATAGTTTCAGAAAGCTACGGTCTGTTTTAACTACATCCATAAAACTCGTTATAATAGCTCAGTTATGACTTATAACACGATTGGAATGGGCAATGAATTTTCTCTGATAAAATGAACAAGCAATATTTCCTTACAATTATTCACACAGACTAAAATGGGACTTATATTAGAGCATAAGAGCTTTAACAAATTAACACAATTACAGTTAACTTCTAAATTGCTACATCAAGAAACCATACTCTACAGAGCTAATAACTTCAAAGATACAAGAAAATTCCGCACGGGGAGAAAAGGTGGCATGTATATTAACGCGCAAGTGATACAAGATAAAACAAGTAACGCACATTCGTTCAAGTAGCACAGGTGCTAAACGAATAATTTCACTTAACGTGCGTAACTCTTCCATTCACAAAAGGTGGTGGGACAGATATTATATGATGTGTGACACACGCCAAACTCAATTTTCAAGCTTTTCGGAGCACGATCCTACTGATCGCACGATGGTACTGACCGTTACTAAGCAGGGATAATAATTTACGAGAAAATACATTTGCGTGAATCAACCAGAGCTAAAACATTTCACAGATCATAATTATGAATGTGTCGAAAGGGAAAATGTATATTGTGTGAAAAGGGGACATAAATTCTGAATCTCATCAAACTAATTGAATAAGGTTAAGTAAAAGCAGATCCCGGAATATAAATATTATAATTTTTTATTAAAACCTTCGTTTTTTAAAGTTATAAAGACATATACCATTTGATAAAATAACTATTTCAGGTGGAATTAAACTCATACAAATGGCACACAATTCAAATTCATTAAAAAGTGATATTATTAAGTTATCAGATCAAGATTGATAAAAAGATGTTTTTCTGAGAATGTACATGCTATTAGGACAGAGAGGTCACTCAAGACTTGTCTAATTGGAAACAAGCTTTCCTTAAAATTCTATTATAAGTTGTAAACTTTCTCAAGGACGATAAAAAGAAAACATAACCGGTACACTGTTTAAACACCACTGCAAACAAATTGACACCAAAAATCAATGAACCACGAATACTTATAGAAGTGACACAAAGGAGCTATTGAAGTAAGGACATGTAATCGAGAATTTCGTCTAGCGAAAAGAAGTGGCATTCGTTATTCCCCTAATATTTTAACTTGAAAACCTGTCACTAAGAGGCGCATGCACTTTCCAATTTAGCCACCTAAATTTATTCTATCCCAAGAGACCCTTGGAAATATATGGTAACGTTTGACAAAAATAAAATGAAAATTTAGGTTTCATCACCTTGAAAACCATAGCAGTGGTTTTTAGGGGAGGCCATCGACAAAACCATTGGGATAAAAATAAAACAAAAAAATGAACCGGTCCCCGAAACTTGTGGAGATCTTGGGTCAGGGAGGAACGCACGAGATGCAAGTAATTGCTAATTGCGGCGAAAGAGACGCTTCTCAAGAGCACAAGGGAGAACATAACCCGGGGCTTAATGGTTCAAAATTGGAGTGCTCCACCACGGCGGTGGGTCGCGAGCAAATCTTACTGCACTCACACTTCCTTCTTCGAAAAACCTCCGGGCCATCAGCATTTGTTCTCCCTCCGTCTCCTTTTAATTCTTTGTATCTTCCCTCGCTTTTTTATTTGGAAGAAAACATGCAACGTCTCGTCCGTTTTGAGGATAACTGTCGTCTCGGAAAGTGGCAGCAGATTTTCTAGGGGTGCCCCCATGTGTACCGTTAGGCTCGCAGGATTCTGTGCAACAGCGGGATGCCCCTCGATCTCCCCCCTCCCCTTACGCAAACACGTGGGGGTGCTTGAGAGGCGGACGGAAGGGAGGAGAAGGATGGAATGCCTGAACTCAAGTATCAAGCCATCTCGAGGGTTGAAAAATAAGCATTTTAATAAAACACGCATAACATTTTTTTTTCGCGCGGCCACGATTAAATGGGACGAGAAATTTGACCATCCAATCTACGAAATTTGTTTCCAGGTCGAAGAACCTTACTCATATAATTAATTCACTATTAATTTCAGGTTATAAAGAACAAGTTATTCTTTTCAACATGAAGCTTTTAATAAAAGTATTTGGCAGCTTGAAAGGTCGTCCACCAGTTCCATCAATTTAATAGCTAGGTGTCCAATTTAGAATTTTGCTTATGAATCGAAATAAAACTCGTTAAAACGGAACCCGGATAATCAATTAATACCTACAGAATAACTGAGATACATAATTATTACTACTAGGTCATATTTTCGCTCATTTCTGTTTACAAATGTTGGAGACAAATTTAGCATCGTTGGATCAGCGTGTGTTTATAAAAGATGGAAACGAAAAATTATTCTAATATTTATATCAAACGAGATTGCATTTTTAATATATACAAAGTGCCGTGTTGCTGAAGGCATTGACAAATTGATGATACTATATTTCTGTTGACATCAAACAAA
This sequence comes from Hetaerina titia, assembly GCA_037158775.1. Classification (NCBI taxonomy): domain Eukaryota; kingdom Metazoa; phylum Arthropoda; class Insecta; order Odonata; family Calopterygidae; genus Hetaerina; species Hetaerina titia. The sequence goes on along the minus strand of CM073772.1, from coordinate 60,907,640 downwards.
CATATAAATAGCGGCAACTGAAAGCCGTTGTTCAAGCCTCATAAAAATACCTTTTTTACCGATGGAGGCAGAATTAGCGCAGAGCAGAAAACCGTGCACGGAGAGAAAAGATTATAATCTTTCGCAAAAAATCTTGACTTGACTATTTAACATGTAGATGAGTAGATGAGTCATTTGCTTTTCACTCACAGTACTTGGAGAGATTCGGGTAACACTTTCACTTTATGGCAGTCTAGAGAAAAAAGAAGACTAATATTTCAGCAGATAACTAACCAGCCAATTGGTTTACGTGCTTTTTCAAACAAACGGTTAGGTAATTCATTTTAAATTACGACAACGGAAGAAGCATGGAATAGCGCTTTCTCACATCCAGGCCAGAGACAGAGACCACGAGGGAGTGGACACGAGGTGGGAGCTAGTTTTTGCAGCGAATTTCGTTTTGCGGAAGAGTCTGTTCAATTTAGTATTCACAGTGCGTATAATAAGTAACGTGAAAAATGATTATTTTCGCGAGAATATTTTTTGCCCGGCGAAGACTTATATGCGACACGACGCGCTCCGTTAGTCTTTGGGGTGAGCGATTTGAAGACAGCCTAATAGAAAAAAGATTAAGCGGAAAAATATACGGGAGAAGACATTTCGACATAACTGAAGACGTAAAGTGAAAATACGAACCACACACGGAATCCGCTTGTTAAGTCCCCTTTCTCTTTGAGTCATTTCCACCGAAAAACCTTTAAGACCTATTATTTACTGCAATTATTCGTCAAATTTCAATATTGCCGGTGGAAACTCACAGCTATTCTCAATAAACTCAAACAACTACACTACACATAACGGCACAAGGAAGACTTCGCCCTATTTTATATTTCAGGTTTAGTTTTAATTTTTTAACTAGTGCAACTATCTCTTAATTATTTATTCAAATTTTTTTCCTACAAGCAGGGATTACAATCAAATTGTTTGCTATAGGTAGTATATGCAAGACATTCTATCTCTTTTTGAAACCGGTGCTCTCCTATCAGCACCCCAAAGCTCTACCGATCGTCGCCACGCATCGCTCATTTCACAGGTAAGGGAGAAAAAATGTGCACATAATTTCAAATGAATGTGGTATGAGGACTGACGATTTTGAGGTCAATTCGAAAAAAGGAGCTCCCAACAATAAATGAACAAGAGATAGAAGTCACGGCAGAGGGAAATAAATTCAAATTACGTAAATCGAGGATAGTACTCGTGGTTCGTTTGATGGAGCAGTGTGTTTCGATCATTAATTACCTAGAGAGCAGTTCTAACGGGGTGAAAGAAACCCACAAGTTCTAAGCAGGTTAGTTCCTAGAGAGAGCGGAAGGATCTGGAAAGGCTTGGCACTGCGGCGAAGAGACGAGAGATAACGCATAGGCGAGAAAAAGATAAAAAAATCTGGCATGATAGAAACAGGACAGATATGAAAGGCACATGGAAAAGTAAAAAGAGAAATGAAAGAGGGGATGTAGGCTTTAGAATGACAGCCATGAAAGGAAATTAAAATATAAATGAAGGAGAAAAATGACAAGGGAGGATTGATGACGAAGTCAAAGTAGAGACAAGCCACTACTAGGTGAAATTCAGGCGATTGGGTTTCATTACTCGACCAACTCTGGAAGAATAGTCAAACCGTGACTGCAGAATGGGAAGAACACTAATGACAAACATGTTTTAGCAAAATAGTCGACCCTTGGATAGATAGTTTATTCTTTCATGGCATCCTCTATTGTGTGGCTGTATGTTAGTCATAAAACATTATATGTATTAATTTTATCACCATTCATGTATAATTAATGAAATGTATCTGAAAGTTTAATATTTTAAATGTGTGACGAGGAATTAGGTGGTAGAAGAGACGGCATAATCTCAATATCGCCGAAAACTTAGACGACAATCTGTCTACTTCTTAGGTCTCACGGACATCAAGAGGAGCCATCAATAAAAAAAATGTAGGATAGTTTTCCCCCAAAATTTTAATTTGGAAATCATCATTTATTGAGTTTGACGATATCACGAAAATCAAGATACTTCTAGTATAATTACCACATTTTATTCGAAAAGATAATTACGACAGGTAATTGTAGAGCAAGATTAACCTTTCTGATTTCCTTTTTAGCGAAATATGTGTTGTTATGTGAGGATAGCAATGCAACGCTAGTTTTCAGATATATGCATTTAGAGACTCATGAACCAGCTATTTAAACAGCGCTACGACATCAAATTTTGCGTTAAACTGGGAAAGAGACTCATGTCAAGCTCAAAGTAGCTTATGGTGATAACGCCATGGGCAGATCAGGTGTTTTTGAGTGGCACAAGTTTTTTCGAGTGGGTAGAGAAGATGTTGAAGTCGCCGAACGCTGAGAACGCTTTTCGACCTCAAAAAAGACGCAAATCTTGCAACAGTGAAGGCGTTGTTGGACAGGGATCGCAGATTAAGTTATTGCAATGTTTCTGGCGAAATTGGATCCTTAAAAGTGATGTGGATCGACTTGTGATCGAAAAAATGGACATAAGTAAGGTGTGCGCGAAGTTGGTGCCGCTAGTGCTCTCGGTCGAACAAAAGGAAACTCGAACGCTGATCTGTCAAGAACTTCTCGATCATGTGAGGAAGGATCCCAATTTTTTAGACGATTTTGTTTCCACTAAGGCTCGATGGAAACGTTATGACTGCCGGGACAAGGGAACATAGCAGCATTCTGGGCTCTGCCTTTCAGAAGGCGAACGAAGCGTGGAAAATCCGCTGGCGTCCGTGTATGGACGCAAAAGGGTGCTACTTCGAAGGCTTTAACGTGAACGCATCAATTCTGGTAATATATTTTTTTAATCGACTACATCCTACTACTTTTGGGACTAATACTGTATCATTTATAAATCCGTAATATTAGGGACATATAATAAAGATTTAGTTACCCACATTTTACGACTATTATATGTGTAATGGAATAACTTTTAGAGAGTGATTCAAAAAAGGATAGAATATGTGAAAGAAATAATACTAAAATTAGGAAAAGGAAAACCTGACAATATTTCAGTAGTAAGAAAAGGAAGACTCTTAAATGAGTTCGTTGGCCAGCGCTTAGATGAGCTTCAATGTAAAAACGAGCAAGTAATAAATAAATACCATACAGAGTGGCCAATTACGACGCCTTTAGTGAAAGTTATAAACCATTAAGATAGATTTTTCTTCTTCTCTCCTGAAATGTGATAAATGTACCTGGAAAGGAATTAACTCCGCATTCTGGCGAGTATTATTTAGTTAACTGCGATCATCCGAAAGGGAAGGTTTACAACGTAAAATTTTCGAGTGTAAATATTTGCACGAAATGCTGAGTCAGTCAATGATATAAGCTTAGTATGACGATGGCTTCGATACTTCATATGAGTTGGTACTATGCTAAAAACATGACTAAAAATTTTAATTGATTTTATCTCTGTTAGGTAAAGGAAACCATTAATTCAGGATTGATTGGTCGAGCTTATAGATGATAAGATGACTAAATCAATGACATTCCTCCATTTGTAGGAGAAATATCTTAAATGCATGTCATTGATCGAGAATACGACACTTGAATCAATTAAAAAATAATGAATTTTAATTGATTGCATTAAACAATGGAAACATTTCTGGCAGTGATGAGCCTAAGTGATAGCGCTAACGCTAAGAAAAAATGATAAATAAGATAAATTATGCCCTCTATGGGAACAATAGATTTCAGAACTCAGCAAAGTCCTTCAATTGTGTTTTTTAGACACAAGATTTTAGTTAAGGACGGTATTCTCCTACTATTACTAATCTAATATCCTACAGAGAGAAAACAGAGGACATGGGGGAGAGTGAGAGAAAAGATGGAGGAGGAAGAAAATCCCGGGAGAGACAGGAGTATTCTGTGATAACACGCGATGTGATTTGAATCTACTTTCCATATGGCACCCCGGATAATTTACTCGTGGAGCCCATTTACTGGAGTGGATTCCCCGGCGACAGTTTCCTCCTGTCTCAGATCTGCGCAACCACGCAGTGGATAAGTCAATAATTTAACGCTCCGCCTCCATTTGCTCAATATGACGAGACGTGAGTTGAGCGCCTGGTTTGTGAGAGGGTGAGCAATAATCCGAAGGAGAAGTGGGGTAGAAGACGGAATAGAAGGAGATGATCATGAGGATGGTGGAATCACGGAGAAAATTGCGGAAGGAATTAATGGGGAGAAAGGGAACCTCCTTAATTCCATCTCTCCGTTGTTTACGTACTATCACTTAACGAACAGAGATCCGTCAGATAACATTCTACTCCTTAATCACAAACTTTTCCGAGCTGTTGCATCGTATGTAGAATTCAAACACGCTATACGAGTGGTGGAATAATTTATATGAACTAGAGCCTTGGCTTTCAACGAAAGGATGTGAATTTGAACTATTTCACTAAGGTAAACACATTATGCTATGTTTTCTGCTTCAGCGGATCGCCCTTCTCCGATGTTGGAAACTCCAATTTTGTATATGACACTATGGACGTAATAATTCAAACCTTAATTCTCTTTAAGAAACAAAAGAATGAATTATTATTCTTGAAAATGAGATGATTTTAAGTTGACTGTGACAATAAAAGTAACTTTTTCCTGTGAAAATCTTTTTAAGTCAACACAATTGGGGTATTGTGGTTTTATTTGCTTTTTAATATATAGTCTTTGACCACTTATAGAGGATAGGGAAAGGCAACTATCCTAGAAAATTCGATTACCAATGCCTTACAAAAAGTTTTAAAAACCACCGTTCTTTAAGTAGTTATTCATTAATTCTAATTCTAATTATTTATTAATTCAAGTATGGAAATAATAATGGTGACTTTAACAGATTTTATTAGTCCAAATGTGAACCAATTGCAACTTATTCCCACTTAAAAAAAAAACATTGGAGACGTTTACAATCGCCACGTTAATTAAATATGCTCTGTGAAATGAACAATATAGAAAGGTGCAACCATTTGAGGTATGAGAGGTACATTCACACCAATTCACTACCAAATTCTTCTCTTCAGACTTCATCGATGATAACAAATTCCATACAGCTGTTCAGCTCAAGGTATTGGTGGAAACGCCGATAGGAGTATAATTTCCTCGTTTTTCATTCTCTGTGCTGTCGTAATCTACCAGAAAGTCTAGGAACGAGCCTGACTTACAAAGGTGGTACACATTTCATGCACCACTCAACATTTTTGAAAACAATCAACTTAGTGTCAGTGGAAATCGCAAAAAAAATTAATTGGACGAGGCCAAGCACGGAACAAGAAAGAAACACAATCGCGACATTTTAGCTTTCAAATTTGAAGCGGCTATTCGTTTGGTAGACGAGTAGAAAGTGGAGCCTTATTCGGTGTTGCTCCCATCACTGACGAAGAGTAAGTGTTTGATACTGGGAATGGTTGACAGAAAAGGCATGAAGGAGATGGACATTAAGGAAGGGAAGGAGAGAAAGCTGCAAAGGTCGTGCGTAGAAGAGGCGGGCTCACGCGCTCCACCCACTAGTGCCCACCACTCTTCCCGCCCCGTATCTCGGACACCGCCCGATCATCGCGATCTGGACACAGCGGGGTTCCAAAGGTTGAGACCCTCTGGTTGGGGCCCCTTGAGCTTTTCCCAGTCAGACCTCTCCGCTGCCTCCCGCTGTCAAGGGAACTGAGTTATTGGAAACCGATGACCACTTGCCTTTTCCCCACACGTGACGTCACTTATCGCAACGCAAGTTATTAATCTTTAGCATTCGACTTTTCTCTAGGTCGAACAGGCGCAAATTTCTCTTTTCCCGGCGGTAAGAACGCCTATACTATATTTTTTCCCTTACTTATGCTCTAGCTAAAAACCCAGATCTTAACGATTCATTAAAGGAAAAACTGAAATTAGTAATGTAAACATTCCGATGCGTGTTAAATGATTTTGAAATAGGTAGCTTTAATTAAACATTCCGATGCGAGTTAAATGATTTTTAAATAGGCAGCTTTAATTCGATGCTTCTATATTATTTCTTGGGGGAAGCACAAATTATATACAAATCCATTGTGTTTAGGCCCTGGGAACTATCTACGGCAGGTCATTTAATTATAGATATTAATGAGTTGATAAACCGTCAAACTAATTGGGCATCAAATAGATGTGATTTCTCATTTTATAGTGTACCTTGAACAATATTTATAGAAAGGCGGACATTATGATACGACAGGGGATGTGTATGGAGTAGGCAGAACCTTCAGAAGTAAATTCATTTTGAATACCGCCTTACACTGGACAAATTTCAAGCCAGGATAGACCCGTAAAATAAGTATTATTTCAATTTTCACTGGAGAATATTTATCTTTTAAATATATACCTCCTTAATGCCTTCTGGTATACATTTAAACATTTTTTTCACAAAATCGGTAACAAAATCCACAGTCGTTAAAGTGGGCACGTCCATTTCCAATTTCATTTGGTGTCTTTGAACATTTGAAAGGAAGAACGATAATGGACTTTCGAATCAGAGACGAACCTTCCTTGGAAAAATTAACTTCTTTCTTCCTCAGCGTCTTGCGGAGAGGATTTTCTCTTTTTTTATTTCATTCCTTAAAATAGCCTATTCGTTTTTCTCCCGGCAAAGGGTGTGGTTCTTCCGTGAGCCAAATGAAAATTGCATACTGGCCCGTCAGTCGACCCGCGCACATCTGCCAGAGTCGAGTGATGGGAGTCGGTTCCCACGGCCTACTCTGAAACGGTGGCCCAAATCACTTATCGCCGATTCATTCATCCTGCTCCGGAGAGTCGCTAATCTCCTTGCCCACGCCTCACCAGTTTATTTACCCTTCTCTTGCATCCGCTTCCTCTCAGACTCCCCGATACCATTCCCACCGTGGACAGATTACCCTGCAAGTTTTGGGAGGGCATTTTTATTACCAACAGTGCAGTCCAAATGACCTCAATAAAAAACGGGTGGCAGATATACGTACATACGAACTTGATGCGTTTCTTCACGCCTGATGGTTCGTCGTATTTAGTTCTCCGGACATTCTACAGTGCATTCGTCTTGTATTAATTACTAATTGAGATTATGCCTTTCACGAATTAACAATATTAGCAAAAATATTTAATCAACAAGCAATAAAACCTTACACAAGCAAATAATAAAATTAAATATTGGCTACGATAATGCTTTTGTAGAGTGTCAAACTCGCATGTGATTACTGAATGGAAAATCCTTCTGGTGAAAAAATAGGTCACTTGGAGATTTCAACGGAAACCTTTTGAGGTCCCTTGAAGGTGTTTCGATCATTTTACGAGGATGCCAGTCCATAAGTTTAAAATTTATGCATGGACATTTTTTGATAAACTGGAATAAATTTAATATTTTTCATTTGCCATTAGAGGAGAAGAACCAATTAATGTAATTAAAATTCGCCGTTGCCGTTTACTTAAGGTATTTTTCTATTTTATGGGTTTATATCATTCAAGTTTCAGGCTTTTCTAATGATTTGAAATAAAGTTGGTTCAATATTATATTTCATTATTTTCGAAAAAACTGATCATTCAGAAAACAATTTGATTAACTTGACTGGATAACAGCACTTTACTTTAGCCAGCAACTGACTTGCGTGTACGGCGTTCCGAAATATATAACTTTCTAAAACTTATACTTCCAAAGAATTACCGTCAGAGTTGAAATTTTATCTTAAGTTAAAGAAATTTCGAACTACAATGAAACTCTTCCAGATACATTCACTGCCTAAACAATTGTTCGAAGAATAGTAACTAATAAAAATAACGTAACAACAGCAGTATGAAAGTGGTATTAAGACATTTCGTATAACTGACTTAGTCAAAGTTTTAGTGTATGCAATGTTGTTATATTTAATTCCCATCTTACTCTGTGAGCACGAGGGCTTGCGGCAGTGCGCTGGCATGTGAACGTATTTTGTAATGAATTATGCATATAAGAAAGAGCAAGTTCACTGATTGGGCTCCACATGGTATCGTTTTAAATAAACCAAGAACATTTATGTGTCTTATCGGAGAGACATGCCATGCCCCTTTCAGAGTTTCATTGGAGATTCCATCTTGCCTACATCTGTCCGGAATGGAAAAAAAGCGTCTGCAATCGCCGAACGCACCGCAAATTCACTCACAGCCATAGTGGCGCACTCCTTGGAATTTTCTCTCACAACCCATCTCATTCCACCTTTACATCTTCCACTGAGAACACAGCCGGATCCCACGGAGAATAAGAAGAGGCGCGGAGAGAGATAGGGGCAGGGAGAGTGTCAGTAAGAAGGATACTCACCTCCTGAGCACTCCTCCAAGCAGAGAGGCGTTGAGGCACTCCGGTGGGGAGAGCCTTCGCTGGACCTCTCCCACGGTCACCTTGTACTTGGACGTGGACGACAGAAGCGAGAGCCGCCCGGGAACACTGCAGAACACGTCGGTGGTGGTAGAGGATCCTCCTCCGCCTCCTCCCCCTCCTCCTCCCCCACCACCCACGCCTCCGAGGAGCATGTCCTTCTGGTCGTGACGTGGCTTCATGCCTAAAACAGAAGGGAAGGCGGAGAACTCATTAGACGGTAGGAGGCATGCTAGGCAGTCTTACGACCTCAAAAGAGCCGCGCTGCTCTTTTAAGGCGAGCAACCGTGGGCTACGATGGATACTTAAGGTGCTTTATTATTCTCCTTGGAGGAAGTGACAATCGAGTAGTCTTTCCGATCGCAAATGAGAACGGTTTAGCGTCGTCTTCATCCTTTCGCCTTAATTTTAGATTAAACAATCGACATGGAATTCTGGATGAGAACGGCTGGATTTGCGCTGAAAATATTATCAATTGTTAAGGTCTCACCGTCACTAGGATATGAACTCGATTTCATGACAAATCGTTAGCCTCAAGGCTACCATAATTATCAGAAAATTCAATAACCCTTGAGTGACTAGCTTTGCACTAGCTGAACATGAATATCTTTACGTTTCAGCGTAGTTTAGAACGGTACCTCGTTGTCTGACAATCGATGTACAACGTGAAACACGAAATACTGACTTATTACTAATTCATCGAAGGAATGTTAGATCACAGAAAAAAACATCTCTACATTACCTTGTAGCCCTCACAATTACTGAAATAAAAAACATGTGAATATATTTAAACTGTAGAAAACGCAGGAATATTTTCGTCACAGAACCTATGAGTTACATAATTTTTTCAATGATGAATTAAGCACCCAGACACAGTGACAAATAAGGGGAAAGTCTTTCCCCTTACTTGTAACTTTGTTTTACCTTTGCAAACCTAGTGCCAATCAAGTTTACGGTCTCGGCTATCTCGTTTTCATTGCTTCACGAACGTAGGTACGCTCATTTTATATTTATACCCAGACACATATTTTTGGCAACATTTATTATCTGACCAATTTTCACTAAAAATTCCAAGTACTTATGCATCAGGCAAAAAATGGTTTTCTGTGACGTGTATGGTATTTAGAATATTAGTAATACATAAATTTACAAAGGTATCCAGATTATCTACACTTCATGTGCTAACAAATGTGAATCTGAAATAGTTACTAGTAAAATTTATCTCATTAGTACTTTGATCATGGAGATAAATTGGCGGATTGATAGTCTCGTGAGAAGGGATGAAACTAAGCACACATTAATAGTAGTTTGGAAACTAATAAATATTTCATTTCTGATTGTAAACTCGAAATCGTGATAAATTACTTAAACTAAAAAAAACATAGCTAGTTGTAATTCAAACTTCTATGGTACTTCAGGATAAAATTGATTTATTGACTATCTAACAAAGAAAGTTTGCGAACAGTAAGAGAAAAAGAAAATTTAATTGAATGAAAATGATGGCACACCTTTAAAAAGCGACAGCTAATTCAAGATATTTTTAGAAGGTAAACTAATCCGGAAAGATCTACCCCAAAATATTATCCGGAAAGTTATATTCTGCACGAAAAAAGTACGGAGAGAATAGATTTCCAAAATATTCATTATTGTTCATAGATTACTACTTTGGTATTCCCCTGCATAAGGTAGGTTTTGGATGTACACAGACTGAACAGCAATGCATTCCCTTGCCTCTACTAACAAAAACCAACCTTACATCCGAAACTACTATAAATCCTTCTTCAATTTTGCATACTTACCCCCTCCCTAGATTCCGTCCAACATGCCAATCATATTCCCACTCCTTCATCACTTGCCTAACGTTGTCCCCTCTATCACAGTCTGTCTTCATTCCACTGACAATCAAAATATTCTGAATCCAGCTTTCCTGCTTCCTTTGGATTTCTCTCATGTTGCCAGATAAAATTAATACAATAGACGTTTACTCCTGACAAATTTACGTAAATCCTTATTAAGATGCAACCCACGGAGAAATAACTTACTGAATTGCTAAAAATAAACATAAAAATTAAAATGAATAAACACTTAATTATTGGATGCCAAAAACTCCACCATATAGTCTAATGGGTTCCATTTATTTGCTACTTAGAGCAGTACTTAACCACAGTGCCATTAGAGCAAATTGTTCTTCTACACCTTCCTCCAATAGACAATGTCTCATTTCAGAATCTCGAACTTAATCTATATTCTGGAAATATACTCTAAACCTTATGTTCTATAGTACGAGTAATAAAGTTTTGAGATCTTCTAGATAACGTTTATATTATAGCTGTACACAAGAGAAAAGTACGATGTTAATATGTTCCCAAAAAATATCGATGCAAAGGGAGCTGCACAGCCAGCCCTCCTCGCTACTCTTCCCTCCTAGCGAAAGAGCTTAGTTGAGCCGAGTAGGAAGATTAATCCAAATAATGATCTCTGTTCACCGTCTCCCGATAAACAAAAGCAGCGTCTGATTCCTATCCCCCCATCTCCGAAGTCCATGCCATTCTTTCCAAATCCTCCCCACCTCATCCTCCACGGAATCCCATCCTCCATCTTGTCCTTCAATAAACGCGTGTTTAATTAAAACGTTACGCACGCCATTCCCCTCTTCCCTACTGCAACCCATTCCGCTCGTCAATCCCTTCCCCAAAGACCCCCCCCCCGCTCCATGCTCACTAACGTTCCTTCCCCCCGTCCCGGTGCCACAACCACCTCACCCTTCCTCTTCACTTCCATCACCCCTCCCGCCCATCAGCCCCAATTTCAAACCCTGCCGCCCTCTCCAAAAGACCCCTGCCTCCCCCTTTTCCCCTCTTTCTCTCCTGCTCCCCCATCCCACCCCTTCCCCCCTCCTCCGACCATCCTAAGTATTCCAAACATCCTGGACTTATCCCAGAGAGGAATGCATGAACCGCCAACGCTTCACCCTCTTCCTTCCTCTTCTCCCTTCCTCTCTCCCTCTAGGAGAGGAAGAAAAAAAATATTTCTATATACAAGAGAAACCTCCGCCTTCTCTTCTCCACTATCCCTCTCTCAAACCATACTTCCCCTCCCTCAATTTATCCTTTCTTCCGCTCCACTTTCTCCTCATCCCTCCACAGCCCTTCAACCACCCGATATCCGCTCATCCCACGAATACGTTTCCCCCAGAACAATGAACCTACCTCCCAGAACTGAGCCTATTCATAGAGGGTTTTGCTCGTGTTATGTTAACAAATGTTTTTCATATTGGCTGCGAAGGGTAGTTCTATTGACAAAAGAGAAATATGAATACAATTGAAAAAAATGACAAATGAGACGACCGTTTGATATTATTCTGAACCCAGCATTGGCTACTTTCGAAGAAACAATGCGTAAGAATATAGAGAATAAACTTATTAATGACTTAAATTAAAGCAGATCGTCCATACTACCAGTGTAAGTAGACAGGTAACATACATCCTACTACATCCTCCTGTATCTTTGGTAACAGTCACTGACGCTAATCTTACCAAACACAAGTCGAAATTTTCTAAGTCGGCATGTGAGAGTAACAAATGATATTGCATAGGAACACTTTTTTCTTCTTATGCTTAATTCTCTAAGAATCCAAACACCTTTTTTCAACATGTCTGACGAGACCTATTCGAACTCTTGAATTTTATTTTGCTGTCTTATCATATTCTTAAGTGACTTTTGACTACGCAGAGATGGAGAATTTAAATTACATCTTCAATTCTTGAAAACCTACCAGGATCCAATATGTAAGAAAATGCAGCGAGCAAAATAAGAGGCCGTTATTAGTCTGCCAAAAATGTACACCGAATTACATGAATTCAATAATAAGAAAAAGATTCCGCACGGCAGTGCGTTCGCTGCTTAGAAAACCGCTATCGGAAAGTTGGGACCCTCGTTCCACACAAATATTCCGTTCTTCCTCCCATACCAAGCGATCCCCTTCTTATTAAGTCCCGAAGTAAAAATAAAATGAGGGAAGGAATGGTAATTTTCAATATCGAGCTCCTATGGTCAGGGAGCGATTTTGCTGGACAAAAATCCTCCCCATCGCTGAGCTCGTTCTTCTCCTTCCCGAGTGTTGCGGAATGCTCCTCCGAAAAATGGAATTCGAAAGCGGGGGGGGGGGGGGGGAGGAGGGCACACGGAGTAGGACGAGAATGGAAATGTGGGGGAAGTATATGTGGGAGGTAGGAATTAAAGTATGAAAGGGTGGAAATTAGGTGGCGTGGTGAGGACACAACAGCCAGTTGGAAATAACTGAGGCACAATGTGGTGGGGATAACGGACCGTCAAGCAAATATGGATGGGAAAAGCAACCACTAACTTCAAGCAAAGAATTCAATTTTGCAACTAAGTTTTCAGAGGTCAAACTCTCATATTTAAGATTCCCTAAGCTAAAAAGAGTCCAAAGCTTTTGTAAAAAAAACGGAGTGTATGTAACCGTTACTCACTGTTTGATAACTCCGAAAAACCTCCCATTATAATTTTAGTTAGACATATTTTTCTCAATGGTGAGTGAAACCACTTCACAAATTGTGAGTAAAATTAGCAGAGGAATATTTAAAAAAGTATTTCCCAATCTAAATAACCCGAATAATGCTAACTCAGCCGGCAAATTTGCGTGCTGAGAATATGTCCATGCACATGGTTTTCATATTTCCAGCACGTAACTTCGCGGACCTTACGCTTGAAAATAGCAAGATATACAGCCGTGAATAACTAAGCATCGGGCATTAACCCAATGAACCGACAAATGGCAGTAAATGATTTCTCAAAATCACATTCATAAAAATTATTCCAATTAACACAACCAACAAAAATTGCTAATGTGGGGCGAATCAGTTTAATGCTTCCATTTACAGATACAGGGTAACATAGGTCAGAAATTAAAGTTATTTAACTCGGCCTGAGAAATTGGAAATCTATTCACTGTTTTCCTAAAACATACTAATGAATTAAGGGGATGAGGAATTAATAAATTTCCTTTGTTTTATAAACAGGTGTAGGGAGAAAATAAAGAAGACTTAATTTAAAAATGAAGATGCCAAGAAGGGAGAGGGGGAAATGTTTTTGTCGGAGTGGCGAGGTCGGAAGACCATGAAGAGAGGGGAAGGAGGAAATCCTATGAGAGAAGAAGGAAGTTCTCCGCAAAAGTTTCAAAATTATTCGGATAAAATTTTAATAACTTCAGGAACCGTGATGGCGATTAGACACGAAAATTAAATCGAAACTCTTCGAGCCAAAAACGAAGGAAAAGGTAATACATTTCAAAGGATAGTTGGGGACTGAATATCACTAAAGAGTGAAAGAGTGACTGACCGTGTTTTATCACTTCCAGGACCAGTATTGACGTAAATTCTTCCATAAATCGATGCAGGCATTCAAAGAGGGTTTCTTTCCATTCGCAGTTTGTATACAATTATATAGTTCATGCTACGTTTCAGAAAAATCTTCCTATGCTATGGAACAAAAGCCATAAATAGGATAATTTACCGGTAAATTAGTAGAACGAAAAGGATAATTTACTGGAGATAGAGACGGAGCGAATTCGTGAATATGAAAAGAATCAAATATAAATTAAAGATATAAAAAGAGCCCTTTTCTAATTATTGTTTGCCAAGGAATGCTGTAACTTGAGTGGATTTTCAAAACAGTTATTAGTTGATTTAATCTACGTGAAAAAATGATAAGTTTACGAAATGTCTTGTCACTAGTGAAAATTGTCGACAATCTAACTGTAATATATAAGAGTAGTCATTGATAATACCTAAGGAATTTTTTTAAATGCGTTGTTATAAAATACCAGATTTTCCGCGTGCGTGACTGAATTTATTTCGAGGATAAATTGATATAAAGACTCCTAAACGGAATGCTTACACTTCAAGAATTTCCGCCATTCATCTGCAAGCCTTCTTTCTCAAGCGACTGGGGAGATAGATTCAAGCATTTTTCACACTCCTGGAGAGTAAAATCCCACCCATTGCGTGCAGCGTTCCCGTAGAGGAAAAAAAGAAAAATATGCCGCCATGCCGCCTCCCTCTTTATCCGCACCCACCCTCCCAGTCGGAGCGAATCATCGGCCTAGGCGCTCGAGTCGGTGAGTTCTGGGATTGCAGGCAACGGTCCAGATATGTGTGAAGAGCGCGAGACACAGGAGGAGCTGAGAAGTAGGTAAAAGGCAGGTTAGTGATGATGCTATCGGAGGGACGTAAGACTGTGATGGCTTGGGCAAGGAGCCAAAGGTCTTCGGATTTCCCGTGGTAGACGAGGCATTCTTGTGGATGAGGTCGGAGCACTGCGATCGGACTGCTATGTCCCGGAGACCGACACATGATTTAGTCGCAGAACTTCGATGGCACGGTAGCTCAACAGTAGCTATTTTTTCCAAGAATGACTACATTTTTGCCATCATAGTGACGAAAATTCGAGGTTGGTGCGGGCTTTGCTATAACACCATTTTCTCTCAGGAAGTCATCTGTAGAGATAATATTATTATATTACGATAATCACAAAGGACAAACGAATTTCCATCCGGATTTCCGGTCACGTGACTAATCATTTAATTTATAACAGGTTTTCATGATTCGCAGTTTTCAGGACGTTGCAAAAAAGTTAACATTATGACAGAGGGAAAGAGAGACTTACCCCTTAGGTTTCATTTTTCGAAAAAAAAGGGTACACCCCTCAAAAAAGATGGCATAACCGCTTAAAAGGAGAAATATTTGTCCGGGAAACGATTGCTTATACCATCTACGCGTGATAAACAGCCGCCATTACTTGGTTATTAGGATTTAATATTTCATGGAGCGTAGGTTACCTTATTAATACCTTTATGATGTAAAGTTTATGGGGCAATAAAAGACAATCAGTGCAAACCATTGAGCAACAGCTGAAAAACATGAAGGAGAAGGAATTCCAAAGACACGAAAAAAAAAGAATGTGTGCGAGGGGAAACGCTAGGCGGCGATTAACGCTGAAGAGAGGGAGGATTATAGTTGTGGATGGCAAATGAGGATGGAGAGGTGAAGATGGGAGTTCGGGGTAGGAGGTAGGAGATGAGTAGTAGTGAGGAGTGAGAGGGTTGGGGGAGCCGAGGGATGGAGGAAGGCATGGGTGGCGTGTATACTTAAATGGGAGGTCTGCATGACGTAAAGGAGCGCTCTCTGGGCGTCGGACGGCGGAATGAGGAAGGTAACGGAGTGAGAGCGGGAACAGCGGCAATAATTATAATGATGATGATGAAGGAGTCGGTGGCTCAAGAACGCCTTCCAAACAACCTCTCCGAGCTACTGTTCTATCGGGGAAATAGGAGAGGGCAAGACATCACAGGGGACGATCACGCGGAGACGAGTCGTTTTGAAATATTGGAAGATGTGAAAGCAATATCATTTGTCTAAAAAAGATAGACTCGATGGAGTGAAGAGAAAATAAAGGGTCTTGGATCGAATGCAGAAATAAGTACAGAGCATCAGGCGTCAGAGAGTTCTAATGAAAGTTGGGGTACGTAGATACGTGTACAAAGAAGGGCAGAAAAGGAAAAACGGAAAATATTTCCAATACTTTCCTTTAAGGAGAGGCGGAGAGGTGATGACTCGAAGACAAAACATTTGTCAAAATGCACTTCTCAATTAGGTGAATTTAAGGAATTTTTATTGACACCAATAAGCTTGTTAAGTACCTTCTTCCTAATTCGGTAACAGCGACAAAGAGAAGGGAGGAAACTGAAATCTTCACTAAGCACGAAATTAAAGGGAAAAATTGCAGCACTCCGAACATAATGAAAGACGAATGACTCCATTCCGAGGACCTTCTTCAAGATCCCTCAAGAAAATTGTGGAAGAGATTGCGGAATATTAGCCCATATTTTGATTATGAATTTGCACATCGGGAAGAAGCACTTGCGAATACTGTGAATGGTGTTTTTCATATGTTAATTTGAATAATGGTGCTTGGATTTGGATCGAGCCAGAGAGTGCAAATGTTCGAAATCTGTACCTTCCTATTCTCATTAAAAATAGAAGAACGCTCTGTTCACAGCATTTATGAATAAAAGAATTCTACTGACTGAATTCAGGGGAGGAGCAATTAAATAAATCTACGAGAGATATAGTCTTCCTAGTTCTCAATGCTAACATAATCCCAAGGCACGAGATTATTTTTTTGCCTACAAATTCCAAAGATGGTTTCATATTATTATCTGCACTTACTTCAGGTTCGGTTGTCACAGATCCTGCTTCAAGATAAATCATATGTTGAGATTCACAAATGACGACGATCAGTAGACGCAGGAATTTTTCAATGCCAGGCATTAACAAAGATTTATGGATAAAAGGTTTTTAAACCGGCGACCAAAGCAAAAATGAATGCGGAGCCGAGACATCTCCAAATGACGATGTTAATCGTGATCTCAGGCAGTGATAAAGATTGGAATAACTTTGGATGAGAAGACATCTATTGACAACAGCTCCCACCAAAACCAATTAAATAACATGAAACACGCGATTGGCTGTTAAGAAAGATATAAAAGCGACACGCGAATAAAATGTCTCAGTCAAGCATCTTGTGGGACAATGTCTCTATTGACGAATCGATTACAATCGACATAGCTTTGATAACAGTCCGACAGCTGTAATGCAGGAGTGAATCTGGAAAGGAATTCATGATGACATGGGGAAACTAAACGGTGAATGTGCAGAGAAAGAACAAAGGGAATCAAGTCCGCTCTGTCCCGACGTTTTGCATGAGATGAAGACATTTAGACCCGAGAGAATTTTATTAAAAGAAACATAAAGAACTAACTAAACGTCATTGCAACTGGCGAGTAAAGAAGAACGCTTGAAGAAAGAATTTTAAATATTGCAACAACACATAAGAGAACCACTAGTTGAATTTCCTATCGACAGGAATATCCAAGATGCTGATATTGAAATACATGTATTCCTTTGATCATCATGAAATTACATATCTTTACTGCATTATCTCTTAATTTAAACCACACTCTCGATACTGCGAGGCCAATCTTTATTATTAGTGGGTTTCCATGCCCACATCCACCCACTCGGACGACCTGCCTTATCCGTGCGAGTACTGTGGGAAGAAGTTCCGACGAAAGGAAGCGCTCGAGATCCACCAAAGGCCTATTTATTTATATTTTCAACCTAATAATGGAAATACAGAAATTTATTGTTGAAAATGGCTTTGTTGTTTTTCGAATTATTCTCCATGATAATTCATAATAATACAATTTTGCATCCGCTCGAACTAACTTTCGTGTCATTTTTTCCACTCCGATTAGGTGCCTCCGTGCAGCCCTAAATCAGGGCTGCACCGAGGAGGACCCATCAAATTCACGTTTTCGCCAGTCAAAGAGGTAGTTGTTTCAGCCGATCTGTGAGAGCTTACATTGTCATGATGAAGAATGATCCTTCTTTTTCCATATTTCACCAAGCACTTCTGGCAAAAAATTGCTCGTGTACCATTCAGAATTCACGATTCTACTTTAACGGTACGGTTGCCACATGTCCAGTTATTTCGAAGAAATATGCGATTATTTGCTTCGATGCACCTCGTTCACGAATACATTTTGTCGAACTTGGGTCGTCTTGGAAGACCCATACAGTGGATTGCTGTTTGATTTGGGTTCATAGCTATAGATCAATGATTCGTTACGTGTGTACATGGTATACACAGCTTTTGATGCACCGCGATTGTATTTGTTGAGGATTTCTTTGCACCAATTGACGCGAGCATCTTTTTGAGCTTTTTTCAAATTAGGCGGGATCCAACGTGAACAATACTAATACCAAAGGATGCCTCAATCTCACGATAAGTCACATGACTATCTCCTTTCACTAGTTCTTGCAAAGCATCAATGTTTTCTGGCATTACAACTGATTGTGGACGACCCTAACGACTTTCGTCACTGAGCGAATGGCGGCCACGATGGAATTCGTTATACCAGCGTTTCGCAGTGGCAAAGGAAGGGGCTTCATCGCCAAGAGTGGAAGTAAGTTGATTGATGCACTCCTGTCTTGATAATCCACGTCAAAAATCATCGCACTAAGGTGTTGACGAGTTAATTCCATTTTTTATCTGAGACAAAATTTTCGAGTCTCTGTAAACAACACAAGTTATGATCAAACGACAAAATTAGCGTTAAAAGGGTCCAATTTTCAGATGGGAACGGCAGATGGCACCTAAAGCACAGTTTTGTCAAAGCTATAAACAAATAAATAGCAATCCTAGTATACGAGTATTTGAAGTAATTCATATATCGGCTTTAACTTCTTAAATACTGACGGAGATCTACTCTTTCATTTTCCATGAATCTACTCATTGGATTCAGATCGTGTACAGTACTGGAGAGGAACAAACCTGACGCGTCTCTTTTCATTTAGGCAGATATAAACACGCGACCCTGACTGCAGAATATCTCATAATTTTTCACTGTATATGAGAGAAACGAAAAAAAATCACATGTGGCATATTTATAGTCATGAATGAATGGGTAATGATAAATTAACCTAATTAACATCGGGGCAAAGAGTGTGAAACTCGTCATCTAAAAATTAATTTGCAGTTGATTTTCAAAAAGGAAAGAAAATTATCATCTCGCATGTAGCTGTTTTAATGTCATGTTTTTCTCCTTTAATATGCAGAACAATAAATAAATCTATTACTAAAATATTACAATTAGCATTTTGATTGCAATGAATCTACGAAACGTGTTTTCGCAAAAAATGCCTTGCCAATTATCTTATCAATTATCCAAACATAAATACAAACGGAGAAAGATCCGATTGGAAGATAATCACCAATACGCGCTGCCCAGCAAGCGGGGATCCTAGTGAACCCCTTTCCAGCATAATGAATAAATCCCGATAATCTACCTCGCTGCGCTGGATGAAAAAATGGAGGCACATAAAGAGAAGTAAAAAAAAATTTCCGGTAATTTTTTACGATGGCATCAACTCCGGCTATAATTTTCCTTATCTGCTCATGTATCTCATGTCCCAAACCAAAACGCCGCATGGGCCAAGACATCGACGCAGCAGCCCTCACGCTGTAGAACGGGCCCGCCGAAATGGTACGGGGGCGGTGGATCGGAGGGAGGGAGGATGGGGCTGATTTGGGAAAGGGGAGGATAGGAATGTGAAAGAGGGTGGGGCGTGATAGGGAGCGCAGAGGAGATGAGAGTTGTGGGTTGGGACGAGAAAGGAAGGCAGTAGCCGGGGCGGGATGTAAGGCATTGAGCGGAAGGGAGACGTGGCTGGGTGGCTTTTGGGAGCCCAAGGGGGGCGGGGTGGGTGCAAATGGTGGATGAGGTTCGAAACGGTAGTCGCGGAGGGAGGAGGAGAAGATGCGTGGCTGGCTGTTGCACGCCCTCGACGGCCCGCCGAAAATCACGAAGCCTTTGGCATAGAAAGGTTTCCAGGAGATGGTGGCAGTGCCGGCGCAAACTCTCCCTCCTCTCTCCACAGATTGCCTTTCCCCGAAAGCCCTTACGATCGCACCCACCTAAAATTAAGGGAAGGCATGCCGAAAAGTGTGGATTCTATTCAACGTCCTGTCGCGACTGAAATATTGAGGTTATATGCAGCTTGATGAGGAGAAACTGATCTAGCAACGGAGGATTATGAGAACCAAGAATACATTGTATATTAACCAGAATTTCAAGCAATTTTGAGCGAAATTCCGTAGTCACCAATGCTCTTATAGTTAATGTATTTAGCTTTAATCTTCATCTCCAAAACGAAGTCATTTACCTTCTACGTCATTATTTCTAATGGAATCTAAAAAAATGGTGCTCTAATTAGTAAGCTTCCCAGTCATTTTTACCCGTCTACCCCTTCATTTGTAACAAAGAGATCAACTTGGGTAGAATGGGTTCACATTAAATCAGGCTTAACAATAAATATAAGAGGAAAAGGTAATATGTGTAGCTACTCTATTGTCCAGTGTGGATATCTATTCTTCTACGCATTAAACCAAGGACCTGAGCAATACACATCTAATTAAAGTTTAGAATTTATTTCAGAATTTTCAGATATCAAACATCGTTTACATTTTCATACCTATTATTTCAGCCATGAAGAAATATTTTACGTTTGATATACCCACAAAACCGGTATTTCATAAACGGTGCAGATACTAAACCTTGGGGAAAAAGGTGATATTTAGATCATTATCTTTTGCTGAAATATATGTGATTATGGGCACGAAATTATTACAAATGCCACAGGATAAATAACATAATTATTTACTCTCTAGTAATACTGTAAGTAACAGTGATGAATTAATATACATTGATTGATTATTCCTCTTTCATTTAAACTGCAGATAACGCTTACAAATAATACGAAAAAGTGCTCGAAAAATCTTTAAGCTATATAAATAGACATAAACAAATATATATCCTAAAAAAGATGAAATTGATGAATTAAAAAACGTATTACACTGTAGATTTATTACACAAATAACCGCAGTAATCAATCCGAAGTTTGGTTTGATAGGTGAAGTTAGAGTTCACATTACGCTAACAAGCCCTACGATGTATTAAATTGACACATCAAGAGAGGGCGGAAAGTCAGTTTCCTTGCGCTACCAACTGTTTCTCGGGATGACCAAGTGTTCGAAAACAATTGCTTAGCTTACATGAATATGTTGGTATTCAGATTCACCGAAAACCGAATACAGTCTTCCAGTTTGCAGCCGATGTCCCAATACTAAGAGACACTAGAGAACCACAGTTCCGCAAAAATACTACTTCATTGGAAATAAATGGCTCTATGGGGTCTACAAAAAGTTGTATTAATTAAAGAAACTTCAATATTCCCAGGTAATGGAGCACACACTACTAAAAATGTGAGTGAAAACCAAGTAATCATTGCAAACAAAATCTAATCCATTTCCGCAATATATTACATATTCAACTAAAATCCAGAAATTTTTATTCAAATGAAATTGCCAACGTCTTATTTATTCACCCTATTTACCGTTAAATATTAATATCATCCTTAATTCATATCACCTTTATTTGAAAGAATTAAAAAAAAAATGGAAAAGACTGAAAAGAAAAATATTGCTAATCACGATCCACATTTTCAAAGAAACTGATTTTCAAGTAATAATAAATATGAAACATATACAAATACTTAATAAGTATTTTTAATGATGGAGCTAAGAAACAACATTTGAAAAATCTAATAATTGAATAATGTTCTGTTTCAAAATAGTCACTTGTAAAGTTTCCACTGCAAATCGAATAAATGGCAGCAGTATCATCAGTTTAGGATACTTATTTACATGCGTTATATCTCCATGATTTTTTAGATAAACAAATTACATCATAGAAGTTGCTTCCAAACTATAATCCTCAAATTTGCTATAAATTTTTCGTAAAATCCTTTTCCAAGTACCTCAATCCTAAAGTGTTCTTACTTTAAACTCACACAAAATTTGAACGAAACAAAACTTCTTAAATTACTATTTTGGCCTTTACCAGCCTTCATTGCATGTTTGAAGGTTGCAACTTGCTTACGTTTAATGTGATCGAATTCATACATTTGATTAGACAGGAAGGATATTTGAAAGAAGACTGAGAACATTTCGTCAGTTCCCATGCCTAAATGGGAACAAAGTTTTCTTTTCACTCGGTTTCTTAGACCGTCGGGGGCATAATTGCATAAATGTTATTCTTGAATATTCTATTATCGTAAAAATACAGCGTCCTAGCTATGCAAATAAATGACAAGCAACAACCGAAAACGACGCGTAATCACACGAAAGTGGATGCATGTAATGATGCCCTTTTTCTTACAGCGATTAACTTCGTGCACGAAGTTTATAACGACTTTCAACCCG
Source organism: Hetaerina titia (assembly GCA_037158775.1). Taxonomy (NCBI): domain Eukaryota; kingdom Metazoa; phylum Arthropoda; class Insecta; order Odonata; family Calopterygidae; genus Hetaerina; species Hetaerina titia. The sequence continues at coordinate 60,885,350 of CM073772.1, read as the reverse complement.
TCCCAATTCAAAAACGCTCCCTAACCCCTCAACTCCCCCCACACATACTCATCTTTATTAAACGAAACTTTTCATAACCGAAAGAATCTCCCCAGCTACCGCTTCTCAACCATCAATTCTTCTTCTCTCCCCCTACGGCCCCCCATCACCTCTTCCCACCCAAAGGGCCCACTCCTCCGCTTCCCGTGCCAACACGGTCGACCCCTACCGCGCTCTTCCTCCGCTCCCGTCCCGAAGCCCCCTCTCTCCCCTCCTCGCCCCTTCATACTCGCACCGCTCTCTCCCTGCCCTGGCGACCCAACCCTTACCACCTCCCTCCTCACTCTTCTTCTTCTAACCTATCCCCCACGTATTCCCTCCCCCCCTCCGCGATCCGACTTCCTCCCTCCGCTTTCTTCCCCCTCCTCGCTCTACGTGCATGATCCTCCGTCATGCTAATAATGATCATAAACTCCGTAATCATCGGCCGTCCTCAATCATTATAAAGTGTAAAAAAAGAACCGGAGGAAAAAGGGGAGGGGATGTCCGCGAGGAGTGGAGAGGGGTGGAAAAGGTTGGGAAATCGGAAAGGAGGGACTAAGAGAGACGGGGGAAGCTGTGTTAAGGGGCTATGCGGTGTTTCGGGGAATGGGGGTAGGGGGGTTGAGAGTAAAGGATCTCAGGAAGAGATGGAGGGAGGGGGGGGGAAGAAAAATGAGATGGGTGAAGAGGTCCAGGGGTTGGGGGATGATGGCAGAAGGAGAAGGGGGATTATGAGATAGTTTGGAGAAAGATTAGGTAAAATTCAGACTGAGTTTAGACGGGAAGATTGAACTTCAAATTCCTTCCAACCTATTTCCATGCGGATGGAATATAATTTGAAAGTGATAGACGATTGGAAAAGGCGCTGGTTCATGCTATGAGACAAAATATATTCTGATTAATGGCCGAGGGTATGTAGCGAAAGTGATTTTTCTGGGAAACACCTATCGGCCCATGGTTGATATTCAGTAAGAATATCGAAATCGAACGAGCACAAACGTCTATTTCGACTATACCTTTTATCTTGAGAACAAAGGGTTTCATATATGTTGACTCAGAGCTCGGAACACAAAATTCGTAGATATTACTTTCAGTGGAATATTTCTTTCAATCAATTATTACTTTAATGTATGCCTTTCGTTGGTTGGCAATGAAAGGGGTTTTAATGGGTTAGTTCTTGGTCCTGCATGCAAAAATGTAATTAATAATACTCGAAATAAACTAAAAAGAAAAATGTAAAAGAAATAGGAGGTCATAAATGCTTATTTCACAATTTTGCTAATAGCCTCAGTGAACTTATCTTACTTATAAGCACAATTAGACCGTTCGATATCAAAAGTATGAGCACTTCTCCGGAGTAAATGAACCATTACATTTTACCGTATGATGTAATGTAATAGTAAATACACTTTGGTGGACACGGAAACTATGTCGGCACTTAGTGAAAACACGCCATTAGCCGCCACCCTTACAAGATGTGTCATCAACGACCCCGACCGATATGCCGACCACAAAATTGGAGAGGGAGAAGGAAGTGTTGAAGAAGGAGAATTTTTCAGCTTAGTTGCACCGTCACTAGTGTATAATCAAAGCAGAAGAATAATAAATTAGCAGATCAAAACGCTACAACTCAGGGCAATGGGAACAGTTTCTGAGTTAAAAAACTTGATGAACTACTTGGAAGAGAGGGGAAAGAATTGTTGAAAGCAGCACACAAAACGATGAAAACTAAAGGGATACAAACAGAACTAAATAAGGATTGGATGACTTAGAGCAGAATAATGAAGAGGGCAGAAGGAAGAAAAGAGCAAGCGTACTGCTTGATCAAAAAGCAAAGCAAAATAGGCGTGAAGGAATTTTGGGTTGTAAATGATGGGGCGAGAAGGGAGGAGCGCGGTGGTAAAAGGAATGGGGTTAGGGGGTGGGGGGACTGAGAATAATAGTGATAAGGTGTCTTTTAAGGAAAAGAGAAGAATATTCAGATGTCGCCGTCCGAATATATAAAAAACGCTAAGTGAATTAATTACAATGTTTTGATGCTTGATGGCGTGGTATATTTTTCTCGAGTGAAATACATAGGCATACTACGTAACTGTGTGATAAATGTTAACTACGAACTTGCTTCACATATTTGCCTAAAACAAATCCACTTCACTCCAAGAAACTGTAGAAGATGTCGCGACACTAAACTTGAACGAAGTTTCCGCAAAATTTGCATTGCAATGCAACAATTTCAGAGTGTGAAAAACATCTTTAAAGCCTCCAAAATCTCGGAGTATTTCAACTTCATTCCAAAGGATTTTGTTACTTCCAACGAGCACGTATGATTAAAAATTATACGCTCTTAAATATCGTTTTACGGAATTTAATTATGAATATGAGCAAGTTTTGATGTTTTATTTTATTTCAAAATGCAAAATATTGTTCATGTTTTTCCGAATTTGCCCGAGAAAAAAGTTAAAAGAGGTTCATGTCATTGAAAAATGTAATTATGATCTGCTGAGGTATGAAATATAAAAAGCTTAATTTTTGAAGAAGAAATAATACCAAGTCAAAGGCATAGCATGGAACAAAACCTTATTATGGCAACATGCTAGAAAGTGTTTTAGTAAAATCCTTGGAATAGGAATGAGCGTGATTTCAAGGATTTTAGCGCACTGCATTTTAACTGAATACATCAGTTTTAATTCACCTATGCGAGAGGTTCACAACAAACCAACTTGCATGGAATGAACGAAGCCATTACGCGATTTCCCTTTTCCACGACTTCTCTTCTCTGAGGAGCTGATACATGGACTGAAGAGACTAAATATCCCCGCAATTACGGCTTTCGAGCGGAATCGAACGTTATTTAACCAACGCGCACAGGAAAAACGTACGGACGGCTGCAAAAAGCCATGCGCACAAATGGATTGCCGCCACAACTTGAACTTGTTTGGTGCAATCCCGTAGCGACGACTCAATGGAAACTTCAACGCTGCTTCGGGAGGGAAAAGCAATCAGCGGAGACTTCAATGCCCGCCCGCTCCGCCTCTTAACGCGAAGAAACGTACGAATCAGATGAAGGGAAAGAGGGGATTGGGGAGGGGAGAAAGGAGGGAAGCGTGATGCCACGCAGAGGGGTAGAGCGTGTCGGAACATAAGCCTTTCGTGCGCCTATTTGGAAGGGTTTAAAAGGGACAGACGTGAGGAAATGGAAGCGCAGGAGGACAAGGAAAACACCTATCGGGCCACACAGTAGTCGAGAGGGAGAAGGCGGAGCCAACAGGGAGCAGCATGAGGCGAGGAGGAAGAGGAAGAAGGAGAGGAGGAGAGAAGGAGATGAAGAGAAAAGGAGGAGGAAGAAAGGGGGTGGCGATGGGCCGAAGACGGGGAGACGGGGAAAAAGAAACAAAAGTAATAGCGACTCTCAGAGGAGAGGTTTCAACTACCACGCATGCTCAATAATTATAGCGGCGAAGGCAAAGAAAAAATACGAGAGCAAGTATAATGAAAATACAATCTCGATGGGGGAAAAGGAATAAAAAGTAAAAGATTACGGGCGTATAAAAAACCTCAGGGATGAGGGGGAGTGCCCTGCTACCTGACATCGTTCATGCAAGTGACGTGAACCTTGGGTAGTGGGGGAGATGGGAGTTGGGAGGATGAGGGAGGAGTGATGGTCGAGGTGAGTGGGCGTGAAGATGGCGAGGGAATGAAGAAAGGAACGAGGGGGAGGGAGAATGGAGTGAGCGGGTGGGAGGCGCTGACTTGAAATTAGGATAAAATTAGAGGAACGGCAAAGGAGTGGGTGCTATCGATTAGGGATGTAGGACGTTGAACTCATACTCCCATTGGCTCATATCTTCAGCATCTCTCTCATTTTCGTCCCGAATTCCCAAATTGGCTAATTTTCCACAAAAAAATCGATTAGGGTCGTCCACATATCAGATGGGAAAGTCGAGTCTGGAGTTTTGCAGTTGACTCTCTCGAACCGTTCATAAAAAAAATAAAGAATTCATTTAGCCGGGGAAAGCCGCTACGTTCAAGAAACGGAAGCGGATTGGATGCTGTTCTTGCCGCGTTCCACAGCAAATTTCCGGATATATCTATCTATTGGGACAAAAGAATTCTCGGCAGCGGAGAAACTGAAATGTTTCAGTAGTCGTTAGCCTAACCGTGTGGCCATGGAATCTATACCTCAAATCGAGGACAAGTATTCTGAGAATATATAAATGAAATCTTAAAACACAATTCAGTGATTTGAAATTGCAGCGCAATAAAGCAACGATAACCACGAAAACGCAGATTCCATCCAATAAAAGAAGGAAAGGAAGGACTTGTTTTTTAACTGCCAGGAAAGCCAATGAGTGGAGAGAGTGCAAGAGAAGAGCGCGGCGGCAACGTAAGTCAATGAACTGGATAATCAACAGTGAAAAGAAAGAACAAAACCGGCGACTATAATAGAAATTATCGATTAAGCAGCGGTCATAAAATCGATTAAACTAAACCCCTGATAATATAAATTCATAGAGTAGTCCATAATTATCGATACAATGTCGTATGGAATCGAGCAATGCCATGAAATTTGTCGAAATATTCTTTCAACTCCTCTCCACAGCTCCTGCCACGACTATATTTTATCCCATCCTCCCTTCTTTGCATATGAATATGGCAAAATACGGTGGAACGCACTTCGCGGCCTAAAAAAACCCGTGGAAGTGTATCTAGGGTTTCATTCCAAAATGAATGTTTAATCTGTTTTTCTTTCATAGGTCACACACCAATTAACCCAAACCAACATGACCCAACGCCCTAAGGGCACCAACCGCCAGGCAAGCGTCAGTAGTATTTTTAATTAAAAAAAATTGAAATACTTACGAATGAAATAACATATTGAAATAAAATTATCAATTATCTATTATCGGGTAATATTTGATATGAACTTACATCAATGCATATCGTCCATCCTTAAAGACAAATCAATCAGATGAGGAGTGGATGGCAACTATGGAGATCTGTCATAGAGTAAGGGCTGCATCAATTATTCATTCTGTGATTTAAGGATGAAATCTGGACGAAATAAAATAAAACCAGGCCCTTCTATTACTGTTATTCTTTTGGAAGTACCCCGACAGAAAAAAATAAAAGTGAATATTAATTAAATCCACAGGTGACAGAACTGAATAGCCGTGAGAATGACACGAGAATAAATACATGAGAATATATATTATTTACTTAAAAATAAACGTTGAAAGAAAGATCTGCCACAACTATGGTGCTGAAATAAAATCCAAACAGCGAAATAACTTTCACAAGAGCCTTCCTTACGTTTTTTTCGGCCATAAGTACCGACCATTCGACAAAGGAAGTTTGAGAGGAGCAAAAAAGGGCTGGAGATAAATCTCATCAAACATGAAATATTAAGAGCCATGA